>JAFELO010000901.1:207174-225248 GCA_017140195.1 Eumaeus atala
AGTAGAACGGTGTCGGCTGCGTTGCCCTGAATTCCCAGACTGATGAGAATTCCGAAATGAAATTTCATCTGCATTTGATCAGCAAATTTCTTAATGAACATCCTTTCTTAATGAACGCATGAAAAATGAAATTGCCACAATAGAAAATATTTATTCCCAATTTTTTTTGTTTCGGTTGGCGTAAATTTGCTCTACTAAAATAAAAATAAAAAAAAATACTAACGCATATAAGGGGTTTCAATGCATATACCAGGTCTTGCCATAAATATTGTTACAAAAGAAACTTATTCGATAATATAGCGTAGTAAGCGTATAAAGGACTGTGTTGCAGCAAACGGGGACCACATTGGCCGCAAAACAGTCCTTTATACGTTGAGGCATCAATATTTTAATTATCAATAGAAGCATGCACGCTTTCCATGGGTAAATTCTTATCTGATAATCGTATGGATTGTTTTAGGGTCTCCAAATTACTATGGCGTTTAGAGCAAGCTGTACTCACTAAAACTGACCACAAATCGTAATTTTTTATAGAATGGAGGAGGGGGGGAGAAGGCAAACGATTAATCGGTACCTTTTTACGACTACCGACGCCCATGAACATCCACATGAAGATGGGCCACAGGCTACTCACAGACCGCACGAAACGCGACACTGAAAGTGGTCACTTTACGGCGTTATTATGTGAGCGAGAGGTACCTCCCGGTAGTACCAACCCAATTCCGTTGCACAGAAGGATGTAGTGTTCACTATGCATGGAACTACCTCCTCCTATGGAGCATGGCACTATCTCTCCCTGATGGATTAAGATCGGGAATGACGTGACCGTCACCCTTTCCCGATGTTTTCAGCTCTGATGGATTCCGAGACGTTTGCTTCCAACCAAGACTGCGTGGACCAAGCTTTATGACCTGGCGGCGAGTTTTGCTGGAAGGGCCACCTCGTACATCTTTTCCCGTCTGCGCCTACCCCTTTCGTCTTCCTAAACAAGAAACACAAAAGTCTTCACTAGTCCGATGAACTTTAGGGGCGAATGTACAAGCTTCGCCGATAATAATAGGTCCCTCCGAAAAAGAGAAAAAGAAATCTAGTGTCACTCTTGTCGAAGCTCTGCTATTACTTTAACAAGAGTGACAGAGACAACGACAATTGGATATCTTTTTTCCAATCGACTCTGTCCTCTGTCATTCTTATCGGTTCCTCTTGTGACAGTAACATAACACTGTGCCTCTCCTTTATTTGTATGTACTTCTTTTGTACTCATCATCTCTTTGGCTTCTGTTAATATTTAACATGGTCGGAATGAAATCTTCGTGTCATATAAGTTCACTAAACTGATTAGTAATTTTGACAAGTCACTGTGTGGAAAATGAGTAGAGAAATCACCTTGAAATCCGACATCTCTATTAGGCACCCGCATTAGGATACTAAGTAGATAAGTAGCAAATAAAATTTCACTGTGCTGAAACGTTTGATGCTTAAACGTTGGGGTGAGGCGGGTATTTTAATTAAAGCGTTATCTGTTAGGACAGACTTACACAGTCACATCAGATTTCGAAGTCGAAAAAAGAACGTGGAAACAAAAAAAAAGTGTCTGTGTCAGCCCCGACACGCTTCAAACATTATTCTGAATTACGCATGAGACGTAAGCGACGAAAGTGCGGTAAATCTTTACACTCGATTTTACACGCCACTTTCAATTCTTACTATTTTACTCCTCATTTCGGTACGCCTTAAATAGCTTCTTAAGGGGTACGCTTCAAAAACATAGTATTATCGATGTGAGGTCAACGCTTGCTCGTAAATTCGCACACGAATATTTTGTCCGCAATGTCAGCGCCGTATTACTGAGTTATGAACTGACTCTTTGCAAATAAGCCCTTCTTGCATCTGCGAGCGCTGCGCCAACTGTTAATTACACAAGTTTAATTGCTACAACAACTCTGTGTAGTTACAGTAGCAGCTGGTTTGGACACTGATTGCAGGAATGGAATTTCAGAAATGTTTGATGCAGATTGCTTGTGCATATTACGCAGGCGCATAAACATCGAATCCCGCCCAGGTCATAGGTTTTTACAAAATTATGAATATACATCGATTTGATTAACAATTGACGCTTGAAATCGATTGGACTTCAGAGTCTCTCACTTAGTAGGTAACCAAAGGCGCGCGCAAAGTTCAAACGGAACCCCCCTACACGATAAGCTCATGAAAATAAAATAAACTGTCGTGTACATACAAACAAAAGGGTTATTAAGCTTCTTTATCGATGACCAGTAAAAAAAAACTGAAAAGGAAACTCAAATTGGCAAAAAAAATTAAAAACAAAACTTAAGCTTAATTAATAACCTAACCTTAATACCGCAGTTGGTTACTCGTTATTTAAAATGCAGATTGGTAAACAAAGTCACGGAGGCTATTCGTATGAAAAGGCGCCCACACTCAGATTGTACACGACACAGTACACAGTATGAAAACGCCGCCACAATTGAATTCATAATATTGCGTTCTTTCATCGCAATAAACTCGTGCCACTCTTGTGCACACATGAGTATTGCGTCGGTTGTACATACCGTTTCAGGTAAAAGTACTTTCATGACTGCACAAAATAATTTCAATAAAATCGACATCCGTGTTAATTTGATTTGTTAGACCTAAATACTCCTTATAGAAGCGCAAGGCTTCACTACAATTGCCCCGAGCCATCCCATTGGCCAAAACCATATCGGTGTATATGTTACAAAAACGGTGGCATGTAAAAATATAAACACAACATGAGGCTGCTTAAAACACGATAATCACACTACACTTTATTAACACTCGCAACTACAAGTCCGCACAACTCCGTAATTTGAATGCAACTAAAAAATAAATTTAAAATACCTAATTACATTCTAAGAAAAAATATCGAAGTCTTTTTAAGGCGCATTCACACTGGACCTGCCTGCTTACATTTAGAAGGATGACTACATACGAATAGTACGAAACTTCACGGCATATTCAATGCACCTTTACAATGATATCATGCGAGCGAGATGGACTTTACCGCTTGTGTTGGCCCGAATCGATTTCCATGAGCATGGCACTATGCACAATTTTATTCTTAGTTACTTCAAGTCAGAAATATTTCTTAAGGAACTCCGTTGAAATGTCTACAAAATACAAACACATATTTCATAAACATTATTTAATAGTGGTACAGGTTACAATTACTAGTAGACGTAAACTTACCAGGAGTGAATGGATAAAATATGCTGACATTGTTCTTAAATAGTATTGTCTGAATACGTACCTGTACAGCGGTATTGTAATTTAAAAAGGGACAGAGAAATAGGCAATCAGGTGATCACCTTGACACGAGTTGAGACATTTTATTATGTAATAGAAGTAAAAAAGTTGCTTTTTTAAGTTCATATATCGTAAAACGCAAAAACACGTGTAGTTTAAAATCTTTTACCTTATGCGTTTTACCTATTTAAGTGGAAAAATAGTGTTATTTTTAAAACTTTAAACTCTCATATCTCCTAAAAGATTATGATTTTTACCGAATTTCTTTTTATATCTGAGTGCTGATAATGTATCCTACCCCCCCATTAAAAGGGACGACCGGTTTTCTTGTACACACTGTATATTCAGTAAAACGAAAGTATTACATAAGCATATTGGTGACTTCACCGAATTTAATATGACTATTTTCAGAAAATATGGCAACCTGTGGGATATTGGGATGATTCTGATAAAAATACAGAAAGTTCTTAAATAATACTTCTGTTCTTAAGTAACTTTCAACATAGTCTAGTTTAGGAGCTAACAAATTTTCACTGAAGATGTAAGCGCAGGCCAAATTTCAAGAAGTACTGCCATGCTCTTTTTCAGAGGAATTGAACTGGCACAACTGAGGAAATAAGTATATTCCACTCCCATGACACCACAGTCAATCATGATCACGCTTCGTCCAGTTTGTGAGGAGCTGATGGGTCTTTGGGAACCCTCACCTGATCACACTTTTTGTAAAGCATTCACCAACTTACACATCAAGTCAAGCGTGCGATAAGAAGTTTTATTTCAAACACATAGTAAGAGACAACAACATAAGTCAGATTGCCTAGTACTTTGTATATTTCGTGTATTTGTGATAACGGATGATCCAACAAGGTAAGTGAGATACTCGGCATCAGAATATCCTGAATATAGTGCGTTCATACTAAGTTACTAATTAGTTGATACTGTAACTTTATCTAATCCCAAATTATACGATACTATGCTACGCTGTAGGCTTTCTTGGCGCGTACAGACAGACAGACGGACAGTCGTACAACAAAAATATCCTGTACCGTTGTTACTTTTGAGGTACCTACAAAAATCTACAAATGAAATATCAAAATATCAAGTGTAATATTTCCCAAGAAGCCTTGATATAATAGTGAGAGGCGTAAACGGTTTTGCGTATAATGTGTGTCTGGCCTTATTTTATAATAAAATTACTTATGTAGCAGCTTTAAAGTGCTTTTTGCTCTATCAGTTACCAGGGGGGGTAAGATAATCCTCGTAAATTTCAACCCCCTCGCCACGTCTTATAAAGCCCAAAGATAACAAAGATTCAGTATTCAAGGATTTAAAGGAAGATAATTATTCCGTTACTTCCATAATTCATATCGTTATCATCATTACCTTCATCAAAATCATTCTCTAAACGTCTATAAACATGGCCAGACATTTTTGCGCTTTCTTTTAAAAGTAAAATAATTATTATTGGAGTTTACTCCTTGAGATCCAATATAAGACACACGGTATTAAAAAACTATGGGGAGCAAATCTACACCAGCATTGGTTATGTGTGCTATGCTGAGTTGCAATACGAAGTGACGTTGCCTCACGTTGGTGTAAGGTCTAGCTATGAGTACGTTAACACGTACTCGTAGCTAGAGCTTACGGACAAAAAGCTGTGTGTCAACTCTAGCAAAGTTAACACACAGCTTTTTATCCATCTGTGAGTTCATCATCCAAAAACTCTCATAGTCGAAGTTCTGGCATTGATGTTATTTTTCAGAGAATGAAGAAAGCAGATGTTGAGAAACTAAAACGTTCCATTATGTCCGTACTGTTATTTCATTAATTCGGTCCTTTATCATTTCAGTCATTCATTCGGATAAGAAAACAAATAATACGAATACGATTAATGTGTTCGCCCTGTTACACATCTGCATTAGTGTCACTACACTTACCCTTATCCGTTACACGATGGGATTCAGGTCACTTCCCCTGGCGCCAGGGGATTGACATACAATAACCAAATCCGCGTAAATGTGCGAGTGGGGTATAATAAAATACATGTAAATAAAAAAGAATTAAGATCAGGGAATGTCTTGCAGATATAAAATATCAAAGAAAATTACGTTAATATAATATGAACGCCCTACAGCAAGATATGGGCCCAGCTAGAGAGACATCAGGCGCACGACTGGCGATGATGATGGGTTAGGCCGTTTTGAATTACCACTAGAAGTCTCGTTTTCTCGCCACTCGCATCGGACCAAGGCTGGTTACTGCGTGAAAATCACACTTTTTAATATTATATGCCTCTCTTTTTAAACATAGGCACTCTTTGAATAAGGATGACTAAACTGCGTAGCATTATGTACCATCATTTTTCTAAACAAAGTAATGAGGTTAATTAAGATCATTGGGAACGCGTTGACCCAAAGATATATGACGCACAAATGGGCGGTTTAAGTTAACGGAATACGTTTCTCTTTACAGACCTGGCTAGGCGTTCATTTGATTTATTTTTACTCATTTTTAAATTACATTTACATGACATCCAACTTAAATTGTTAATGTGATAGTTCTTATATATGTTGAATCATCATATATGTGAAATCTATTGATTTGGATGAATCTGATTCATATGAAATTTATCCCATTCAAAGATCATATGAAATAATTTAAAAAATATTTTTCCCCGAGTAGAAGTAATTAAATTATATGTCTTCGAGGTTTTATTTCACGCGGGTAATACCGCGGGGCACAGCTGAAATTAAAATAATAATAAGTAAAATTAGTTATTTATAGAAAGCTTGTATGCCTGTTTGTGCGTCGATCTCATCTGTTCGCAGTATATTTTCCACACATCACGTAGCACGTTCTTCTATATTAAATTGTATGTTATATCTTCCAGAGGTTTGACGTCAATTTTTAATTGATGTAAGCTCACCCTGCTCAGGCTGTAATCGCGTATATATGCTTATTTCAATATCCTACTCATTTAATGTCCTTGCAATAGTTAATCAAAGTTCTACCCAATAAGTGTACGTGTTATCGCATCCACAGGTCACTGGGTTAGACCATAAAAGAGCTAGATGATGATATTTATTGATATTTTCTAAGTGTTATGAGAGCACGTAAATAATGTTGATAGCGAACTAACTGAATAATAAAATATTTGACAATGTTCAGCGCGTCCTGACGCCGCACTATGCACGGTCACACAACGAGCTTTAAATAATTTTTGGTTTGCGGCATGGCTGCTGACCACACTATTACCGTTGATATAAAATGTATTAATTATGAAACGTTGGTGCGTATCAAATGCGGCTTTATTTATAGACTATGTATAAAATTAATGTAATAAATCCGGGTGAACATTTATTGCAATGTATATTTTTCATATTTTTTATAAGGGGGCAGACGATTGGATTCATTTATGGCTTCAGACGTCTTCAGACCTCCGTACAATAACGAGTAATATCTTCTTTCGTCTCGAAATTCTAACTTCAAAAAAAGTCATTGGAAGGCTCACAAACCACATGAAACGCTACAGCCTTGCCATGAGGAGATTAGATGTTACTTTCCCCATTTAATTGTATTAGTATATAGTCGTTGTGTAGTTGGAGGATTGTCGGTAATCACTTGTCAAAAGATTATTTATTTCACATGCTATATAGGGGCAAACGAGCAGTCAAAATCTTCTGAGGAAGAGAAAAACTGTTATATACTGTTGTTACCTACTGGAAACAGGCATACAAAACGGCACGAAAATTCAATACAACAATGTTATGGATATTTAACGATAGCTTTGATTTAGTTGCTTACCACAAACACCCTTTGTTTGGTACATTTGGTATGTCGCACCCTAAGTTATTGGTCGAATATATTCAATAAGAACATTTTGAAATGAATAATAAAAATATACTACATATCCTCTTCTATCTATCTAGATAGAATCATGGCTATAAATACTGTTAGAATTAAAAATAAAAAAAATATTTGAATTTGGAATCTCTCCAATTGGGTCCCTCTACAATACCGGGTATTAACGGACACAATGAGACTACCTCTGTTTGTTAAAGTGTAAAATCTGGGCGTCCACGTAGTGTTCATATGAAAAAGGTGGTCAAAGCAGTAAGATAAAGAATCCTGTCCGAAAGCAAAAGATTTTATGTCGGGAAATGAAGGTATGATACGCACTGGTAATTTCTTAACAACGGATGTTTAAATTTTAACAATTCATCGACATCATAACAAAGGATATGACTGTATTTATGCTCAAAGCTCTAAGGAAGATTTTCAACAAGTTGACAGAGTGCAACGCGGGTGTACTGCGACTTCTCTGGTGGTTTGGTGGTGTGTCAGCTATGAAGCATTGGCTGAGCCATTTTTTTGCGAAAAAGGTACCAAAACAGTGTATGAAGATACCATTCTTGAGAAGGTTACAGTAGTATTGAACATGGTGCTACTAAGGGGTTAGTAGCATCATGTTCAATAACCCAGTATGGTCCTTCCAGCAACATTCGGGACTAGATCATAAAGCTCGATCTACCTAGTCCCGACCTTAATCCGCTGGAGTCCTTAAAACAATCCACTCGAATGGCAGTGTAGAATTTCCCCATGGAAAGAGTGCGTGCTCCTATTGATAACCTCGACGTTTAAAGAACTGTATTGCAGCCAATGGAGACCACGTGGAATAAGCTTTTTATATTTTTGATTGTTTCACATTTGTATAAATTATGTAACTTGCATACTGTAAAGTTAATAGATGTTATTTGCGATTAAAAATAACTTTTTTCTTTGTTACAATATTTATGCCAAGACTGGTTATCTTAATCTAAGAGATGATAGAGATTTAAGAGTTTTATTATGTAAATACACATACTACATCAAGAAACATTCATGACCTGGGCGGGATTCGCAACCACGACACCTGGCGCAACGTGCTCGGCTTGCCCAGTTGTATTACTATTGGGCCGGCCAGTCATGATTCCATTACGATTTATATTTTGTGCGTGAAAGTGCGGGGTACCACTATTTTCTATGATCAAATCGTTCCCATTCATTATTTTGTTTATGGAATAGAAACAATTTTTTAACAATATTTTCGTTTGCCTTGGAAGTTATTGTAAGAACAGAGCTACTATTTTCAAAGGCGCAGTTCTCTGGCTTGGAAATAATTTATGTACCAGCGTAACGATAACGAAGCAGCATAAAAAGCCGAATGTAATGTGACTTTAATTCTCATTCCAGCAAACTTTTTTTAAGTGAGGAAAACGAAATAGCTTTTTCTTAAGTAATATTATATCTCTAGAATTGTTTGTGTTGCCTGGGACGTTCTAAGGTATCTAAAATTTATATCCTAACTATTTTCTTATTATAATACGAAGTCCCCAAAATCAATATGTCTGCAAGTGTACGATTTTCTCAATATCTACTGAACGGGTTTTCATGTTGTTTTCCCCTGCGCTCTTTTTTGTTATAGAATCAACAAACGTCAATCAGAGCCTTTTTTACGCCCATTTTATGCCCATGAACATCCACATAATTACTATGCCGATGCGTTACCATCCTCCTCCCCCCCACCAATTTGCCACGTTACGGCGGTATTATGTGAACGAGAGGTACCTCCCCGGTCGTGCCAGGCCAATCCCGTAACATAGGAGGATGTAGTGTCATGTACTATGCATCCTCCTATGCAGCATGGCACTACCTCTACCATCGTGTATAGAGTGATTAAGAATTATTTAAGACTTTAGTATATAATTTGTTAAGGATATTCCCTAAGGGTCTCTTGAAAATGATACGATTAAGGTACAACTTGCTGTTTTAGTTCCGTTATTATAATTTTTGATATAATTATAAAGCTGGCCAAGTGCTGCCTGATTCGGTGGGGTTCCGTACGAGTTTATTAACTAATAAAGGTTGTTTACCCACTTATGTGGGCTGGCGCCTGCACACACGTTAAATGCAACGAAATACACAATGTAAGTGTGTAATGGTGTTCTCAGTGATAAAATTATATTATTCCACATTAATTCCTTTATTTGTGAATGCTCCTCTAGCCAAATTCATGATTCTAAGTTTACGGGAAGAGAATTCTAGGATATAATTTTGGTTAACGTGCGGTTTCATATAAACTATTTGTACACACGATTTTATACTTTGATTATGTGGACTTAAAGTGTGATGTTACTGGGCTTCATACAATTGCAGGCCTCTTATTCGACATGAATCTTTGCTTGATCCTATAACATGTTTTTGTGAAAACTGTTGTACAGATAGACAGATAGAGGAAGTACATCACATTGTTCTAGTCCAATGGACTGTAGGGGCAGGTGCATAGCGTCGCCAAGTGGTAGAAGCTCCTTCCGACAAAAAAAAAAACAAAACATTGTTGTCCGTATCTCGTATCCGTATCCGTAACCGTAAATCGGTTATCTTAAACTACTCATTATATTTTGTTCAAACAAAATTTCGATTGAAGATTTTATTTCTATAGTTATTATAAAATTTTCTTTTTTAATTATCCAAAAAACTTTTAATTACCACCATTTAAGACCATTAAGACAAGACTTATCCAATGTCAACTCACACGGATGTGCCCTCTCATAAAATAATTCATTCCTCAGTTGTGTGTATAAAGAAAAAGTACCAACTTTAATAATTTTATTATTCTAAATAATACAAAATTTTTATAGCGGTTCATCTATCATAGATATCATCTATCTTCTGAAATCCACACACGATGAAACCAAATAATTAACTAATGAACTAAATAAAATAAGGGTCACAGTCGTATAAAAGGAGATCTAACGCAACATCTAAAACATACCCAATATTTTGTTCTGTCTCGTACAGTTTCCCCGGGCGCTTTCCTCATCCTTTTCCCGTTTCTCTTGTAATCTATTCATATCTAAACACCCTCAGCGCTCACATATATCTTGTTTACATAATATTTGTTTATATTTATTTACGCAAACATTAACAGCGACACCTTTTCATCCCACTGTTGGGCAAGCGCCACGATGACCTACATTAATATTGTATTAATATCAACTCTTATCCAACTGTTGAGAAGAGTATCACTCCTTCGAAAGCAATGAGGATATATTTTATTTTCATATATATTTTAATGATTAGCTTGTAAAATGAAAATATAAACAGTCATAGGTATAACTGTTTGAAAAAAAAACTTTAATTAATACTCATTCTGGATTTATTGTTTTTACCACTGATCACACACATTTTAACGGACTTTTATAATGCTTAATTTTACGAAAATGTCGTTATTTGGCGGGAAATTTGCGCAACAGCTCACAACCTTTCCAAGCGAGAGACGCACAGATACTAACGGTTGGAATTTGGAGGTAACACGCTCATTATAAACACTTCAGTAGAGACAGCACGAAAAGTAGAAACAGATTCTGATTTTCAACACAACCTCAGCATTAATTTATGCTCGTTGTAGTTATCATGTTGTTTATGTATTAAACTTGTTAATCGAATTGAAAATGCATAAGCACTTTTGGTGATTCAGTGAATTTAATGAGTTGATTTGTTCCTTTGAAGTTAAACTTCTTTACGGACACAGTAAGCTGGTGCATAAGAGACGACAGCGTTACGGAAACGAAGCCAGCGTAAGTTGAGAGGCAGATTTATAATTGTGAAGAGAGAGAGATAGAGATACGTTTCGTATATTAATATAGAGAGAGTAATCGGTGATTTAATGAATTTCGATATTTCTACCGATTTCGCGAACTACATTCCAAAGCTATGGTAGAAATGTTAGACGGCAATAAACAAAAATGTAAACTTACACCGGATAAAAATACATTAAACTTTCGCTTAGTAAAAGGGTGAAGTAGGGTTAAGAGTGTAGTATAAAGCTATTTGCTGAGTCCTCCGTGGCGACAGGAAATTTGAAAAGCTCAAGCTGTAGTTGTGTATACACAGATCAATAGAGGAAGTTTCTGGAGCCAACCTCAAGAAGCGAAATTATTCTATCGTCTACTCACTTTGGAAACTTGGGTTGGGACCCTGCTTTAAGTAATATGTATTCTTGCAACACATTATGTGCATATAAGTATAAGTTTTACATCAATTGTCCGAGTAGTTTGTGCAGGAGGGACAGATAATACTTTTTTTTTAAATTATATAAGATTTTTTAATTCTCGCAACAGAAATTCTTTTCTACTCACAAACCGCACGAATCGCGGCAACGACGCTGTCACTTTACGCCGGTATCAAGTGAGTTAGAGATAATTCCCCGATCGTGCCGGTCCAATTCCGTTGCACGGGAGGGTGTAATGTCATGCACCATGCATGGCACTACCTCCTCCTATGCAGCATGGCACTACCTCTTCCTAAATATATAGAAATTCTTAACAAATTAACAAATGAAATCACAACACTTATTTGGACAAAGTACCGTAACTTTCATTTTAATACACATACAAATGTTTTATTAATAAGCACAAGTTTGAGATTATTACATATACAAGATTTGTATAACTACATATATAAGTTCGGCATCAATACACGTAAAAATTTGTATTATTACACTTACAAGTTCTGTACATAATTTATACATAAAAAATATTTGTAAACAATACTGTTTCATTATATACCTACCAAATGTTAGCTACAGAAATGATAATACTGTTCAAACAATATAGAGAACATCGTTTATAAGATATTTTTAAAGCACTCTACACGTTTTAGTTAAAAGTATATAAAAAATACCCTGTGTTCCTCTTGCCGCTACACATTTATTACCGGAAGAGTCGCAGTTGGGAGAACACAAAATGAAAATGTATCCTCTCATTCGGCAAACCAGTGGACCAACACAAGCATTTTTAAATCTGTACTTGTAGTTCTCAGTCTCTCTTCATGTTTATTTGTGTTTTTATATAACGTGGCAAACGATTTCCTCTTGATGAGAAGTAATGCCCCAGAACAGAGAACACAAGTGACGCTCATAGGCACCAGCATAACTGTTATGGAGCCCACCTTCCCTCCTACGGACCACTGGTAAATCACAAGCCACACTATGACTGATATTAAAGTATTGTTACTATTGCAATATTATCGCTTTAAAGCGATATTATTTGAGCGACAAATTGTGCCGGCCCAATTGGTAGCACAACTCTCACTCTCGTCTCATTATCACGCTCGTCACAAACAAGTGAAATATATTTTACTACCCCATTGATTAAATGATAAGCATAATTAGTTACACATTTCAAGATAATGGATTCAAAGTTTTTTCGGCATTTTTCTGTTGGAAGTATATTGCATTATAGTTTATGCTTCATTTTTAGCTAGTCTGCTAATGCGTATGTTTCATTTAAGCTGATACGGAACCTACTACGTACTTGTCCCACTTGACCATTTTCTATCAATTCAGGTGAAGTGACTCCAGTCTAATTCGCAATTTCAATGCTCTTAAATTTTCTCAGGATTCTCCTACTCGGTATGCAAGAGACGTTCGTAGAATATATATAGATTCCACGAAATTATTTAGTACGAGATTTGCAGCATTGCAGCGGAATTGTTTCAACACAGCCAAAGTCTCGATCGTGGTAACTTTTATGCCCCTTAGATATACAGCGTGAATAATAAAGATTAGATATTTTCAAGTACGCGATGGTAATGGCCCTGTGTGACCAATAAAACTATAACAAACTGACAATATTGCTTATGCGCATTTTATGCTTCACTGAATTCAGTGTAATTATTGTTGAAGAGCTACCATAGACGCAGTGCGACTAAAATCACTCCAAAGCCAAACCATTTCTTTAACGTCTTTTTTGTACGGTCTTCTGCATTCTCAGCTCAGTGGCATTAACAGTAGACTTAGAAATTTAACACCATGGAGCCAAGATTTATCACACAAAAGTTCTTTCCATTCTTTATTCTTTAAAACCAAAAGACTTATAAAGAAGGCCGATCCATTATTAGCTACAATAGAAATTGTCACCCAAAATTTAATGAATAAATGTCTTACGCGATGAAATAGTTGAACGACAGAGCAACATTTAAACGTTTTCTTTCCGTGTGTCGGTCACACTGTTTAGCATAAGTCTAGCTAGGAATTTGCCATTGTATTGCACAATTCCTTACCGCCCACGGTCACTTTTAAAGTAAATTTTTCGGCTTTTAACTAGTGCGATCATCTTGTTATACTTACAAACCAGACCGAATGTAATGAGTACGTACATACTGCGCTGTACAACTGTACCGCATCTTTTGGTAGTGTAGTCTTTGACATAATGAGAGAACCATAATGTTAGGCAAAATCCAAGGCGTTAACGGAATATTACTATGGCAACTTTGAGGTCTGCGTGGGGAATTTCTGCGCCTTTAAACGCTTTTGTTATTACCATTATTGGAAATGTACCTTTTTAACCCAGACATCATCTTAAATCAATAACAAATTACATATGAACGTTTCAGTCATTAAATAATGTTTTTAATATTTCCTTGGTGTAGAGCACCATAGCTGCCCTCTGTTATAACAGTTTTTCATATATATATATATATATATATATATATATATATATATATATATGTTCAGTTTAGTGTTAGGTTCAATGTTATGTTATTGACGGCAAGAAACTCTTTTATGGGGTCGTATCACAAAGATGCTACGTAGCACGTGAAAGTGTCGATACGCTCACTCGTAGCTCACTGGCTACGAGCGCCGCGTATCATCATTATTTTCATTTCTTTTGCTTTATTGTGTGTAAAAAAAACAGTATCCACCACGGCAGTACCAGTAAGATCAGATCCACTCTTGTCTATTTACAAGAACTTCTTTGAAACTAAAAAAAAAGAAGAGATACAAGCGATCGGGAACATAAGACTAATTAATAAAAATTGTGTCGGCTGTGATATGTGACTAGAGTGTACCAGAAGGAACATGTTTCTGCAGTGAAAGGTGTACAAAGCGACGCAACGGCAGTAAAGCGTTACGGTGTTACGTCCATTTGCTCGGTGACCGTTTCACAAGATTTTACTATGGCAGTCGTTTCCAGCTGCTCGTTTGCTCACTTATACTGTAAATCTGCGTCTTCTCGTGTTTGCGACCTCTTGTACATTAAATAAATTATTCCTTAACTTAAATATTTATATAAAATATTAATATCAGTAACTCTTAAGTTACGAACAATTTTAATACAAACCTAAATGGTAAAATACAACGCATTAAAGAATCTCTGATAAAACCTTAATACTGGCACAAATTTAATCAAGCTTTTAGCATTCATAAATTTAAATTAACTCCCATATCTCATTAGTACAATAATTTTCCAAGTTATCTCTCGATAAAATTTTCTTTACCTAAAACTAAAATACGCCGCCAGTTGAAAAAATTTGTTAATTACTAAACTTTTAACAAGTAACTCAACCTTTGTATTTAAACATACTTTATTAAATCTCTGATCACTAGATCTCTGAGAGCAATTTCGATTAAATTGCCAGGCAGTTTTAAGACCAGGCTAGCAAGCAATCCTATGGCATTTGTATGGGAAATAAATAAGAACAGAATATTGCCTTTCTATATTTTATTCTTCCGGTGCTTACAATAACATAATTCATCAAACCAAATTTGTAAACTTGCAATAGCTATATTGCGAATGTAATGTCCCTATCAATTGTTCATAAAATAACATAGTAAATAAACAATTATCTTAACAAAAATGTGGTCATTCACTTGAATTTTGCATCGCGTCAGTGTACTCATGGCACCGCGAGTCGTGTTTCGACCATGTAAGGAAATGGTACATTGTGTCAAAAGGGACAAAGAACTACATTTTCCACGTGTTTGCTATACGAACCAAGGTCTGACGACGAATTTGAAATGTTAGGTAGTGCCATGCTGCACAGGAGGACGTAGTGCCATGCATGAAGCATGACCACCACACCACAGCTGTGTATAAGCTACTAATTAGTATCATCGATCACTTAACGGGAGGTGCATAGAAAACGCAAAACAAGACAAATAAGAAGGTGTTCGGCTAGTTTAGAATTTAGTATCTTATTTTTTTAATGGGGCGATCAACGAGAAAGCGGAGCCTTCCTACGACTACCGATGCCCATGACCATCAGCATAATTACCATGCTGGCATGTCGTCTTCCTTTCAAACTCACCCAATGGACCACCGGCTACTCACAAACAGCACAAAAAGTGACATCGAAAGTGTCACTTTACGCCGGTTAGTGAGAGGTACCTCACCGGTCGTGCCGGCCCAATTCCGATGCAATGCAGCGTGGTTCTATATATATCTATGGCAGCTCAAATTTTAAAATATTTATTGTTAATCCATTACTTTTTTCTTGTCGAACGACATGATGACGACAATTGCTCGTGTCCATGGCATTCCAAATTCATACTTGAAAACGTACGGACTTCAAACGGAAGTTTCCACGATTATTGCATAATTGTTCGCAGAATTTTCTCAAGGAACCATATACCATATGACCCTTTCAAAAATGTTTCGATCATACGTATTAAAGAAATGCAGAACTTAGTACATCTCCGCTAATATAACAAACCTATAGATTTTTGTTTGTTTAAACGCTAATTTCTATAACTGAAACTCGGATTAAAAATATTTTTGCGCATGGTAGATAAATTAATAATAGTGAACATCACGGCGATACAATCAGTAGCTCTTTTTATTATTATAGAGAATTTTTGTATTGAATATTGGTATAATAATATAATGTTTCTAGAAAAAGTCTCCTTCTTTGTCCTAGCCTTATCCCGCTCTACACCTAGCAGTTTTAACAGTTTTTACGTCGGAGAAACTGGACGACAATCAAAAAATGTATGTATTTTTAACGGGCTTGGCCTACAACAAATGGACTACTCAACACAAAGGGAATTTATGAATTCGACTAGTAGTTCCTGATATTAACGCGTTCAAACAAACAAGCTCTTCAGCTTTATATATTTCGAATTTTTTGATCAACAAGCGGAGAGGTTATTTCGGAAACTGTCGGAAGCCGCGCTGACTGCTTCTTATAACCCGACTTGCTGATGACAACCATTTACTTGGAACTTGCTGCCTCCATTATTACGCTGAAGGTTCTCCTTATTAGCCCGTCTTACATGCTGAGAGGTGTAATGGGATACCAGGTAGTTTCGTGACATAAACACAGATCGTGTTAATCAAAAGAAGGTGCGCGTCACTGCTTTCGAGACTCGCTTTAGCTTACGAATACCCAAGGAAACAGTTTCCCGGAACGTCTATGAGATTCGTAACTCACTTATTGACATGTCCGCACTTCAAACGGAAGGTTTCTCGGTTATTCGATTATTCCTCGTAGCAAATTTATCAAGGCCTGAATATTTACACCGGTAATATGTCTACGACAGACAAAGGGGCCTCTTCGAAAATTATTCGCTCCTTCGTAAGCGAGTGTTCGGCATATTTCATGACAAAAAAGCTATTAAAAATCGTCTGTGATATTATTTTTTCATGAAAATATGTTTTTTATAGAACGTCCATAGGGGTCCCATAAAATCAATATGCGACGGTTTCGTATGAACAGGAGCTCCTCATCGGGTCAACCCGATTTGGCTGAAATGCAGCATGGCACTATGTTACATGCAGAAGGATTACTGGAACACTCTTTTTTCCACTTGGGAGTTATTTGATTTAAAAGTTTTATATATCTTCCCCGTCTATCTACCAAATTTTTCGCTATAGCATAGCACACCATATCATAAAAAAGTACTTCGAGACAATTAAAATGGAGAACATAAACCTGAAGTCAATATAAAAGAAAAAAAACGTAGAGAAACAAAAATATGAATAGGAAATTAAATAAAATATTTTTATTCAATATTCTTTTATTCAATTTTAATTTAAGTAACTTATGAATTTAATTTTAATAACATATCTTACTACTGCCGAATATACCCTAAAAGTAAATGAAATCATTATGGTGACACTGGTATAAGTAAAATAAATTTAATATTTCGGCCTTACCTTATACGGAGTGGGGATTATAATACAAGGAAAATGAAAACACCATTAAGTGTATGTACGAGTATTTTAAAAGTATCAAATTTGTCCTATCAACAAAATTTAAAAAAAAATTCATATCCCAGGTCCCGCTCCCTTACCACCAGACACATAGCGGCCGTGTAAGTGTCGTTTACCGCCGGGTGACAGTTTCGTTATAGGATACATCGTATTGATATTTGTTAAAATGAAAAATAATATTTTGTGACTAAAATAACAACGAAAAATGAACATCATTACTCATACGTTGTAAAATTTTTCGGGTTGCCATAATCCCCAACCTGTATATTAAATTCTCGTGTCACAATGTCAGTTACGTTACTCGTCCGAACCGGCTTTACCGATTTTGCCAAATTTCATATGCATATTCAGTATCTTTGAGAATCGGCTCCTATCTATGTTTCATACACCTAAGTGATGAGGTTTGTTCGCTTTTAACATTTTTTGTCTACACCTTACAATGACAACAAATTAGACTTCTGACGGAGCAACGTCTCCCGGCACAGCTAGTAATTTATGAATAAATACTTACCTAAATGTTTATTTCGTACCCGGTATAATTTATAATTTGTTAGTAACGCTGAGAATCCTAAAACAACGATAAAAAGTCACTATCATCACTTAAACAATATACAACATTCATATTGATCGACTGTCGGACAGGGAGTTTCGGAGGCTTTCGGAAGCCGCAGCGGCTGCTCTGTGAGTCAAGCACGTGACTACTCGTTCCGTGCTCCTTCCGTTATTATGTATTACTTTTATAACTCGGAC
>JAFELO010000902.1:0-32283 GCA_017140195.1 Eumaeus atala
ACAAATCACCGTATAACATTACGGCTAGCCAACTAGGACCGTTTTCGTTTTGTGCCGCGATAATAATTAGCCGGATTGTAATTGCGAGACGTTCTTCAAATTGACGACTAACGTTTAGCCTAATTGAATCTTTAGGCAGTTATAGTGGTCGATACAAGTATAAAATTATTCGAAGAGCTTTGAATGCAAATAAAAAAAATAACCTAACTACGAATGCTACTATCCCGCATAAGTCTTTGGGCCCATCTGGGCATACTTTTCTATTCCTCTGTCTACTACAATCGACGCCATTGTTGTGGTTATGTGAAGCAACGCCTCGAGTGTTAAAATTAGGAACTAAAACGTGCCAAAAAAATGAAAGTTTGTTTATTTCAATAAGGCTGGATTTATTGTATATCGTATAACACCCGCACTCTTTCTGACGCAGTTTCCGTCTGTGGTATTCAATGTTTTTGAAAATGGCTAGCCGTAATGAAATATGGCGATCTATATAATCTGACTATAAATATTAAATGTGGCGATTTATACAAAGCGACCAGCAGAGCACAAAGGACAGTAACATTAACATTTTTCTGTGTCACTTGTATGCGTTTTATGCTATTGAGGGTTGGTCTTCTTTCAGTGGCCATTGGTAAGCTTCGAGTAGAGCCTTTTTGTACCTTAATACAATATATTAATTATCTACTCCACGGTTGCTTTATATTGTTACATCTAAAATGTTTAGGAAATATAAGAGCGTTTTACATATTGTACATTATGCTATCATCATCATTATCAGGCCTCTCTCAATGAACGCCAAGACGACCGATCTCCTGCTACTCGCATTCATCCATTATGCTAGGGTTCTACTAAACATACAATGTTATTACATTGTTTCTTATTTCCATTATTTTTCCCATTGTTTCTCCCCATCAAGTCGAGCAAACAGACAAAAGAAACCAAAGAACAAAGCACGGTCGTGCAGTGCGCTTTTAGACGCCGAAATGAAGTGAACTTGAAGTAAGCAAAATGTGGAAGTGTGAACTTGAAGTAAGCAAAAGGATCCACAGAAATGGTCAAAAATGTTTCCAAATGATGTAACATTTACACATATCGCCCTCGAAGTGTCGCACGTCATAGGCCTCTAATACTGTCGCTCACATGCTCGTACCTCGCTGACAAATATAAATCGAAGCTTTTTATTGTTTCGTATGAACCTACAAAGGTTTGCTAGAAATGTCAGAAGTATATAACACACCTACAAATTTCGTATTATTAAAATAATGATCCAGGCGAGTTTTCTGAAAGTAATCTTCACAAAACAACGTGAAGGTAATAGGATAGCCAAAAAGACGATGAGTCTTAATGAATGTTGGAAATCCCCAATAACGTTCCAAACTACTGACACATGCGAGGCGAGGCGGGAGGGATATCGAGTGCGTTCGCTCAAGTTTTAATCAAAGAAGTTGTAAGAACATGCTCAATATGAATTCTTCCGTCAGCACTTCGATGCAATTGAATAAATTAATTATAGTATTGGTGCCTGCGGAGCTTGCGTAGCCTGACTGCGGCGGCATCTGATTGCGTCTGGGAATATGCTTAGCGTCTTTAACTTTAAACGAACCTTGGCGACCGAGCTCGGCTCGAATGTACAACGTCGTGGGGTACTGTTATAACAGTTTTGCGTACACTAGTTTTTGGGTGACGTCATGAAGTGTTTTCATTAAGTACCAGATCAGTACTATTGAAAATATATTATCAGGTAAGACTATTGAAAATCAATTTTCTGTCAGGCGTTCTGTTAATAATAAAGTCCGTATGTATGTATGTAAACCTTGCATAACTTGATTATCACACCTGAACTGATGCAGTAGTAGCGAAGAGAAGCCCAATACAGATTCACCGGATTGGTATGAACTTGTGAATGACTCTCGTTCACTACGTTGACTGATCAAAGCGCAGATTTAATATTTAAAATAGTTATTTTGCCCTCATATCATATGACACACATACGCTTAAACTCTACTGACTTTGAGAAATTGCGGAAATAAAATTTTTAAATACCACTTAGTCGTTTTCTTTTTAATAACTTCTAAATTATTAAACGGGTTGACTTTAAATACTTTTTCAATCTTATCGTCTCCTACTATCTTCCAATAAATATACATAGAATGCATAGATTTATAAAAATTGCAAGATACACAGTCAGTATAAAAATATGAAGATCTCTTTGGTACAATGTGTGTGCATGTCAGATTATGCACTTTGTTGTTGTTGATGGACTTGAATGTATGTTTATGTACAATCACGAGCTCTTCTGAGCGACAGTTCAGTATAAAATTGTGTATCAGGATGTTACTGTACAGGTTAATTATCGAATGCCACTATTTACTTCTTTCAAGAGCGTATATACTTCAAGACAAGCACCCTAAGAGTGGGAAGGTCACCTGGTTATTATTTCTTGTGTATTACTTTTTGTAATTCATCATTATTGTCATTTTCAGCCCTTATCGATCCACGGCTGGACATAAGCCTCTTTCAACGAACGCCAAGACGTCCGATCTCCTGCTAATCGCATCCATCTCGGACCGGCTACTGCAAGGAGATCGTCTTTCCACCTGGCGAACGGTCAACCAACACTTCTTTTTCCTAAACGCGGCCTCCACTCGAGAACCTTACTGGCCCATCTGCCATCTGTTCTTTGGGTGTGTGACCAGCCCATGCTACTTGAGCGAGCCTATTCGTCGCCTGATATCGGATACCTCAGTTCTCTGCCTTATGACTTCTTTACGAATTCTGTCTGACAGAGAAACAACCAACTTAGCACGGTCAATAGCCCGTTGAGCTACCGCATACTTGCGGACCAGTCCTAAATGAAGAGACCATATTTTGTCCACGTAAGTCACCACGGGGAGAACGCCTTGGTTGAAGACTTTTGTCTTCAAGCTCTGTGGTATAGGCGACGTGAGAATGTGACGAAACTTCCGGAATTTTGTAATTAATCTTAGTAATTAGGTTTATTTCACTACAATATGATTAACTACAACCCATTAGGGCTAACACACGAATGCATCGTATTGCAACTGGCGATGCCATGTGTTATTAGTCTGTAAGTGTAGTCGTAGGGTACTCGCGGAAGATCCAAGAATTAAATTAAGACTAAAAATACTATATATAATATGGAAAGATCTGGTATATTACAGGACAGAAAGGCAGCTGATTCCACAGTACAGTTCTACGCGGTAAAAAGTGGCATTTAAACCGCACAGTTGTGAATTTACGGACATCAAGGTGATGGACGTGGATCTTAGAGTTATGTCACGATATCCAAGGATGAACTTCGGCTGTTGTATTAAGCCGAACATTTCCTCGGAACACTCCCTATAGAAAATATGGTAAAGACGCACAGTCAACTGACATCTCCTCGTAGGACCAAAGAATCGAGTTGACAGAACTTGCAACATTTTGAGGCTAATTTATTTTTCGTTTCCAAATAACCGCGGAACTGAACGTTACTCGATATTTCGACACCAAATATTCCGATATTAGTTGATGGGTTGATAGACAGGTGTTCTGAAAACGAGGAAATACGTCTAAGGGTGACTTTTTAGTAGTAAACACGCAAACTTGTGTATTATCCCCATAATACACAAGTCCCCACTTTAGATAACAAATTATGGACTTCAGACACAACCTTATACTCGTTGTCGTATTCCCTAGAAATATCGGCATGGCTAACGTATACAGCGTCCCCAGTGCTATCATCTGCGTAACATTCAAGACCACTAGTTATGTTGCAAACTATGTCATTGGTATGCAAAAGAAACAGCGTAGGAGACAGAAAACAGCCTTGGGGTAAATCATCGTTGAAAAATGTAAGGGTGAAGCATGCACCTTCCACCACGACCTTGATTCTGTGATTCCGGGATAGTAGGCGGCGGAGTTCCCTGATCATCCTAAAACGGGTTCGACGCAAAAAGAGACCTGAGAGAAGTT
This sequence comes from Eumaeus atala, assembly GCA_017140195.1. Lineage (NCBI taxonomy): Eukaryota > Metazoa > Arthropoda > Insecta > Lepidoptera > Lycaenidae > Eumaeus > Eumaeus atala. Next base: position 3,976 of record JAFELO010000902.1, read on the forward strand.
CGGCTTTCTCTTTCGCGGCATGGGCCAGCGATTCATCACTCCTTTTTTTTTTTTTTGTTGACGCGGGGAAACGCATTTACGCGCCTTCACTGGCCCTGGGTGGGGGTCTAGTGGTGTGTGGGGCTCGCGGCACATTATATAGTGCCGAATACCCACAAAAACCACCACGAGTGCCACCTGTGCCGCCTTTGATGAGGTGCCCCGGAACAACAAATCATCAGGGCACCTCGTCAGCAAGTCAGCCCCCGAAGAGACCGACGCCACCTCTACAGATGGGGTTGTCCCGCACTACAGGACAACCCCACCGACTTTGGGACAGTGCAATGGGGTGAGGTTCCCATCCTCGCCCCTTGCCCCGTGCGCAAAAGCGCCGCCACTTTTTGCTCTTTTGTCCCCTCTACTTATAAGAGGGGTACTAAGAGCCGCCACCTCCTCGGTTCAATTGGCTTCGCCCGAGGTGTCTCGGATAACCCCAGGCTACTGAGCCCCACCGCCACGACAAGGCTTGAACCATGGTGGGGAGCGATTCATCACTCCTATGCAATGAAGGGAGGGATGGCTTAGCAAAATTCCTTAAAACAGCCTAAGCGAGGGACCAGAATGGTCGAGTTCTTGAAGGAAGGCGAACTAGTCTCTCGCCAATTTTGCTTACGTGCTCTGACAATAATTTGGCAATAAACTTTTTGAACTTAGATGCAGAATTATATTCTTTCTTTAATGTTTTGGTATTTTCGTCCTGTGTACTTACCGCTGCTGCTGCGCTCGGTAATACTCTAGTTTATGGCGAAGTGCCAACCTACAGGAGCGTCCAAACCAAGGTTGTAACTTGCCGCCAACCGGTACCGGAGGGAACGGAATGAATAGTTCCATTCCCTGAATCACCACATTACGGACAGCGCCTTCACAACGGCGTCGAGGTTATCCATCGAGAAGCAAATCCGCCATGGGTAGAATGCCCAGAATGACCGCATCCCAACCCAATGTTATGACCTATAGTGCCAGACGCGACGATATCCTACAAAATCCGGTCGTGGGCTAAGCCTAATCGGAACTGCGCTCCGTATCAGAAAGTGGTCCGACGAGCTCAAGGGAGTATTGACTGAAACCAGGCAGCTGTCCGAATGGGATCCGGACAGCTGTCTGGTTTCATTGACGTGATAGACGACAAAATCGTGAAAGTCTCAGACAATTATAAAATCACCACGTATCACAATCTCTGCGGTTGGAATCTGTTTCAACACAGAACCTCTAGCCATTTCTCAAGGGGTCGGTATATTTTGGTATTTCCGTTATGGGATGTGTACAGGCACGCATAGGCGCGGGGCTGGTCATCGCTACCTACACGCAGGCAAAGGATCCTTGTATTCAATGTTGAAGACGCGTCGATAGCGGACATCTTCCTTGATAAAAACACACGCTCCAACCCGTGGTATAAATAATTGTTCTAACTTTTACCCGAGGTAGGTAAGGTGAGACGAATGACCCGGAGAAGATATCTGGGAGCCCTCGGCTTTTTCTTGCGTTTGCCCTCAGCAAAACGGCCATAGCGCTCAGATCTGCCCCCCCCCCTCCCCGAATACGTGGGGCACCCTGGGCATTCAGGCTCTGGTTCAGGACCCGAGCATTGAGGCCCAGGGAGGCGTTCTCCAGCTTCCACGTTGCTGATACCCTTCTGGGGTAATCCATTTTTAAACCATGCTGCCATAGGATGGGGGGGGGGGTCATTGGAACTCTCAAAAACCGAGCGAAACGCGACTTTGAGAGAGTCAACGTCACGTCACGTCGGAGTCATGTGAGAGAGAGGTACTACCCCGGGCTGCATTACAGATTGAATGCAGTGCAATTCGTGATCTGAGATTACTTCTTGAAAAAACTTAATCTGAGCTAGCAAGGCTCGGTTCGCTCATCATCGCAGGTCTCCTTGCTTCTGACGAGAACTTATATCTATTTGAGATTATCACGTTTGTTACACATTTTGTAGTTATCTAACGGGTTTTAACGCGAAATTTAAAATATTTATTACAAGGTACTGGCAAACTTTTTGTAAATAACTTGCTCCGACGTTTCGACCGGTTTACACCAGCCGTGGTCACGAGCCAACTCAATTTACAAAAAACTTTGCCTGTACCTTGTAATAGGTATTTTAAATATCGCGTTAAAACCCGTTAGATGACTACAAAATGACAACTTATAACACCTCAACATATCATGATAACAGAGATGTACCGCGAAACATTATGAATATACCATAAACAAATATTTATTTTAACGCAATACTTAAACACTTTCAGAAGTATAGTTATCTTTACAGTATAGTCGTTGTTATGTTGCTGTGGTTATTTCTTAACACTAAACATATGCTTGGGACTGGCGTCCGTGTAGCCAGAGGCTTGTTTCAGATGTGAGCGCCAGGGGTTTGTTTAGTTTTTGGAAGTTAGGCCTTAATATACTTACATTGTTATTATATATTTATTATTTTATTTTTGAGACGTTGCTACAAAGAGACGTCACTTCAAAAAATAATGGGCAGGATTCTTGGGACTTCGAAATATGTACATTAGATGAAGATTTGAATTTAGAAAAAGCTAAAGCTCAAGATGCGTGAAGGTGAACTGCAGCATCCATGAAGCAAACGAGCAGTGTGAACGAGTAACTACAGAACTACGTAATTAGCAGTGGCACTACCTCTTGTAATGATATTTAACATGACGTGTGTCCTGCTGTAATATCAAGGACTAGCCTATGGCGAGCGGTCGTTAGTCCATTCGGTCCAACCCGTCGAGGAGATCGGTACAATCGCACTTGGATAACCAATGATGACGATGTGCGAAGTGAGAACCAGTCTCGTGTATTTTTAGACAAGTTGCGGAGATGGACTCGATCGCTAGGTGCGACTTGTCCCACGCCCGCTCTTCCGTTCTGCGGTTGTAACCATACACTTATGTTTTGTCCTTGTTACATTAAATATACTTCTACTTCTTTTTTTATTTAATATAAACTAACCAAAACCTTATTTACCTTGGAAACGACATCCAATGGGTCGAGCCACAAAACACCAGTCATCGGCTTCTATTCAAGGAAAAATCCTTTCAGGACATTGCCATTAGGCGACAGTCAAAGGCAAATCTGCCCTATCTAATATTCTTAAATAACATTATGCAATGAATACACCTTCATTAAACAAAAATTAATTCAGTCAAAATACTTGCCAACTGAATTCACTTCGGTGTTATTTTTAACTTCGAACTTGTTTTCTGTAAAAGCACAATGGTTTTATATCACAATTCGATCAATAGGTGCGAATATAATACCATATTTTAATATGTCTACAGATTTAATATATACAAATAGTAGTTTGGGCCGCTCCCAGCCAGACATGTTGATTTCCAATAGGATCATATATAACATAAAATTATGCGGAAATATTGCGCTTATTTCGAGGCAACGGCGCTGATTCAAATTAAATGAAAACCCCTATACATAGGACATGGGGTTTCCGATCGTGGGTCCGGCGAGATGGTTAAAGCCTGATTTTACATACAATCGGTTAAACATAAGAATAATACCTTTATTAATTTAGGGCATAAGGCCTTTTTACTCAAATATCAGCCAGCCTGGCTTATCCATCCGGCTGCTAGGTTTCGCACTGGCAATCCTACCTCTACAAGAGCGTACTGCGATTTTTATGGTAATAAAAGCCAGGGTTGAATCGTGCCTCGTTACCCGCATTTGGTAATGTGGGGGAATACATAACTCGGGACAATAGAACCTTTTTTTCCGTTTGTTTATGTACCGGTTGTCTTCGTACTTTACAGATGTACGTACAGATACTTTTATATTCAATCACTAAAAACAAAATTTCAACTGTTTGTTTACACACGTCAACCGGCAGTTTACTACAATGGTCAAAAATTTATGAAATTACTTATCTACTTTTGGGTACATCTATTACAATCCGACATGAAGCAAGAATTACTTGCATGTATTAATCAAAAACATTTTATTGCTATTTTTGTTGACAAAACTTAAGGAAATCCTACACGGAGTGGAGAGCCAGAATTACAAGTACTTTAACAAATTTGTTCTGTAGCGCATTAGACGAGATGTAATACTAAGTGTAGCGCCGGCGGCCGGCGGCCGGACGGAGCGTCAGCCAAACTTCGTTATTTAGTAATTACGCTCATAGCTGGTCCCATTTAACGCTTTTTGTCCTCGGACCAGATTTAACTGAGTCGTTTTTCAATGGCGATAGTATCTCAGTTAGTTATTGACGTAATTAAGAGAGGAACATTCAATAGCTTCGTATAAATATCGAGAGACAAAGCGGTACTTGCGGGTGGGTGTTCGTCGCACTTTGTATGTCCATGGGTCAGTCACTAGTCATCCGCGACATCTTAGCGCTATGTATAAGGAACATTCCTACATTACGAGAGCCCGAGCAACTTTGTTTTTGTTGACGCGGGGAAGCGCATTTACGCGCCTTCACCGATCCTGGGTGGGGTCCAGTGGTGTGTGGGATTCGCGGCACATGATAGTGCCGAATACCCACAAAAACCAGAGCGAGTGCCATCAGTGCCGCCCTTGGTGAGGTGCCCCGGAACAACAAATCATCAGGGCACCTCGACGGCTAGTCCGCCCCCTAAGGGACCAACTCCACCTCCATAGATGGGGTTGCCCCGCACTACACAACCCTCCCGACTTTGGGACAGTGCAATGGGGTGAGGTTCCCAGCCTCGCCCCTTGCCCCGTGCGCAAAAGCGCCACCTCTTCCTGATCTTTAAGCCCCCTCTTCTTATAAAAGGGGTGCAAAGATCCGCCTCGGATCAATTGGCTTCGCCTGGGTTCACTCCAGACTACTAAGCCCCACCGCCACGACAATACTTGAACCGTGGTGGGGATCCCAAACAACTTAAAACAGTAAACAATAAAAAAAATGAAAATACATCAATAATATTTGTAAAAAAAATGCATTTCTAAAGCATTCCAGAAATACTAAGGGGCAACCTGAGCCCTCGTATCATCGTGCCTTGGCGTGTGTACCCTGAGGAAGTATAGAAAAATAATAACAAAGTAAGTGTCTGTGGGTGTCATACCTCGGACCCTTGCAGCTGTGCCATCATTCCGCACCCACTGCATGTCTGTTAAAATGTAAAGTGGCCAAGGGCGAGTGTGGATCGCCTATGAAGGGTTCCGTAGCAGCAAACCAAAAAATCGCATATCTCTTAGGCTACTTAAACTGACTACTAAGACTGGCCAAAACAACTTTCGTTTGAATTGTTCTACAATTTTACAATCTTTATTTCCTTCGTAATTTGCCGCTTGTTAAAAGGTAGTTTAAAGGTTAGATGTACACGTTTTATCACTTTGAAAGTAAACAAAGTGATGAAACGTGTATATTGTGAAGTATATGACGTGTACTAAGTGTTGGTAATTATATAAATAAACCTATGTCCGACTACCGAAGGTCTTAATTGAATCTGCATAGAGATTTGTTAAAACTCAGAGTGATATTTTCACACACAAAAGCTTGTAATAGAATTATTTAATTCCTTCGGCTGACCCGTGGTGACTGTGACGTCTGTGACACGTGTGACACGTGTGTGAGCATATGTCACATGGCACCGGTGAGGCCTCGTGTCGCCGCTGCGTGTACAGCTAACGGCGAAGCGTCACATCGTCACACGAGGTTGTAGCAGATATACAGATGCCGCTCTGACATACGTAGACTTTACTCAATAGCCGTATCTGTTTATATTGTACTGTATTCTTCAATGCTGATATTATTAGAGGCGGAATTCGCGTTATTCTAACCGACCTCAATAAAAATAACATCATATTTCTGGAATTGCATAATATTTAAGTAGATTTTTCTACTTGAGTGTGTTTTATTTCCTGATTGCTTTTGATTTAAATCAGATATAATTTAAATTTGCGAACAGTTGTCCAATAGTCTCGTGCCTAATCGGACATCTATGAGTTGGCACGGTACCAGCATAAGTCTTGCAGCTTGTTGGGACGCTTGTATTTACTAGTACTACTGGTACCTACCTGTAGTGTTGTTTTTAACTGCTAGACCGATATAAAAACCTGTTTGGTAGCAATTTGTACTTGAATATGTCATAACGTTTCCTTCACAAGTAATGTAAGCCATCTGTTAACTACTGACTACAGACGCAATGCAAATGTGTTGCTCTCCTTCACCCCATTCCCTCAACGGGCCACCGACTACGCAAACGAAACGCGACAGCTCAGCTGCCACCACCGGGACATTATGTCAGCAAGTCGAGGTATTCCCTAGGCCGTGCCGCACCCGATCAGGCTACAATGTAGCACTCTCACTACCTCTTAATGTGACATATGCCAGGACATGCGGATCATAATATAACTTACACCAGGACCTACAGATCGTAATATAACTTACGCCAGGACATACAGATCATAACATAACTTACACCAGGACCTACAGATCATAATATAACTTACACCAGGACCTACAGATCGTAATATAACTTACGCCAGGACATACAGATCATAATATAATGTATATTTCACTTGTGCTTATTTGGTTGCAACCACCTCGAATGCCAACTCTGTGGACTGATTTACGTACTCCCCTAGTGTCCCTTGCGGAATAAATCTCAATCGTACAGCGCGGGTAATCAAAGGTAAAGCAACAGCACGGGGTATCGGATATCGGCCAGACGCCAAGAGAGGAGCTCGTGAGTGGCCCCGTCGCACCCAATAGTACGTCGCACGCGAACTACACGAGACAACACTCTAGCTTCGTTTATTACAGGGGGTAAACGAGCAGTCGGAACGTTGTAACTACTACCGACGCAGACACATCAGCATAATTACTATACCGATGCGTTCCTCCTTCCCTCCGAAGGGTCGCCGTGTCACGAGTGGCTGGTGTACTCACAAGCACGACGGCCAGGTTGTCACTTTACGGCGGTATCATTTGTGCTCACATGTACCGTCGTGCTATAAACTAAATTTACGGCCACAACGTCTTTATCTGATGATTTACGTTTACCACAAAGAAATATTTTTTAACGAGGCAAAGGTCTTATTCCACATGTCTTTATTCCGCAGATGGCAGTTAACGTATACGATTTTTTTGTACAACCAATTCCCTTCCTGGCGCCGAGCCTGAGGCGCGGGGCTGCCACATAAGGCATGTTACTGTTTTTGACGAAGGTGAGCAAATTTGTAGTGATTCGTCTTGTGCAGCGAGAGTTGGCGCTCGCAACGGAGCTCGTCCATCTTATTGAAGGTGGAGGACATCACATGCAACACAGCACAAGTTAGTGAATTATTTCTCATATATAATACAATAATAATTGATTTGGTACATTATAATTGAAACACAAATGCCTCACTTGAACAATGAAGCACTGAACATGTTTATGCGTTATAATTCGGTTGGAGAGTAATTGGCGAATATAATAATGTCGTTCAATAGTTATACACAGAGTGTTTATATTTCATTAACCATTACAGAGCGCTTCGCTGCATCGCAATTGAATGAGGTGTCGCGAGCAGGCGTGCGGGTGGGTGCCTATATTGTCGCGAGTGGGGGTGCGGGAAGGTGCTTATACTGCCGCTAGCGGGAGTGCGGAAGAGTGCCTATCCTGTCATATGTTATGATACAAGGCACAACCTCAGTAAACAACGGCAATAAAATAAATTTATGAAGAGTATAAGTACGGCCGAGCCGCTTTCTCTGCTGGACTTGTCGTCTTCCATCCTAGCCACTACAGCTTCAGCTGGCATCTATACTGACGGGAGCTCTCATTTGCCCGGGATAAATTATACTGCACAAATACTCTCTGATCTACTAATCTCCTATTCCGATGGTGTGGCAATTCGACACGACCGGAGAGAAATCAGGCGTTGAACGTCTCCCAGTCGTGGGACGTCACCTAGTCAGTCAGGTCCGACGATGTGGTAATTATTAGCAATCATGTGTTATTAAGTATAATGTTCGCACATGCGCAGAGTGCACTCGGCGTGCTGGCTCGGGTTATTTACGTGCATTGTTCGATCGAGTGGTGACTAACCCCTTCTTTTCCCGGCCCCCTACCATCTCCCCCCTACCTCACCGCGACCCGAACACCGTCGCGTCCTCTCGCGACCGCGGACTCGCCTTACAAGGTAATTAAAGCAACAAGAAATTTAAAATCCACGCAGCGTAGGCACCCATTATAAGTTGGGATTATGACTTTATAATTATTATTCTTTGGAAATGTGTCTGGGAGGCCATGGTTTATCTGTGCAACGTGAAACGGACAACTTTACAAACCGAAAAGATTTTTTCTTTCATCACGCATGCGGGGTGTTGCCATTCTTTTCTATATATTTCTGAATACTGCTTATACTTAATGCGTAAGGGGCCAATGGGCACTGGGATACTGGATGAACACGTTCCAACGGCTAGTTACTACCGACACTCGGCAGACGCAGACGTCTGACTAGCCGTGCCGTGGACAGCGCTTCACCACGATACTATAACGGTCGCGTCGAGCCGGTTTAGCTGTAATCAATCAAACTTACATTGACACAGCAGTTATCCCGCGGGTGCAAGCCGAGACAAAGCAATACTAACTACGATGGACTCTAGATGTTGATGATCGGTCAATCACTATTATATTTATATGAACTGTCTCTCCTCCTTCGCATAATACAAGTGTAAAGTAGCCACTTCGGTGTCGTGTTCCGTGTTGTTTTTAGGAAGGAAATGTGACCAACGCATTTGCATAGTAATTACGTGAATGTTTGTTGGCATCGGTGGCTGTAAAAAGTGTCCGATTGCTCATTTGCCCCCCTATACGATATAAAAAGATAAAACTATCAAATATAACTACTTGTACTACAACTAAATGTAAATCTAACAACGACCTCTACAATACAACGTACGTCCACTCACTACTTAGAGCTACCCATCGCGCTGATCGAGCAGGCGGCGCAACTCTTCGGGAGTTAGCTTTGTACTGCAGCGACTACATCACAAAGACATTTTTTAAATTACATGTGTAGGCCCAGATATAGCCCACGAACCCCGCAGGCCCCCACTAGTCATTGCCAACCGTACGAAACACGATGTAGAGATTATTTGAAACGGATATAATGTGCGCGTATTTTCCCAGTCGTGTTGGACGCAACCCCTTTATTTTATGCATGTAAGTTCCATTTCCGTCCCATTTGTTTCCATTCATCCTTATCAGCCCTTATCGGTCCACTGCTGGACATAGGTCTCTCGCAATGGACGTCAAGACGGCCGATCTCCTGCTACTCTCATCCACCCCTGACCTGCACGGAGATCGTCTGCCCACCTGTTTCTCTTCATTTTGTAAATATCTCGATGATTTATTTCTAGTTTAGTATTTCTAAACTGCAAGTTGTGATGCACCGTGAAGCTCGTGGCGGTAGCGCTTGCGGGATGTACCTGTATGTTGAAGAGAGAAGCGTATGCGAGGCGAGCACCAGCGCAGGCGCACCAGTGATTTCGGAGACGTGCGGACACGGTGCTAGGGCGCCTCGTTCTCGACCATCCTCTGATCGTGCTCCGGTGACACGGCTTGTCACTCTGGAGCATGGAGCAGACGATGGTAGACGGAGGAACGAACACATGACATGTTGTAGTAAATAACTAGCGCATGCCGGCGTGCGCTCTACACCCGACTCTACATTTCTCCCGACAAGCTTCTTATTATAGATTCCTTATTCTCCTTGAGAACAAGTTATTATGTTCATGCATATAAAAACGAACACTTCCTTATTATTTTAGAAATACTCAATGAACCATATGTGTGTGTATATTGTATGTATATATACGCTCAACTTTTTGTATCAATTATTTTTTGTACTCTACTTAGTTAATCAGCGGTATAACATACGAAGAAAATTATGTTATTACTCATCAATCATCAAACACTCTCTAATGTAGAGGAAAATATTTTATTTATTCACTTCTATTAATAGTCTCTTGACATTCGTCCTACTGGTAATAACACAGGGTGCCGTCATTAGCCATAAGGAGTGTACGCCTACGCATAAGTACTCGAGGCTCGAGTCCAGATTTACTACAAGAATAGCAGAGAAGTGGAACTGACCAATCATGTCCCCTGACAACATCTGTCTTCCCTGATAATATCTAAGTCCCCTTATAACATCTGTATCCCCTGATAACATGACCTACTTCGAAATGCTACAGACTAGACGATCATTCGCATCTTCAACTCTTTTCTTCAATCATCACTTGAAGATGAGTTAAGAACAGAAATTGGATGTGTATACTTATTGATGAGCCACACAACACGTATACGGCGCAGTGTGCGGCTGGAGCAGCGAGTACGTGCGGCAGTACATGTGTTGTGTAGTACAAGTAGTAGATGACGAGTCGTCCTCGTGCAGCACTAGCTGGCTACAGTACGGGCTGTAGGCACGAAGCGCGCCGCTAAGGTAAACACTTTGTTACTATTTTGGATAGTGACCTAATAAAAAGTTGGTCCATAGAGGATAATGAAACATTAATATAATATGAGATGGTGATGAAATGCAGAGGTCAATGCCACCGCGGACTCCGCGAGGGACCAAGTCGATGCCCTCTCATTTACCTGGGCGGTCTTCTGTCTGGTACTTCGAAGTGAGGTCGACGCTCTGATCAATTACAATCACTTTAACCAATAAAACACTACAACCGATTAAATTTGTCATTATCGGTATAGCAGAATGGATATGAAATACATTATTTGGTTCTCTTAATAATTTAAAAGTTTAAATACGCGTAACTGTTAAGGATTCGTAACAATATAAAGAAGGTTGTTTTGCAGTTATGAAGCTTACGTTTTATAGTGTCATCTTATTCTCCACACTTCAGACAACCCACATCCTAGATTCATGCGCGGGTTCGCGGCGCTTGCCCAAGAAGACCCATGTGCCAAGTACACACACACTATGTACTATTGCAGTAAACTCCCGCCCGTAAAGTGAAATATGTATGGTGCACGTGTATAGGTTGGTGCCTAAGTTAATGCAAAAAATAATGTTGTATCCTGGGGTTCAATCATTTCGGAGCATAAAACTGTGTTATTTGCTACAAGGGCTTTTAGACAAAACGAGCAAATTAGCTGCTTGTTAGTTGTATTGTAACATCCGATGGAGCTGATTGACGGCGACTTTGTCCGCTCGTCTTTCAGTGTATTCACATAAATGTGTTCCTCGGTCATTTTTTATGTTCAAAGTTCTTCGTCTGACTTCGCTAAATAGTCGATTGTTCGACGGTGGTGAGGGACGGGGCGCTGTCCTGTTGAAGTATTCTACTGCGTGATTGTTTCTCCCCAACGTTTCAAAGACGAGTAGCAAACAATATTTAGCGTACACCGAAAATCTTAGACCAAATGACAAATAAATGAAATAGACACATGTACTCAACAATACAGGCAAAGATTTCCTTTCTTAGAAATTGAAATTAATGATTTAATTATATTGTGTACAAGTGGCCAGTTTATGGAAAACCTCAACAATACGTTATCATAGTATTTTAATAAAAGAATTATTAACTTTTAAAATAAAGAACCTGAGATATTTTATAATTATGAATAGCGATGATTTGTAAAAGTCCAGTTTAAGAACATAATTTGGATCAATCCTGCCAAGTGGCGCGTGGCAAATTGTTCATTTTGAGAAATGATGTGGCCCACCGAGAGCCGAGTGTCGTGTGCTGTCAGCGGCAACGCCTCGTCACCTTTAGCTTATAAGCGCGCAGATCCCTTTACGGATTGTCTTCAATTTTTCCTGCCATCTATTACTATTAGGGAATCTGGGTTAATTGACGTGACCTACAACGCGACGGTTATGTCACCATTTATGAGCATGGCTTCCATTCCAATAATATATTTCTTATAGCTCATGAGGGCAAACGAAATATCAAAGCCTTTTGGTATTATGTGAGCGAGAGGTACCTCCCCGGTCGTGCCGGCCAATACCGTTGCACAGGAGGAGTCATGCACTATGCATGGCACTACATCCTCCTGTGTAGCATGACACTACCTCATCCTGTGCAGCATCGCACTAGCTCCTTCTGTCCAGCATGGTACTACCTCCTCCTGTGCAGCATGGCACTACCTCCTCCTGCGTAGCATGGTACTACCTCCTCCTGCGCAGCATGGTACTACCTCCTCCTGTACAGCATGGCCCTACCTCCTTCTGTGCAGCATGGCACTACCTCCTCCTATGCAGCATGGAACTACCTCCTCCTGCGCAGCTTGGTACTACCTCCTCCTGCGCAGCATGGCCCTACCTCCTTCTGTGCAGCATGGCACTACCTCCTCCTGCGCAGCATGGTACTACCTCCTCCTGTACAGCATGGCCCTACCTCCTTCTGTGCAGCATGGCACTACCTCCTCCAATGCAGCATGGAACTACCTCCTCCTGTGCAGCCCACACCGTGGTTCAAGCCTTGTCGTCGCTGTGGTGAGCATTAGCTTGGGGTGAACCCAGGCGAAGCCACTTGAACCGAGGGGGATTCTTTCGAACCCCTCTTATTAGAAGAGGGGGCTAAAGAGCGGGTGGAGGATTGCTCTTAGTACCCCTCTTACAAGAAGAGGGGACAAAGGAGCAACAGAATAAGGGGCTTTTGCGCACGGGGCAAGGGGTGATAATGGGAACCTCACCCCATTGGACTGTCCCAAAGTACGTGAAGATGGGGTTGTCCTGCGCCACAGGACAACCCCATCTTCGGAGGTGAAGTTGGACCCTTAAGACTAGCCATTGCGGTGGCCTGTCAGCCCCCCTAATGTGAGTAGAGCGCAGAAAGGCTCCCCTTAGTCGGGAACTGGCTGGTTTAATATTACTTTATGACCATTTTGGGTCTCATTTGAATGAACGTGGCATTACAATTGATGAACATTTAGATAGATAGATTTCGAATTTGCAGGAAATGTATCAGCTGAAGTATGAAGTTCAATGGAAATTGATGGCTATAATGTTACTGCAAAATATGTTGGGGCAAGTTATCCAGATAATTCTGATTTTCCAGACATTAAGAGGTATTCATAACATGTGCGTGAAGGCCAATACTTGTTTTAAATTTTAAAATGTTAAAATACAGAATGCTGTCGTCCCAAAGTGGCCTATTTAGATTACTAGACAACAGGTTTCTTCCATCACCTGTAAAAGTAAAATAAACAGTTGATGTCTTGGTTTTGGATGATGGAGGGCAATTTCTTGATCTTCCAGTCAATTTAGCTCTACGCTTAAGTGCTTCACTCAAAGGCGTCCTGCAAATGCTCTACGATTATTTTTGTCTCACGGTAAAATTGAGGCTATCAAGTCGAACATGCAAAACGTGTGGTCTTTATCATGCTTCCGTCAAATCATCACATCGAAAAGATCCATGAAAACGTAAACACGCACACTGATAGGAGAGTTAGACCTGCAAAAGCCAGGCACATTGTATATTGGGAAATCATCAGTGTCTCGCCACATGACAACGTGATATCAATTTTGTGTCTCGAGAGCGCGTCCTCGTTTCGTGCGGAATTTAATGGTCAGATTTTTGGCTTTGGTACCTGTAGTGTTCATAAATCGAGTACCAATCAATACAGTTTCCTGATCGGACTTTTGTCTATAAAGTTTCATACCCGATATTTACGCAACTGCACAACGTAAAGTAAGTGTTTAGTATAATATAATGTGTCGATTTCTATCTTTATAGAACATTTGAAATCAGTCACTAAAAGTTTCGTCCTGTTATGACTTTTCACTGTAGGGGTTATAGCAATCTCATATGCTAAACTGCAAAATCATCATCATCAAAGACTATGGTCTTTCCATTCCCTCTTTTAATTAATAAAATACATTATTTTATTTTTTGGCCTTGGCGTTCATTGAATGAGGCCTATGTCCAGCAAGGCAGATTTTCCAGTACAAGGCGTATGCTAAGTGCTGGGATCGTGGTGTTATTGTTGTCGTTCGATAGCTCTTTTCGAGGCGGATCTTTGTGTGAAACAATTTTTCTGGTGTCGGGTTGCAGTGACATTTTTATTTTTGTGGCTCGGCTCTTATACTAGGAAAAGTGGTAAGTCGTCGATATAGACTTGTCTAGGTCTGACCGCTCGGTCCCAGGGCAGGGGTGTATAGGCGACTTGCTTGTGGCGTCGTTTTTGTATTCATTCTTTATTTAATGTTGTTCCGTGTTTCGTGGATGTGTGTGTGTGTCTGTGTCAGACGTGTGTGGTGGGATTTCCGCAGTCTGTTTACATCAAATATTAATTAATTGAAACTTCTGCGGGAATTATGTTTGGTGTGTTTGTGTGATTTGTTGTGGTTCTGTGGTCGTTTACATTTTCTGTGGCGTGAACATGTCGGAAGGGGGAATGGGTTTCGGGAGGGAGGGACTGCTTCGTCAAGGGGAAGGGGCGGGGGTCGCTCTAGGGGGGGTTCGGTGGACATAGAGGTGTTGGGAAACTTTTCCTCACTAGCGTCATTGTCGGAGGCGGAATTAGGGCGCTAGCGCCCTTATACGAAGGGATCTGAGGGGATTTGAGTTCCGAAACGGGGGCTATGGGGACGAGGTTTCAGTGTGTGGCCAAACGCGGAAAGGCTTACACGTTGGCGGGAGCCAGGGCGGCGCTAAGGGAGTGCATTGCCAATGATAGGGTGGAAGATTTTGAGGGTGCCCTGCGAAAGAGGTCGTATTAGAGGATGTGGAGAGGTGTGCGGCTGGTGATGTGATGGTGGCAGCGGAGGCCAATTCGGACCTCATTTTGGATCTGACAGGGAAGTTGACAAATTTAAAGGGCGGGCATGCGTCGAAGATAAGGAGGGCTGCGGGGTCCATCAGGGAGATGATGGAGTCCCTGGTGGTCCGCACGGAAGATTGGGAGATGAAGCAGCTGAAGGCGGACAATGCGCGGTTACAGTGGGAGCTGGGCAACTTGCGGGAAGAGGTTCGCGCCTACAGGCGCGATTTTGAGGAGACGCGGAAGAAGTTGGCCGAAGGAAGCGAAGCAGCCCCCACAACGGCCTACCTCATGAAAGAGATTCGCCAGACGGCAGCCGGGGAGCGGCTAATAGAGCTGACCGGCTCCACGAGCGGCGAGAATGCCGATTTGAAAGAAAGAAAGAATAATTTATTTGTGAACCACACACTACTACATACAGGTAATACAAGATTATATTAATTATACATATAACTGTCGTGCGTCGCATTGGTTCCAACTCAGTATTTTGCTGATTTATACCAGCACTAGTCTTCCGGTGGCACCATTTAGTGAGATCACGAAGCAAGTACACATTTTGAAACATATTCTTTGCGCACACACTAGACATCATGACGCAATAAACAAAAGAAATAATAGAATAAACAAGTAAATAAAAGTGAAAAGAATCAAAACTTACAACATTGCATGGCACGAACAAATTTTGCAGATTTATTTGAGGTAGGTAAGGGTTACTGAAATACTGGCAAAAGACTTAGAATTATGCATACATTTGTAAATCAAATCAGACATTAAAAAGCACTATTATCAAGTTTTAATGCTTCCTCCATTTTCTGATGTTCTTAAATGTATTTTTTTAGTCTGAATCTAAATGTTTGTATATTTTGCAGGTTCCCTATCGGCGGTGGGATATTGTTCCAGCATTAGGAAGCTGCGTAGTGAAAACTACCTGTGTAGGCTACTAAACTCTGACGTTGTGTCGAAAGCTTCTTAGCACATTGGCGAGAAATATCGATTCTCTGCTCCGACATCCACGTCAACTAATCGTGATGATATCTAGGCTCTGTCTGTATTTCAAAACTCCGAAAAGTAAACAAGCCAAATGAAGATTGCGTCGATGTTTCATTTTATAATTGAATGTTTGTTAAGATATGGTGTCACATGAACCCTCAGCGGTATATCGAAACAGTAGCGGGCACAAGTATTCTGGACTCTTTGTATCAGTTTTTGTGTTCATACCAGAATGCGTGATGCGCGTCCATATAATATAGTTCAAGATTTTAGTTTCGAGACTCAACAAGCCGGACTCTCAACTCCTCCCTTAAATATGGTTTTATTTGGTACTGTACTTTAAGTTTATAAAAACAATTTCTTACAGTGCAAACAGTGGATTTTTCAAATCTTAAACTGCAGTCCACATACGAGCTAAGATTCTGCGCTACGTATTCCCGATCAATAGCTTCTTCTGCGAGCATGACTCTAGTTGATGGACAAAGATTATGTAGCTGATATTTACTACCAACCATATTTCATCTTTTTGGGATTAAGTAGAGGGCAATTGTTTTTAGACTAGGTAAAGATACGCGCGAGATCCTCATTTAGTTTTACTATTGCACTATCGATGTCAGAGGGTTTAAACAAGATGTAAATTTGCACATCATCGGCATACAAAACATACTTGCAGTTTTTTATTTCCTTATGTTTACCTGCAGAATACAATGTGAAAAGAACTGGCCCTAATATAGAGCTTTGTGAGACTCCTATTGCAGATCTATTGGATATTGGAGTAGAACCATCACAACTCACAGTAAACTGGCGTTAACAGTACAACGTAATGTCATTTCAAGCATGTCTAAATTTATAGCGTCGTAACCTTCCGCTTTAGATTTTAAAGTTCCAATAATTTTTATAACCATCTCTCCACTAATAGGCTCTATGCGGAACAGGGCGACACAGAACTTGTGGTATTCGTAATATGTCAACTGTGATGTTGGAATGTGTGGAAAAAGTGAATGCTGGAGCAAGCCGGTATACTCAGAAAATGATTGTTAATAATGTCTGGATTACTGAAGAAAGAAAGAAGGTTCACAGTGTGATTTTGAAATGAGTGTGTTTTTAAGATTCTTCCACAAGCGTTGAGAGTTGTTTATGTTATTATTTATATTATGCTCAAAATATGCTTCCTTTTCAAACTAGAGTACCCGGTTGAATATAGATAGACTTTAATAATTTATAATTTTTTGCTAACTAGTTTAGTCTTGGTATATATGGTGCAAGCTTGATCTTTTAATTTGATCATTAGCTTGATGGTGTCTGTAATCCATGGGCTAACCTGTTCTCTTATGATAACAGACTTTTTTGGGGCGTAAATATCAAAAAGAGACACGACGCTATTATTAAAAGCGTTAACAGCAAAGTTAACGTCATCGAGCGTCGATAAACTATCCCTATATATTTTTTATTGGCCGCATAAGATAACTATCTTATGGGGAGAAGGTTTAATAAGCTTTATGTCAAAATCACAGATGACAAGACAGTGACCTACAAACGAACCTATGTGTTCCAGACATATTTTATTTATAGCCAGGTCAATAAGGTCTGATTTGTTTCCGTAAAGTGTGTTTGCTCGTCAACTATTTGTGATAAATTAAAACACGAAAGGAATGTATTTAATTTTATAGTTTTTACATCATCTTTTAAAAATAAATTTATATTAAAGTCACCGAGTAAAATTAAGTTATCAAATGTTTTTAATGAACTTATGGAGTCTGTAATTGCGTCAAGTAACAAATCAATATCTATCCAAGGCGGACGATATGCAGTACCGATGACTATGTTCCTCCCGCTAATAGTCATAGTGAGCCACATCTGTTCAACGGACCGATGGGTGTGGGTCTACAGGATGAGACCAGGTGCGTACCATCACACTACTCTTTATATAGAACCCGACACCTCCACCACGAGGCAGTACGCGCTGTGAGCGCAGAATGTAGCGCAGCCGATATCCCGGCCGCACGAGTGTCCGCCCCTCTTCTCCGGCTCTCATTTATTGCCAATATATCGATGTCATTTCTTGAAATTGTCGTTATTAAATTATCGTGATTTGTGCTAAGAGAACCTGCATTATATGACGCGATTTTTAATTTCTTACAAGCCGTAGAAAAATAAATGTAAATAACAATATTTCAAGCCTGAATATACAAATGATTGAAACACAGCGTAGAGATGAAAAGCAAAATATTTGTTATACTCGTAATTTATATCGTATAGAGAAATATGTGCTTTAACAAAATTATATGAGTCATTAATTATATTAGTTTTGACTGTAAAGGGGGTCAGCTCTGCCTGCTTCCTAAGGCGGTTCGGCCCATGGACTTGGCGTCGTCAGGTCGACCGGTGGTGCTGCTGAACGAAACTAGGAAGGCTTTAGAATAGCCTCTAGAGGAGGGCAGGGGACCCGGACTCTCGGAGTCACAGTTCGGGTTCCGAACACTGGTCGACGATCGATGTCCTCAAGCGCCTGCGGGCGGTGACGGGTGAGGCGGAACACAGGTAGGAGGTGGTGGTGGCGGTGTTGTTGGATATCGCGAACGCTTTCGACAGTCACCCACACAGTGTGATACGGGAGGCACTGGTATTTTTCAAGGTGCTTCCTTATCTCGAGAGGCTGTTGGAGGCGTATCTCTCTGGTCGCAGAGTGGCCCTCGAGAACCGGTCGAGGCCATCTCCTCCCAGGGATGGGTTTCATATGTTACGCTGATGATACCCTCGTGATTGCCGGGGGCAAAGATTACAAGGAGGCGGCGCGACTGGCCGAGGTGAGCGTTGACCTCGTGATCAGCCGCACAGAGAGATTAGGGCTTCGGGTCAGACTAGACAAGACCGAAGCCCTTGTCTTCCGCGGGACCGGACGCAGAGGGGCCGCTCTGCAGATTGGAGAGGAGAGGGTCGGGTTGAGCCCCCACATCAAATATCTGGGATCATTCTTGACGGAGGGTGGGCCTTCATCCCAGATGTCGCTATTGTGGCACCGTAGGTTGTGAAGGCGGCGATTGAGCTGGGCAGACTACTTCCGAACCTCGGAAGGTCCTCCGAGGTTCCGGAGGTAGCTGTAC
The DNA here is from genome assembly GCA_017140195.1 of Eumaeus atala. Lineage (NCBI taxonomy): Eukaryota > Metazoa > Arthropoda > Insecta > Lepidoptera > Lycaenidae > Eumaeus > Eumaeus atala. The sequence goes on from JAFELO010000902.1 coordinate 22,817, forward strand.
TCTGCAGGTAGCTGTTCTCTGGCGTCTCTAGGAGTAAGGCGATGTGCGGTGCTCCGGTATGGGCGGATCATCTCACTGAGAGAAATAAGGCCCACCTGCACTCTGCGCAGAGGGTCGTCGCAGTGAGGCTGCAGCGACAGCCCTACCCGGCGATCCCCCGTGGGAGCTCGTGGCGGAGGTTCTCGTGGAGAGCTGCTCCTATGTCTCAGACGGGACATGGTCGCTTCAGTGAATATCTGTGTAGGACAGCCCGGAGGGAGCCGACAATTCGTTATCACGATTCTACCGCGGCGGTGGACTCAGCCCAGGACACCCTCGGGGTGTGCCCGAGATGAGCGGCGCTGCATCATGACCTGACATCATTTGTCGGAGGGGAATTGTCAAAGTCGAGCACCATCGTTGCGATGCTCAGGAGCGACAACTCCTACCAGGCGACGGCTTCCTTCTGAGAGACCGTCCTGTCCCAGAAGGAAGCCGACGAGCAGGGGAGAGAGGAGGCTTCTGACGCGGCCTCCCCCCGCCGACGAGGAATGAGGGGTACGTAGGAAGCGCTATCTGCAGCGCATTACGTAGTGCCCCTGTGTTTCGTGTCGGGCAGGGATGGGAACCCGATCCACCTCATCAAGACACGGCGCCGTGGAGACTGTCGTAGCGTAGCCGGACAGTCCCCGAGGAGGTGAAGTCTGTACTTTTCGCCGAGGTCAGCCAGTCGCTGGAGTGGTCCTGTTGCCTGCAGCTCCAGCACCCTCTACTAATGGCGGCTGAAGGCTCCTGTAGGGATTTAGTTGGTATTGGTACCGAATAGCCAAGTCGAACATAGGTCTGGGGGTCTACCCTAGCTCGCAGGTATCATGCGTAAATGCATTCCCCTTCGTCAAAAAAAGGGCCTATGTCCAGCAGGGGACTGACAGGGATTGATAATGATGATGATGTTACATTATTTCTAGATTCAATTAATTTTTTTTTTAAATGACCCGATCCCGCATAATATTTAGTGACAACGGTGGCATACTGAAGTCCCGAATACGGTTCCGAAAAAGATAAAATTCCTTAGACCACGTGGAAAAATTCTTGAAAAAATTTAAATTTGAAGGACAATCCTTGTGTGAAATCTAGTAAAATAAAGTAAATGCTATATTAAAATAGTGAGTGTTAAATTGTACAAATCATCATCACGAGTCTCTGCGCCGAGGAGTCCCCGTGTCGTCGTGCTGGAACCACTGTTCCTGATAATTCCTGTTATGATTACAGTAATACTTATAGCGGTTGTGGCAGTTTCAACGTGAGCTACTTAAATAAACTTTCAACCCAACTTTATTGCCTATTTTAAACTCAGAGGCCATACCCTTGATGACATGATGATGATGATGACTGACGAATAACGGGGGCTACAAATTATAGACTCCAATATATCCGTTTAGATTTCGTTTATTGTTCTTATTACAAAAATTAATAACGGCTTTATAAATATTTAGAGAGGTGAGATTCAAAAGACAATCAGATGTGAAGTGAAATGAGGTGCACAACGGACAAACTTTACACACTGCCTTATCTATTGCACTCTTCAATTGGTAAAACAATTTCCACAAAGCTTCGTTTTAGGAGTCATAGATGGTGTCTAGTTGAGCGGCCGCGACGATGTCAAATAGTACAGTAGAGAAACATCTGAATGAAATAGACTATGTAAATGTATACGAGACGGAAAACTTAAACCTCTAAGATTGATAAGAGCCAAATGAAAACATGGAACATCTAGTAAAATAGAGTATTTTAATTACGAATTTTATATTAGAATCTTTCGGAAAGACTTCAGCAAATCATAATTAAATAGTTTCAACTTTTCCGCCGTGAACCTGTATATTCGTGATATAGAATAATTAAATAAAAATTATATGTCATAAAAAAGGGTAAGTTCTTGATTTCTTACCGACGCCATGTTTCATATCTTTATTGATGTTGAAATGTCTTAATTCTCTTGTGTGTGTGCATTTTAATAGTAGTATTAACATGATCTGTATTGCTATAAATTTGATAGACCGTATCAATAACGTTTTAGTTTGAACAGTATATGCTACGCGTGAAAGTTTGATGTTAAATTCTATTTAATTGTAATTGAATATATTTTGGCTGATTTTGGTTGACTCATGAAGCCAAGAGAATGGGACCCAAGTCCAAGTTGCAGCCGTAAGTCTCGGACAACTGCCAGATAAGACTTCATACCCTCACTTTATACTAACCCTAATTAAAAAGTGTATTGCTAACCATTGTCATAAACTGTCACACATAAAAACTTTGTTCGTGATTGTGAATGTGGAAAGACAACGATTGCAATAAATGTATCTAAAAGTCTAACTAAATCTTTATTGTCTCTTTAACCCCTTGTGAACTCTTTTTATAGAATCCTATTGAATGGAATAAATTGTAACAATGGAATAATCGAATACGCAAGTATTTTAAAATTGTTATAAAGTGAATGTAACCTTTTTTTAATTGTATCTTTTATCAAATTAGGCTAAGACGACCTCGACATTAATATAATATTTATGTCGCGCTAGCCGAATTTCGGCCACGGCAAACACCTCTATAGAGACTAGCTAGCTGCGCAGCATATATCATAGCATACAAGCCGTGCGTGCGCAGGCACTCCCTGTTCCCTCATTTTGCTATTCCGATGGGACGGCAATCCTACACGACCGAAGAGAAATCAGGCGCAAGACCAACGTCTAGAAAATACTGATTATGAAATATATTATAAATAAAATACTTATTCTTATAAATAATTACTGTTTACGATAAAATTGATTACTTGAAACTAAAAATATTACTGCAATCATTGATTTACAAAAATAGCAAGATATTATACAGTCTGCATCTTAATACCGTCCCACAGGTCGTAGCGCCTTTGTGTATCGGGACAGTATAATTATTATTTCGAAATCTAGCAACTCCGTCTGTGGCGTAACCAAATTGAGTAATTCATAGAAATAGTAATATAAAAATGACCGCAAAATCCATACACTATTAGCAAGATGTGTGTCTAGACTACAAATGAGTCCCATGTCTCGACTGTACCGTATCTCTACTAATCAGTCCTTGTATTCGTTTTCTTTTTAGTTTTTCTATTTTGCTTAGACTGCTTTTTTAAATTAATTGTTTTTATTATATGTCTTGATTCGCTTGCTATAAGCAAAATATGAGGACGGTGCACAATGCGAGACGCGGTGATCTATGAGGCGCGAAGTCTCGTTCATCGTACATAAGTGTAAACACCGCCGCCCGCCGACCGACAGTAACCAAAGGAAATATAATTTGGCTAAAGGGCAAACTTTTAACAAAAAATCATTAAAAATGCGGAAGTTGGGCACCACCTCTGTGAATAATTTAAGTCATTTGTTAAGAGAAGTAATGAGGTAGAAATAAATATTTAGAGCATGGGTGAATGTGATGGGTTGTATTACCTTATAAATCATCTCAAGATGTATGGGTCTCATTTTGAGTTGAATATAGAGTTCCTTTGTTTGTAGTAACAGTGACGCCAGTTGAAGCGCCTCACCAGTCACCAGTAACCAGTCATCAGTCAACAGTCACCAGTTATCAGTCACCAGTCACACGTTAGGAAGACCGAAGTAATGGTTCTTGACACACGCATTACCGAGAGATCTGTTGACATTAAACTTGGTGAATATTCGTTAACGCTGGTAGATAAATTTAAATATTTCGGCAGCACCATAACATCTAGGTGTTTCTTCGACAATGAAGTTAACAGTTGCACTGGAGCCGCTGCGGCGGCTTTTGGCAAACTACGCTCTAATGTGTTTCGCTCTCATGACATAAAATTGTCGACAAAAATCGCTCCCTATAAGGCAATAGTCCTGCCGAATCTCCTGTACTCTTCTGAAACATGAGTTCTGTATATAAAACACATAAAAACGGCGGTCATCAGATCGCGCGATCATGAACATCCATTGGTCGCAACGAGTTCGGAACACAGAGGTTCTGCGTCAAATATTAACGGTATAGAGGCATACATAATGCGTCGCCAGCTAAGATGGTGTGTTCATGGCTCCGGTATGGCTGAAAACAGAGTGGCGAAGTGCGTCTTCTACTCGGAACTGCAGAATGGCAAGCGAAAGCAAGGCGGACAGCCTTTGCTGTTCAAGGATGTACCCAAGCGTCACATGAAGCGCTGCGATATAGATCCCTCACGCTGTGCGGCAATGGCGGAACAGATGTTCCTTTGGAGAAGCACTGTGAATAACAAGGTGCTTCACATCGAAGACAGAAGAAGAGAAGAGATTGGCAAAAAGCGTGAGCTCAAGGCCCGACCATCTGCGGCCATTGCATACAATACGTCGAAGGGATGCTGACTTGCGACATCTGTGGTCGCATGTTACAAACCAAAATTGGGTGCGTCAGTCACATGAGAACACACAATCGACGGTCTGATTAAGTTAAGTTGCTGTGGCCGAATACGGTCCGGAATACTACTACTACCACCAGTCACTAGTCACCAGTCGCCAATCAATGTAACCTGTCACCAATCACTAGTGACCACCAGTCACTAGTCACCAGTCGCCAATCAATGTAACCTGTCACCAATCACTAGTGACCACCAGTCACTAGTCACCAGTCACCAATCCACTGTAACCAGTCACCAATCACTAGTGACCACCAGTCACTAGTCACCAGTCACCAATCAACTGTAACCAGTCACCAATCACTAGTGACCACCAGTCACTAGTCACCAGTCACCAATTAACTGTAGCCAGTCACCAATCACTAGTGACCACCAGTGACTAGTCACCAGTCACCAATCAACTGTAACCTGTCACCAATCACTAGTGACCAGTCACCAATCGACTGTAACCAGTCACCAATCACTAGTGACCTCCAGTCATTAGTCACCAGTCACCAATCAACTGTAACCAGTCACCAATCACTAGTGACCACCAGTCACTAGTCATCAGTCACCAATCAACTGTAACCAGTCACCAAACACTAGTGACCACCAGTCACCAGTCACCGGCCACCGGTCACCAGTCACCAGTCAGCGGTCACTAGTCCCTCCTTTTTTTTTTTTCAATTCACCTCCAGTATGAGGCGTCGATAGAATTGTCTTGAAAACGCGAGTGCCCACGCTTAAGTTAAGGAAAATGCAAAATTTTGGGCGCATTAGAATCCAATATTTTTTGCAAATTCTACTGCAGTGTAGTCTAAACTGTCATACGAGTATTTATAAAGCTTTTTTGTTTATATAGAATAGGGGGCAAACGAGATAAAGGAGCCTTTTTACGACTCCCGACGCCGATCATTATGCCGATGCCTTGACCTTCTTCTCCCCTCCCCCCTCAATGGGCCACCGGCCACTCAAAATACGCACGAAACTCGACACTGAGGATGTCACTTTACGGCGGTATTATGTGAGCGAGAGGTACCTCCCCAATCGTGTCGCCCAATTCCGTTGCATAGGAGGATGCACTACATCCTCCTATGCAGATGGCACCTCCTCTACCTAGCTATAATAACTCTAATAGTTTCGTAATATATTTCTACCTATTGTGAGTAATGGGAATGATTAAGGACAGTTTATTAAAAGTATATTATAATTTAAAATAAAGTTTAGCTCGGGGTAAGTTCTTGAGCTGTTAGTAAAGAGTAACTTTGACTATTAGACTTGCAAAACTGAAACAATGTTGTTAATTATGTGGACACTAAATCGTAACCGAAGTTTTCTCTGAAAATTGTATACGACCAAAGTCAATATTCTGGGTTTACGTAACGAGTACTTATTAAAAAAATATATTTGAGATTTACTTGAAAGGTTGTAATTTAATCTACGTTAAGTAAAAGGCACCGAGACCGATTGATGAAATAAAAGATTATTAAAATGAAATCTAAAAATTGGTAGACACGCTTACTATCCTGTTCTTGCGAGGTATTTTTTATGTTCTGAAAATTTGTTGTATCTTTGTCACTCAGTACTGATATAAAGGGCGTAATTACTCGAAAATTTCCTATTTCTTTCAGGTGTTGTAGCAGACTGCACTGCATTTGGATTGGCCACAAGATACCGCCTTAAAAATCTGTATAACAATTATGCGAATGTTTCTGTGTATCGGTAGTTATCAATAAACTAAGACTGCCCGTCTGCCTCCATTAGTATAAAACATCCATTAACGATTAGCATTAACGAATTATATTTGCAGGTCGATTTATTCAATACTGTACGAATATAATCGTAATACTGTACGAATATACTCGTAAGACAGGCCACGATGAGTAATGGTCGTGTGTACCCAAATACTTGCTCGATACCGAAAACAAAAAAGAAAGACCCGATCGAGTGTCGTTATTTACTGGAAATATGGTCGTATGCTCGACATCGCCGCTCACGCGTATGATAGTTGCGACAAGTTGGTTAAACTGCTCTGTCAGTAGACTGCGCTCCGCCCCGGGCTCGCCCGATCATAACAGGGCCGGTTTGTTATCATAACACATTTTACACTTAAACCTCTCTTAGGTGTCCTTGCTCTGTCCACGGGTGAAAGCCGTATGAAAACCCGTTCTGTAATTTTTGAGAAAATCGATCACATACAGACGGACAGCTTTAGAGGACTCAGTTTTATAATGTGTGAGTGAGTTTCACTTGTATAATGAGTAATAGATATTTAGTGACGTTGTTGATCGGCCTCGATCTGCGGCGAGCACGATTGTCCACGTGTTTGTTTTTCTAACAATAATCAGGTCCAATTACCATTACCGTTTTTTAAATCATTGTTCCTGTTCTAATGTATTTCTACTGATTAGTTCATATTGTATAATTACAATGTAGTATGCCTGCAAGTTGGTACACGAGTACTATCCTGTTATTTCAAAAGCTGTTATTTCAAAGTCACTTTCGTCAACAGTGGACCAGGGAGGTGAAAGATTTATATTGTGTTTGATCGATGCGAATTTCGTACGTGACTTAATATTTATAATTTATCATAAATGACAAACATAGTGGGCATTTCATATTTATTTAGTTTCTATGAGAAACAAGCCAGAGGTCGTTATCAAAACTTCTAGCTGCCACGATATCACACATCTCATGTTCTCAATTTTTGTTGCTACTGATACATAGGTAGGTAGGTAGGTACATACGCAGATATAAGTAGGTATATATGTATACATATACCTATATATATATATATATATATATATATATATATATAGTAATCATAGGTCATCTTCACGCCTACAGCGTATATACCTTAGAATATAAATATCTTTACGTATTTACAATGTACGATCTATTATTAATCAAAGTAAAAGTAAGTCATAACGAAAAGTGATCAGGAAACTTCAACGTTACAGAATCGAGAGCGAAGTTCACGTTGAGCTGCTTCGCAGCTGTGCGCCTGCGCGCTCTCATCACATCATCACATACGATTTGCGGGCATTGATTTCAAGAAGGACACGACTTTAAATATCTAATTAAGCGACAATTTTTTTATTGTAAAAGTTTCAGTGAAGCGTGGACTACTTTATATGACTTACTGTGTATATTTTTGTTTACGATCTTTAAGAAGCTTAGGAACCGAAAAAAAAAACACACGACATCTTAGCAGTTTACTCAAAAAATATTTTAATTGAGTTAGTCGATTTGATTCTGCATTATCACGATCGCAGGTATTTCACCTGCTGTCTACAAAAATAACGCCTTCAGCGCCGATCTTAGGCAAAAGATCTTTACATTCGGTGAGGACTAATGCGAAGGCTCTCCAGTAGGTAATGTTGACTTAGGTTTATGCGAACGTTACTCGTAAACATTACATTATAACTAGTGATGTCTTAAGTTTACTTTTATATATTTTATCGCGGTTTATTTCACGTTGAGTCCACCTGTGGCCATGGTTGCTGTGAAGCTTCTGAGACGTCGGGCTACATAAATTACTTAATAAACCGCGATAAAATCCGTAAAAGCAGTTTTATTGTAACATTAAAACTATTTTGACGGATTATATCGTAGTATAATATTATTTATTTTCCATACCCGACGCTGGAGATGATTGAATGTTAAAGCCGCCTTTTAAAGTGACGCCTACATAAGAGTGTAGTCATCCTACAGAAGACATGAGAAGATAAAAGTAATGTCAGTCACGTCGCGCTGTCGTCGGAGATGTGATACTCTACTACCACACACGCGGTGCTTCACGGCGGAGGACGGTCACACGTAGTGATGATGCTTCAACACATTAATAATACTATAGCACAAGTGATATTTGGATGATACCTTGGCATGGCGTACGGCCAGCATGTCCCTTGGAGAGCGCGCATCTCCCGACGAGCACGCACCCACCAGCGCCTCGCACCAAGGCACGAGAGCAGTTGAGCGCGAGAGCACTGCCCACAACAATCCCTCACACGACGGAAACTACAGACCTGCGCGAGGCAGCCGCGCACCCAACAGTTCCGCGAGCAGCACTGACGCCGCCGACTGCCCGGCCGCGAGTGGAGACGGGACGGAACATCATAACCGGTCTGCCGGACCGGTCCTGTGACGTCACGCAGCCCACGCGCAAGTTTCGTACTCCCAATGCACTTTCCAACCATTGGCCGCGCGCCGCTTCATTAAACTAATGCAAATTTTTGGCATAATAGTTACATTATTGGCCCAAAAAAGTTCAAGTCTTCTTATTTCTTATTGATAAAATAATTAGAATCGGTGAAGATTCAGCCTCTCGCAAATTGGAACCTGTTTAACCCACGTGCCGTCCAGGAGTTATAGTTACCAGGACATCAAAAGATGTCGGTCGGCCTGTATGTTTGTCTGGACCTATTTTCCCCGGAAGCCTGTACCTATTTGTGTGGGACACTTATATGTGCAATCTCTTGAAGAAAAAAGAAATATTTCAAGTGAAGCCAATCAAAGGATGCACTATATGCGCATATTTTGACGATGAAAAAATCAAAATCCTTAGGGTACTTCCCGCTGTAATCATGAAATTTGGCAACAAGTAATAACTTGCAAAACAGATCAAGCTTATGACTTGACTAATTGATTACTACCGTCGCCCACAGCCCTCCTCATTATCCTTATGCTGACGCGTTATCCAGCCACCCTCCTCGCCTCTAATTCACCACCGGACATTCACGACGGTATCATCCCCCGGTCGTGACGGCCCAAGTAGGTTGCTTTGCCGCGCGATCTACCCTCTTGCTAATTATGCGGTTTTTACTTATAGATACTAATTATATTTATAATATTTAGTTCCTACTTCCTTTGTAGGCGCCTAAAATACAGTGAGTAAACTCAATTTACTAGGTGATATGGAGGGCTAGTATCCACGGATACCGGTATCCTTTTCATTAAGACGGACCCCATGGAGGTAGTGTCCACGGATATCGGTATCATTTTCATTAAGACGGACCCCATGAAGGTAGTGTCCACGGATACCGGTATCCTTTTCATTAAGACGGACCCC
>JAFELO010000902.1:39617-63271 GCA_017140195.1 Eumaeus atala
CATTTGCAAAGGACGCTACTATCAACTTCAATAAGGAAAAGAACTTTGTTGATGCGATTGCGCTCACGTCTCAATTACTTCACGCCGCTGCTCATATTATACAGCACAATGAATTGTGAATGCGACTGTAGCTGAATATTGAGAGAAAATGTAATAAGGCTGTGGAAATTAATATACTTTCAATAAATATGAAGTCAAGCCGTGTAATTTCCCGAGAGGCGCCTCGGCCTCGTCCGTCCTTCCCTTTTCCTTTATTTTTGCTGCCACTATATTGTATACTTCTGTTGTTAGTTGCTATTCCACTGACCGTCATCAGATATTATCTGTCGGCTCAAATCTCTCGTCACCGCGTCGGCCTGATGTGCCTCAATTCAGTTAAGTTCCTCTTACGGATACGCACTGGTCAGGAGAACAGTTTGTACATGAATAACATAACTTGAACACATAAGCGTATAACAAATACCCCTTTTTCTGGTCTGACCAGTGCGTGTCCGGCACGCCGAGGCCGCACTCTCGTGACTACAACGAGTCGGAGCTCATTAGCATTACCTATTGTCCTGTGAGTCTTTAAACATAAGTATTTCACGTAATTATCTTCTTAATAAATAAAGCAAGGGTGGTTTGTTGCAACACATATAGCTCGAATTCTGCTGGACCAATAGACTAGACCCCGAATATCTTAAAAACAATGAAGACTAGATGAATACATAATCGTATTCAATAAATTCTCATTTGTTTCGCGAAGAGAGTGCTAGTTTTTTAGTACATATCAATCTCTTGTTGTCCGTCCTATCAAAAACTGAAGGTACCGATTGATATATACGCATGCGTTCCAAAATGCATTTTAAGTAAACTATTTAAAAAGGGTAAATAAACTATTATCTGTATCTTTTAAGCCAATTAAAAAGGCTGACAATCGTATTAAGCAGATAAGCTATGTATCTCTTTCAAAAAGTTTTCAAGTTCCTCAAACATTTATGCGTTTGTTCTGAAATAAAGACAAATGATTAACACTTACGGTTGCGTTCAGGAAACATTATACGAAAGCGCAAATGTCTTTTTATGTTGTCTATGATTTTTCTAAGATAAACTATTTCAAAGGTCGAAAAGTGTAGTATCCAAAGTAGTAGTCTATGATCTGAACTATTCTTTGTGTCTGAAAAGTTAAGGTATGTTATATTTGCTTGTTTTAGAAATTCATTTTGTGTAAATTAATTCCGAAAGAAAATGTCTAAGATGTATAACATGTTAACGGAGGTTAAATGAGTTTTTGTTTTGTCTATGATCTAAACTATTGTCTATTTGCTGACCCGGCAAACTAGTACCGCCTAACAGTCATTCGTTATTCTTCGGATGAACCGTGTAAATACGACCAATAGCATCAGTAGAACGCATATCTGGACGATTTGTATATTATGCCACTTAATAACGTATAATTGTTATTAAACATTATTAAGTGGCATCTACGATAAAAGCAACCTTCGTGTGAACGGATCGCTTTGACCAATCGCAAAGAAACTGGTCTGTGCAGTCCCTGAACCTATGTCGGCACGTTGAGCAGCGTTCGACGCTGTGAAAAAATCCTCTCTGACCGTTCTCTGGATGCACCACCAAATATACAATAGGAGTAAGACGTTAATGAATCTGGAATGTAACGTAAATACGCCAAATTGCTTCATTTATGTGTTTGGAGCCTCCACTTAAGCAAATAAGATGCTATTGGTAGGAGAATCCGCTCTTCCATAACTAATGTTCTTATCTATTAATTTAATAACATAAACTGACTTGGTGTGAATTATTAAGTAAAAACATGCAAAATATGACGTTCACACAATTTCTAAGTAGTTAAATCAATGTTTACATCAATAATTCTATAAAGAGAGGGTATTTACATATTTCTTTTGTATTCAATACAGCCTGTGTTGTACGACAACTAAAACTAGGGACAAAGACATTTTCAGAATAATATTTTAATATAATATAATAAGTATAAAATATCACATTTTGTTTTCTCTTTCCTTCTTTTTTTATTGTATTAATTTTACCCTACTGCTCACGAAGTAAGGTTATGATGTTTGAATTCTTATATAAGACTCGAATTGTAGGCCTTGATGTGTGAGTGATAGAGGGAACCATAATATATTAATAAAATTTGTTTTTCAATTAGTTGATAAGTTATATAATACTTCATCAATCATTATTCATGTATATATTTTTATAAATTTTATGTTTTGTTGTAATTATGATCTTTATTTCCTTGGTTCATTGTATATATCATATTTAATTTATTATATAAATTGTGTGCGTGCGTACGTGTGCATGTGTGTGTGGGTACTGTGTATGTGGTTGTGTGTATGAGTCGAATTAAGGAATCATAACTAGATTTTCAAGATCATCATATGTTTTAGTTGTTCTTACAAATTGGCTTATAGCCAATTTGTAGGAACAGTTTTACATTGAGAGTATGTTTGATGGTATCTAAGTAATAGCCTGTTTACCTTATTGTACATAAACGTTGATCGGAATGTATACTGTTTACTGGCAACTTGGAGATAGTTTGACGTGTGTTGACGGCAATGCGGCTTATTTTTTTGGCAATGACTGTGTTATAAGTAAGCGATTTGTATTTTTTAGCAGCAGGTGTAGGTAAACATATGATTTTATTGTTGTCAAAATATTGGCCGATTGTATATCTCTTCTGTTGGTGATCTAGTATCTATATAGTTTAAGAAACATAGTCTTCAATAAACAGCTTTCTAGATCCAGCAAGTTTGTTTTACTACCTCCGCCCCAAATGGGTAAGCAGTATGTAATAATTGAAGTATATTTCTTTAAGTACTGTTTTTGTTGCCACATGGTGTAATACTTTAAAAGTCCAAATAAGTTTCCCAACTCTGTTCATGGTCATTTCTATATGTCCATACCGGCTAAGCCTTTGGTCAATAACCACACCCAGGTACCTAGTCTGCTGTACTTTTTGTATAGCTATGCAGGAAGAGTTAGAGTATCGCGTCTGTATATATTGCTGAATCCGAATTTGAAAATCAAGTAGACCCCTACTGTACCTGTGTGATATCATACTCTGTAAAACAAATATAATTAGTTTTTGTGATATTTAGAGTCAGTAGGTTATTATCAAGCCAATTAATCAATTAGCTATTCAGGTAAGTCCTGTTTCTACTGACCTTTGAACTGCGTCCCACGCTGCACTCGAGAATATTACAGCAGTATCAGGTAATACTGATGTATGCAGATGCATACGAGTATAATTTAGCTTTCTCAATTTTTATATTGCAGAGGCTATTTATATACAAAAGGAACAGCATTGGACCCAGTACGTTCCTTTGTGAAATTCCATAGGTATCAAGTCTGGGCAAACTAATCACACTGTCTATTTTTACAAATTGTGTTCGATCGTGTAGATAATCTTTAAAATGACTCAAGCCTGTACAGAAGAGTGGAAACAGAAACTGTGTTAAAAGCTTTCTCTAAATCAAGAAAAACGCCTAAGCATTTAGTTCCTTTGTCCACTGTTTCAGTTACAGTAGAGGTTAGAATAGCATCCTCTGTGAAAACGCCAGGTTCAAATCCAAATTGGATCGGTGATAGTAAATTGAATTAAGAGAGATATTAAGTTAGTCTAGTGATAAGTAATTTCTCTAAAATTTTTGACATGGCTGTTAAAACCGAAATTGGTTTATAGTTGGAGGGATGAGTTCTATTTCCACTCTTGTACACCGGTGTCATTAAAGATTGCTTTAGTACTTTGGGAAAAATACCTTCCTCGAAACAAAGATTCACTAAGTGAGTAAGTATTGGAACTTCAGATGCATGCGCTACCTTTAAGAAACTAGTGGAAATCTTATCCCAGCTGGGGGCACTATCTGATTTAAGACTCATTAATGCTGAATATACCCCCGAAGAGTCCGTTTTGAGTAGTACAAACGAAAAAGAAGAACGGTATATGTTCTTTGTTTGACAGATTTACTGGGATCCGTGAGATTATTTATATCTTCCGCGAGTTGTTTACCAACGTTGGCAAAATAGTCTTTCACCATGTTAGCTGATTCCAGGTGAGTCGACGCAGTTTGTAGTAGCTCTAAGGTAAATTTTTTAATATTATTTCGGCCGTAATACTGTTGATTGTTTTCTATAGTTTTTTAGGATCGTGTTTCGCCCTATTTAAATTTTCTCATTCATACTGTCGTTTGAGGTTTTTTATTAGAGAATTACAATAATTTCGGTATCTCTTATAGGTAATTTTAAGTGTATTATTGTAAAGGTCTAGTTTTAGTTTTCTTTGCATATTATTACGATTACGTTATCAATAATTAAATGTTCATGCTTTTCTCGATTTCGCTGAGCTTCAACATGTATCACTTATACAAATACAACAGTTTGTTTGTAAACCTAATCGTACTATATAGTTAAGACTCTTTTCTATATTGAAGTGACTGAAATGTAAGTTCTTTCTAATATTACCCTATACTCGTATATTCGCTAAGACAGAGCGCCGCTTGTCGCCGCCTGTTACACACGTGGTTGTGTCACTATTACCCTCGAGAAGCAATAAGTTTTGCTACATTTATTAACATAATCGAAATAACTTCGCACTAAACGACAGCCATCTCGTCGGGACTGGATACAAAATAAGGGTACTGGAAGCCGCCGTGAAATACCTCCGACGCTGCGAAGGAATAGCAACCATTCGCCCTAACAGTAACGCGAAGTTTTACTCGACAGATGTAAGATATAATATTTGCCATATGTTGGCATCCTCTAAGGGTAAAACGAAAATAATGTGAGACGTGTCTACTAGGACAAATATTTATGTTATTTTTCAGCAACCATCATGAGCGTCGCGCAGTTAAGTACCTTGTCACCTGGGTCGTTCTCGAATAGAGCAATAATTTTATTTATAATTCTTCCTAGCTTTAATGTTGTAACCAGAGGTTCATGTAAAGAAGTAGACGTGTTAATTGACCTAGGTACCTGTATAACTAGCCTCTCATAACTAGCCTCTCAGAACGACAGGAGCGTAGAGATGACGGTCACCGAATCTGTATGAGTATAGAAGAAGATAAACAAACAAAAATAAAACAGCTCAGTTATCGCTTTGTCAGGCAGGTCGTGGAGCCTAACTGAGATGTACAGTGGTCATGATACGTTACACTAATGTCCTGAAATTAATTCAGTTCAAGCGAAACTGGAGGGGTTGTGAGTACTGTTGAGCACAAGCAGTTTATTTGGGTTGGCTTTATATCACTAGGGCACTGGAGAGCCCGTGAGTGCTAGTGAGGTCTAATGAGCTAGCAAGCGCTAGTGGATGGTTAGGTCAAGGCAATAATTATGAAGGTGGATTGGCTCCGATCAAGTATATATATATATGCGCTAATCTTTAAACTTTAGCTTAAACTTGCTCACGTATCAATATTTTTTCTCCCTTTGTACTTTAAAGATATATTTAACAAATTTAGTAAAGTAAGGACCGAGTGCGCTTACTTATGACGCTATCGATCGAGTCGTTTTATAATATTTTAAACGGCTCTTCATTTCATAGAGAAACATAGAGCCATGTAGCGGGTAGCTACGCCGTAGCGCCCGGGGCTACGTAAGCAACTGTGACAGTTCGGTACAGTTGAAAGAATAGACAAATAATTAAAAGTTTATTTTATATCTCACTATATTGCTAATGTTTGTTTACAATTGTTAACGTTAAAAACGAGGAATCGGAGCCTTTTTACGTCTACCGACGCACATGAACTTCCACATAACCCCCCCCCCCCCCAAATGGGCCACTGGCAACTCACGAACCACACGAAACCGCTCCCTCTCCCTCTCTCGTGTGTGTGTCTTTTTCTTCGTTTACCGTTACGAGTATCAAGTATCATGGAAACGCAATTAATAAATTACTTAATTCTTTAAAACTATTAATTCGATCTCGAAATCTAAACAGACATGTCCATATAAATTGAAACTCGTTTATATTTTAGGCGTTAGATGATGAGAATCTTTTCTTAATGAGTAAAACTTAATAGTTTTAAGGGATTAAAGAATATATTACTGGTGTTTATATAAACTTGATATTGCTGACCGTTCCGTAGGAGAAGGATTCCAACTGAATGACACTCACAATTGCGCACGAAGAGGTAAATAAGTAACTCTCTTTTTTAATTTGAGTGCAGTCCAGTGTGATAAGATGTACATCAGCTAGACTAAAAAATATTAGGCGAAGGTCGCAGACATTAAACAGTTTCAATTTAAAAATATATGTGTGCGATAAACAATAAACATTTGTGTACGAGTGTACCTGCTCGGGCTGAAAAACGTTACAAAAAGCGCTGGTGCACCTGCGCTCGTGTATCGCTGACGAGTCGCCCTCGCCGACTGGACGGTGAGCGGCTTATGAAAGTACACTCGAGCGCGAAAGCATCGGAATAATATCTGACAACCTGCTCGCTCAGCAATCATAATATTCATATTTTATTTTACTGCTTACGCACATCAATATTACTAATCTATATTCTCCTATCACTTTGTTCATTGCTGTCACGCCGGCTCCCCTCCAGATCCCCTCCACACTCTCACAAACCTCACGACCGGCCTCTGGTTGTAATTAACGATAAATCTTACTTCGTTTATCTCTGGAACAATGTCAGACGGTAATGTTACCACACGATAAAGCCTCCTCGGATACAATGAGAAAACATAAATTTATAAGATTTTTATGCGTAATTCTGTGAAATTGAATACAAAAGGAACAAGAAACGAGTTTTTTATGTCGCCTCTTAAGCGAAGTGTCCCGCCAAATGTGTTTTACAACAAATATAATGATTATTAGCAACAAGCCTGACATTTTCCGCCTTAAAGAGATTTAAAATAAAATATTACGGTAGTATTTTTTTTTTTATATAATTGAATAATTCCTTATTATGAAAATTGTGCTCACTGAGTTCATCTGTAAGTGATTATAGTGCGACCATCTTGCTCTATGTATGTTCTAAACATAATAGTAATACATCTAGTACTGTAACAATTGTTGATGAACCGAATAAATAATAAAAATCCTTTAATACTTACATTTTTGATGTATAATTTGTAAACCGCCTGGGAGGATAGTTTTGCGCCGCTCCATCAGAGCGCGGGATAAGCGTTGTCCTGTTTTCTTTCCGTAAGCTCGTAGCGCTAAATCTACATTATATGCCTTTCAGCCTCACTGGTTTTGACCAAGGATTGACTGTTCCTGCTTACGTATGGGAATTCACGCCTTCACAGCTATTACTACTACTGGTGTCCAAAAAGAGCGAGGGTGACCGCCTCTTTTTGAGTCCTCATTATAGCGTCTTATAGTATTTTCAGCATGTGGCGTTAGTTAAACAATTCAAAGTAGTGCAAATTAAAGAACATTTCTTAATTGAAAAGTCTCTATTGTGTGACGGAACTTGACCGGACTAGATGTACCTATGGGCCTCACCGTGGTTCAAGTCTTGTCATAGCGGTGTCAGATACCTTAGGCAAAGCCGGTATTTTCGGAGCACCTCACCAAAAGTAGCGCCGATGGTACTCGCGGTAGTGTTTGTGGGTAGTCCGCACTATAATGTGCGGCCAGTAAAGGTGCATAAATGCGTTTTCCCGCGTCATAAAGAAGCATAATTATAGTAAATGCAAGAGAGAGGTATTAGCGCACATTTTCTTTTGTCTTTTTCTTGCTAGCCAGTTACGTTTTGTATAGCTAATTAAATTTCATTTCCGTCGTGTGGTCAAAGAGACACTTATGTTTTATCAAATTATTATCGTTTGAAAGATTAATTTTGAAGTTAACCTTACCATTATGAAAATATCTAACATCTATGCTTAGTCTGGCCATAAAAAATATTACATTTGAATTTAGAATCTGTCTTGTTTATACGACAACACCATATTTTGCGATATTAAAATGGGGGGGGGGGGGTAACGCATCAGCGTAATAATCATTCTAATGTCCATGGGCGTCGGTAGTCATCAATTGCTTGTTTGCACCCAAATGCTATAGAAACAGTTCATCATATCTGAAGGTGACCGTTTTCTAGTCCCGATCTTAATCCGCTGGATTATAATTTATGATCAGTTTCAGAATGTACAGCTTGCTCTCAACGCGCTAATAGAATGTACAGCTTGCTCTCAACGTGCTAATAGAACGTACAGCTTGCTCTCAACGTGCTAATAGAATGTACAGCTTGCTCTCAACGCGCTAATAGAATGTACAGCTTGCTCTCAACGCGCTAATAGAATGTACAGCTTGCTCTCAACGCGCTAATAGTTTGCAACCCCTAAAACAATCCATACGATTAGCAGTGAAGAAGTTTCCACGGCTTCGACGTTTAAAGGACTGTACTGCAGCCCATGGAGACCCCTTCGAATAAGCTTTTTATATTTGTAATTGTTTTATATTTCGGTACTAAACTATCACACTGTGAAAGTAATACTTGTTCGTTTGCGAGTAAAGAAAATTATTTTTTCATTGTTACAATATTTATGGCAAGACCATGAATATCTTTCTTATGTACTTATAGGGAAAACAAAAAAAAATATTTCTATCGTTCATTTCAAATACTACTGGCCGGTCTCTTGGTATTCATTAAAGGAAACCTTATTCCAGTAACTTTGGACCAATAAAGGCCGTTGATGATAACGATGATTATGAGAGGAATTACGGAAGATTGTTTCATAAGTGTCAATGACAAGAGCAAATCAAAACAATAAATATTTTCGTCGCAAACTCCACATCTCCGATAAAGCAACATCCGCGGTGAAACAGGTTGCAGCAGAAACTCAATTTGCCCGTCGTCAGTATCTGCGGTGTTTTCTTGTTATAAGCGGATGGCGCTTCGCCGCATTCCGCTGCGCCCCTGACGGCCGTCGCCTGTGCCCCCGACCGCTGTACAGAATTGTTTTGACTTTTTCATTATTACTGAACTGTCCACCTGCGCTGTTTTTTTTTTTTCAGAAACGTTTTAATCCATGGTAAGTCGGGACAGAGAAAGGATCACGATTTACCTGATGGGGTCTGAGAGGACCAAATTATGTAAATAAGTGTAAGCGTTTCCTAAGTTCATTCCTTCAACAACTTTAAAAGTAATCTTTTTAGCTTTATTTCAAGGCCCTCTGTGTAACCGCTCGACCAAAGCTAAGTCGTATTGATGACCAAACGGCACGTCACATTATTTGGAAGTGTTTGGCACAATGAGCAAATCATAATCATCATCATCATCAGCCCGACGACGTCAAATGTTGGACTTGGACCTCCCCCTCAGAATATTGTCTAACATTATGATTATGGCCCGACTAAGGCCATAATGTTAGACAATATTCATAGTGTTAACTACCTCTAGTTACGGCGATCTCCTGGATAGCATGAGAAACTTCCGTGCTTTCAAACATTTCAAACATTAATGTTACTGGAAAAATACATTTTTAACTCAGTCATAACTAGGCCTTAAATGCAGGTGTTAGATTTTTGTATTGGATACTGTCACACTTAAAAGTTATTTTTTTAATTTATTTATTTATTTTGTGTTTAGGAGGAACATCAGATTAATGACAACAATAGAACAAAAGCAGATGTAGTAGCAGGAAGCTTTGAATAGTTCCTCACTATTAGAAACAGTAGTTATTGTTAAAGTACGCTATTTCTAAATTTGGACGCTAGAGTCAGACCGGTAGCATTATACATTCCACAAAGTTTTACACCGAACTACATGCTATTTTTTTTTTCAGAAGAAGGAACATTACATCTCAAAGAAAGAATCATTAATTACCTTTCTCACAGACGCACAGCTAGTCATCAAGAGATCTAGATTAAATTGATTAGTGAGCTTGTTGAACTTATTTCCCGCACGCCAGAGGAAATTGTTTTTCTTTGAATTCGAGGAGACTAGAGGTAAATAAATCAATGTGTTATTACGGAAAGATTTTGATGGTATACTAAGAGATATTGATGACAAAAATTGGGGACAGTCTATTCAGTTTGACGGCAATTTCTCGTCTTAGTTCGCGAGTGAGAGTATGATGTTTTTACACAATGCCAAGTAGTTAATAGAATTGTAAGTTTCTTGTGATTTGAAGCAAATGAATTTGATTTTTTTCTATACATTTTCAAGACGATATAAGTTTGATACCTTGGATTCCATGTCTGCGAGGCGTACGTCATGTGGCTTCGAACAAGAGAACAACATAATACTGTTAAAGCGTTTATTTCGACGAAGTGCACAGAAGAACGCATCACAAACTCCAAGCCTTGGTAGCTATAAAATCTACGTGGGCATGAAAGAGGCGCTAGGTGTCATCTCCAATTCTGGACCCTCTGAGCAGTTCCTCACCTTTTAAAGTGTATTTGTTATGTATAGTATTATGCTTTCTTGAAAATGTAACTACATGTACTTCATCATCATTATCAGCTCTTATCAGTCTACTGCTGGAAATAGGCATCTTTCAAGGAACACCAAGACGACCGATCTCGTGCTATTATCATCCATCCCGGACCGGCCACTGCACGGATATCGTCTTCCCACCTTGTGAACATTCGACCAACACTTCGTTTTCCAAAACGCGGCCTCCACTCCTGAACCTTACAGGCCCATCTGCCATCTGTTCTTCTGATTGTGTTACCAGCACATTGCCAGTGGGACTATTCGCGTGATGTCGGATACTTTAGTTCTCTGCCTTATGACCTCTTTACTAATTCTGTTGGACAGGGAAAAACTCAACATACCACGTTCAATAGCCCAACACTGTACTTAGCCGCGTTAAAATCTAGAATGTTATCGCAATAATAGGATTCTGGCCGTAGGAGTTCAGCATGTAGCTTATCGGCGTCCTCCATGCTTGCAGTTCCTGCAAATATCATCATATCATCCGCAAAGCAGAATAAATGCAATAAGTGAAGACATGTGCATAAGTCAAGACATGTGCATAAGTGAAGACATGTGCATAAGTGAGGACATGTGCATAAGTGAAGACATGTGCATAAGTGAAGACATGTGCATAAGTGAAGACATGTGCATAAGTGAGGACATGTGCATAAGTGAAGACATGTGCATAAGTGAGGACATGTGCATAAGTGAAGACATGTGCATAAGTGAAGACATGTGTATAAGTGAGGACATGTGCATAAGTGAAGACATGTGCATTTACTCAATGCATTTATTCCGCTTTGCGGATGATGCTGATCACAAAATTAGGATGAGCCAGTAGTGACTCCTGGGGGACTCCACTAGTTACGGCAACCCAACTGGATATGTAATTGTTAATGACAACAACCTGTGAGCGATTTCCTATATATGAGAATAACCATCTTAAGAGACTGCAACTAATACCCACTTGACTTAGCTTCTTAAGTACTACGCTGTACTGAATACGATCAAATGCTTTAAATAATTCGTATAAACTACTTCGACTTGAACACCATTATTCATAGCGTCAGTTAAAAAAGTATTTAGTAGTATCAGATTAGACACAGTGGAGCGACTACGCAAAAGCCATGTTGGTGAGGGCTTTCAAAGGTGGATTTCAAAGCCGCAATAAATTGTCCGTGTACAATTTTTTCGGGCACTTTCGATAATATGCAAAGCATGGAAATTGGTCTATAACTACTTATTTTCAGCTTACTACCTTTTTTAATTATGGGGGTCATATATGCACTCTTCCATATAGTTGGGACCTCAAATCCACCAAAAGAACGCTTGAATAAGAGAAAAATTGGTAACATTAAGGAATTGGCACACTTTTTTTCGGGTACTTTTAAAAACTTGGTACATCAGGACATGTGTCATCTTAGTCCACCCGTGGCCATAGTTGCTGTAAAGCTTCTGAAACATCGGGCTAAATAAATATTTTTATAAACCGCGATAAAATCCGTAAAAGTAGTTTTATTGTAAGGACTACGTTATATACATTTAATGATCAACAGACAAAAACACAAGTTTTAATTCCTTTTACATTGATGTATATTGCATATTTCAAAGCATCAAACATTTGGCAACACTTATCGCATGCATGCCAGCTCGGTGCTCTGCGGTCTGTGAGGCCCGCGAAAGCTTTACATTTGTCCTTTGACTAACTAAATGTGTCCTGAATTTGTATGGAGTGCTATCATTAACTGCGTCGGTGAGCCTGAGACCCGACTAGGCATGCGAAGGGTTTGTTTTAGAAATATACAATTTTTGTGACCTAATTCTATCCAGACGTATAACAGTAAACGTTTAGACAAAACATTTTGCCGGGCTCTTCGAATCTTATAGATTTAAAGACTCCACATTTTATAACATTTCGTAAGTCAATATTTTCATTTTATTTAAACGTTTGTCCGTGAGCTGAGCCCACGATATATCGTAATTATGTTTACGAATCAATTTTATTTGTGCTATTTCACCAAGTTATAATTAGGAATCCATTATTTATTATATTTAGACTTAAGTCTAAGACAAGACTTTACTAAATATATTGAACCAAAATATATTCACACTACTAGTCTTTTTAAAAATAAAGTACAGGGCCCCTAGACGAAAACATATTCATGGCCCTTATATCAACCTAGTCACGGTTATAACTCTTCTCTAACCTTTAGTGAACGTGTAAATGCATCGAACCAATTACAGCCAAATGTTTAAACGAGAACAAAGCGTCCAACTCAACGAGCTTACAAACGAAAGCACAAAGTCACAGCGCAGTCGAACTTATTTGATACAAATTAATAGCTTATTGAATTCCAAGTAACGAGGATGTTGAGCTAACGGCGAGTACCAGCTCCGGCCGTGTGCCTGACTGCGCGTACAAAACAATTGCGTTACAACTCGGACACAATATTCATACACCACTCTGGAATGTGATCTGCTACGTGCTTCCCCTTTCACTGAACCGCGCCGGCCTCGATACCTCTGTACGATAAGCACTCTGTAGCAAAGCGCCGACATGACGTCACCGGCGCCAGGTGCACAGCTATCGTAGCCGGGCTGACCGTCTCATTTGCATATTTATGGATCTACCGTCAGCAGAGCTCATTTGTACAAATATCGAGTGCCATCGCTCGTTTGGCGCGCGATTAGATAATGATCATTACATTTTGTTCATTTTACGTGAGCTCCTATTTACATGGCGCAGCGTGAAGCTCGCACCCGGCACTTCATTACAATATTACTTTAAATTAAGCTCCGCAAAAAATACAAAATTTTCATTATTTTAATGGAGAGGGAAAAACATATAATTCTATCGGAAAAGCACCAACTAAGTACAAAACTAGCACAGAAAGCTACATTCCTCACCGCACACTCAATTACAATGTTTGTCTGTAAGTTCTTTCGTCGTCGGGTATAATTATATATGTTTTAATGTATATCCTTACGATCTGTTAAATTATTAAATGTACACGCAAAAAGTATATCCTTACGATCTGTTAAATTATAAAATGTACACGCAAAAAGTATATCCTTACGATCTGTTAAATTATTAAATGTAGACGCAAAAAGGTCATAGAATCGGGTTCAAGGAAATGCGACGACATACTACACGACGTTTTAAATATTACTAAAGGCAGTTAGGCAGCACAGGAGTGAATTCTCTCTCCGCTGTCTATACGTTGACAAATTCCATTATCTCGACTCTTGAGAAATTAATCGAATCTAAGTGGTCCTCGGGGCAGAACCCCTTTGTGTCAAAGACAAACATTGGAGCCGAACTTTGTCAACTCCGAGCCAGTGGAGACCTCTTGAGGGTAATTGTGGATTGTTCCAAGCGAGCCAGCGAGGGGTCTTCGCCGAGGTGCGTCAGGCGAGGGCTGCGTTCGGCGCTGGTGGGCGGATGTGCCGACGATGTAGAATAAGCTACTTTATATTTATGAATATTTCATTATCTGTGTCATAAGACCGTTGTTTAGCTATTATTGACTAGAATAATATTTTCTAAAATAATAATCACTTAATTTTTAGCACACCTACACGAACTAGGACTAGACTTTTTGGAAGAGGTAGTGCCATGCTGCAAAGGAAGAGATGCATGACACTGCAGCCTCCTATTCAATGGAATTGGACCGACACGACCGGGGAAGTACCTCTCGCTTACTTGATACTGCCGTAAAGTGACATCGTTGCTGTGACGTTTCGTGTGGTTTGTGAATAGTAAAAGATTTTTTGATCCCGAATACATAATTCTTAAAAAAAAGGACACGCAATTTTTTTAATGTAGAAAACAATACTTTGTTCTGTAAAATTAAATAATAACCGTAACTAAGCCGGCCGCAGATGAAGTAGGTGAGTATCACGTGCCGACTGCTGAGCTGGCGGTGGTCTCTATGTGACTGAAGCAAACTCCAGATTTTATAGCCCAAGCAACTGGTTGATAATTTCATCGCTTCCGAAATTCCACTCGTAAAATATTAAAGTGTTACGTTAGAGATATCAAAAGAATTATGTTGAGCGCTTTTGATTTATTTTACACGCCTACATAAAAAAAACTGCGCTACTAATTAAAAATCATAAAATAGAGACGTATTTTAGTGTAATTATTTAATTTCTGTTTGGGGTATGACTTTTTTATGATTCTCATGACGATCTTTGAGGTAGCTTTTGCAATAGCGCGTAGCGTTCACCCTCTACTTCAATTCGAGCTACCTGAACAGTCATCTGAGAAACCATATGCGGGTCTTTAGGCATTTACGCGCCTTCGGTCAAGAGCCAGTGGATCCAATCTATTGTCTGTGCCTCACATACTGTACACATATTAGATTATTTTTAAAATGCTAAAGTATTTGAAGAATAAAAGCAATTATGTTTTCATCTGAGTTAATCTAATGTAGTACAAAACTTCACCTCTCTTGTGCAGACCGATTAACGTAAGATGTACGCAACGTAAGATAATTAAAGTAAGATCTTGGCTAGAAGTGCAAAGCACAGATTAAAAAATCAAATTTAGGATGGCGGCTGCCGTTAAATGGCGTTAATGGTCCTAAATTTTTTTATTCATATTTTATACAAATTTATAGCTATCTAACTTTTAGTCTACCTACCTTCTTCTTTAACATAATGTGAAAATTAAAATATTTCTTTCTTAATTGTGTTTATATTTGCGTTCATTGCTCAAATATTATTATATAACTTATTAAAGATCTTCACCTCGGTACCGTCCTCGTTACCCGAGCCGCTGACCTACGTACAGACGAGTAACAATTAATTATACGAAGCAAATTGCTTTAGTTCTCGACTGGTTCCATTAAAGGTGGGTGAGTTTATGATCTGCCGGGGAGCGAACTGCCGGCGAGCTGTTATATCACAGTTACAGCCGTTTTGGATAATACTTACGCAAATTATTTATTAAATTAAGGAATTTCATTTCATAGACGTGCTTACAAGTTCATTCAGTCGTAAGTAATATCTGTGACACAGGAAATAATAACGTTTTGCAGATTGTATCTAAACGGCAATTCTCATCACCATCCAACACAGTTGTCTACCGCGGGTAAATCTTTGTTTCAGAGAGCACGAGGCATCTGTGACAAGCAGCACCTGGGTACCGAACTTCAACATGTCAAGCGAGTTCTGCGAGACAACAAGCTTCGGGTTCCCCGTCTGCTCCACCGAAGCCGAGTGGAACCAGCCACTGTCGAGCAATTGCCTACTATATACAATTATTATTATATTTAAAGTTCGTAATCGTGCTCTCACCTCCAAAGAGCACACAACCAAAGTCAATAGTAAGGCGCGGTACGACAAGCTTACGTTCTACGAAGTCTGTATTCGCCCGATACTCTCATAATCCAGCATAGTTTTCGCTCGCGTTAGACTCTCTCGTATAGAGATTTAGCAAAAAAGTACAAAATCTCTTCCTGCGAATGGCCAGCGGCTGTCCGTGATACGTACGCAATCTTCACTTATACAAGGACTTAGAATTGCCCTCTATCAGAGGCCACTTCAAAAACATCTCAACTGAGTACTTCGAACGAGTGCCTCGTTACCCCAACTCTCTCATTACAAAAACGAATCACGATGACACTACTGTAGGCGCTGCTGATAGCGCCTCCTTCGTACCCCCATTCGTCGTCGGCAGGGGGAGGCCGCGTCGGCAGGCTCGTCTCTCACCCGCTCGTCGGCTTCTTCTGGAACATGACGGTATCGCAGAAGAAAACCATCGCCTGGCAGGGGACTCGTCGCTGCCGTGCATCGCTACGATGATGCTCGACTTTGACAGGTCCCCTCCCACAACCGATGTCAGACCGTGAGGCAGCGCCGCCCATTTCTAGCACAACTCGAGGTTTGCTAGGCCGAGTCCAGCGCCGTGTCCCAATCGTGACAACGAGTCATTCATCACAGAAGGTAAGGGGTCTGCGCCTACGGCGCATTCACCTCTCGAGGACCGGGCGCAAGGCAGCCGTTATCACCGGACCGTACGGGTTATTAATAAATCTCAACTTTACGCACTGCCTTTGGTCCTGGGTGAGATTCGTTGGGTTATGTGGGACCCGTGGATGAACCCATCACCCACTAATTTCCGATGGAGTCTTGAGCCGCTATACCTATAGTTTTTTTTACAGTCTTTTAATTATATCTTAACACGATGGTTTTGTTTCTCTGGTATAATTCAAACCAAAGTTACACGGGCTCAGAAAGATGACGAATCGGTTTGAGAAAAGGTAGGCAGTACACTTATGGTTCGCTTGTTCGCATCTAAAAAAATTACAACCTACAAATGTTAGTGCGAAGGTTGCTGGATTTAAATTAATACGGAGACGTCCGGTGGCATGTCACCAACTAACAAGGCAAACTTAAAACAATTTAAAAGTTGTGTTACAGACTTCTTGATTACATTTATACAAACAAAACGGAATGTCCACCCGTATGTCAAACGTAATTGAAACTTGGCAATATTAATTAGGTAACCGAATACCCTTATCATTCTCCTTCTTTTGTTACCACGTTCACGTCAAGGATCAATCAGAACGCTTTCATAACGTGGATGACGAATTTCTACCAAAACAGCGAATGAACCAAAACGGTAGCACATCTGTCACGCTAAATGTGATATCAAAAGTGCGTCTTACAGCCTCCTGTGTCTGAGAGGAGTGACAAATGTTCGCACCGCAGGGTTCAGCACCCTTCACGCGGGTGTCTTACAGTTTGTGGACACGTCTAACTCATTATTAGTAAAGAGTTCCTTCTAAGACGCTTTAAGTAACTACACGTTGCTTTCTTTAAATCTTGCATTAGGAATAATCACCAGGAATACTCACTAAGTGACTAAATTAAATTTAAATTTATCATAAATGATATATGGAACAAGAAACGTAAAACAAAATACAAATATTATCATTATGTCATATCTTCTCAAATTGATAATAGTCAATATTATATTATTCGATATACTATGAGGTATTGAAGTACTGCTTATGAAGATTAGAAAATAAATTGTGGTTTGATAATATATATAAATTGATATAACGATCAGCTGAAAGTAAGAAAAACATTTGTTTGACCACAACACTAAAGACATGGACAATAGTTTAAGACAGAACAATAAATAGAAGTCAGAAAACCTAGTGTGCCTTTAGGTTGCGCCAGATTGGTTAGGTTCGGCATAAGCTAGGCATGCGATCTTTACCATGGTTCAAGCCTTGTCGTGGTGGTGGGGCTCAGTAGCCTGGAATGAACCCAGGCGAAGCCAATTGAACTGAGGGGGGTGCTTATGCACCCCTTTTATAGGAAGAGAGGGCTAAAGATCAGGAGGAGGAGACGCTCTTTGTACCCCTCCCATATGAAGAGGGGACAAGAGAGCAACAGGAGGAGATTCTTTTGAGCACGGGGCAAGAAGCGAGAATGGGAACCTCACCCCATTGCACTGTCCCAAAGTTGATGGAATTGCCCTCTGGTGTGGGGCAACCCTTTTGTGGAGGAGGTGTTGGTCCCTTTGGGGACTGACTAGCCGTCGAGGAGCCCTGATGATTTGTTGTCCCGGAGCACCTCATCACAGGCGGCACTGATGGCACCCGCGGTGGTTTTTGTGTGTATTCGGCATTATAATGTTCCCCACACACCACACTCCACGCAGGGCCAGTGAAGGCGCGTAAATTCGTTTCTCCGTGTAAACAAAAAAAAAAAGATAGGCATGCAATGCATGGTACCCAACACCGGTTTTCGACCTCCCCAATTTGTGTCCTTCTCATGCCGTCCCTACCAATCAGGGATATACACAATAATAATTAAATTAAGGAAAAGATTACAGCTGGTACTGATCAAAACTACTGTCGTGGGTAGTTATAAATATAATACGTAGTTTTGAATAAAGCAGTTGTTCGTCAGACACGAGTGTTTCAAATTGAAAGCAAAACCTAACGTTATCGACCTTTGAGATGGAAATTTTGAAAAAAAAAAAACGGGTGGCTGTATATGTTCGGAAACGACGAGGGTGCTAGAACATCTATGATTGTGCGCTGTAAGGAATTGCGTAATGCCAATGTTTCAAGCCGCTTGGAAATAATTTGAAGGTCAACGACTCGTGTCTTTCTACCAAAGATATGAGAGATGATAAGATAATTATTTATATTTGGCTAATTTAGCCTTCTCACCCAAGTGACCGCGGTACTAAACGTTACTCAATGTGTCCTCTTCTAGTATCCCAATACTGGCTTGGCCATTAGAGGGCATTTTCAAAACGAGGCGATACGACAAATCGGTTTCTATTAGCGATAAACGCGCAAACTTTTGTTTTCTTTTGGGTTAATTTGGACTAAATTTAGTTTCATCTCGGTCAGACATTCCGAGACTTTCGCTAATAAAAACTCCACTTCAGCGGCAAGTCTGTTCCCGGTTGATGATGACCACTCGGTGGCATATTCCTTGGAGATATCGAATATATCTCATATCTGCTTTTGACACCACTTAAGCAGACTCTCGAATACTTTACGCGAGTTACATGTTTGCAAAATCAAGGCCTGACGTAGGCCAATCTTGGCCGATTTACTATTTATAATTAGCTAAGCCTGGCGTCCCGATATAATCCCCGTACATTATTGTTCCAGTCGCAGACTTTTGCTTCTCTACATCGTGTGTTGCGCAGTGTGTAGTCTAGCGTTCTCGTGAAGCAGCAGTGGCGTGGAACGAATGACCCGCCTAGGTTGTTTTTAGCCGCTGGCTTTTCCATCATGATTGTAATTGCTGACAATAGACATCAGCTGTAAGTCTGGTCAGATTTCCATTTTTCATCACAGGTAATGATTCGGCTTAAAAAGCTTTCATTATTGTGCTGGTGTAGTAATATAACGCAGCAGTCGACGCGCATCTGCCGGTTTGCTACAGTCAATTCGTGAGGTACCCACCTTTCAAGCTTTTTAGTCTTCCCAATTTGCTTCAAGGGAAACACAGTAAAGTTAACACTAACATCGTACCCTGCAGCTAACTCAGACGTGGTTTGCGATGGATCCGCTTCCATAATAGCTTTCAACTGTTCATTATCAACTTGGGCCTCAGACCGTCTATGGGGTCTGTTCTACGTGTCGAAATTTCCAGAACGAAAACGCGGGAACCAAAAACGAACTGCGTTTTCTTTTGAAACGCGACTGCCATACACACCATTCACCCTTCGAGTCATTGCCGCAGCACTAGTGCCATGGAGGAACTACGTAAATAATAGGATATTTTAAGTTTTCTATTTCATGAAATGAGTTACGCAAACAGAAAAAAACAGTAGAAAAAACAAATAAATGACGGTCATCGAAGCACAAA
Organism: Eumaeus atala; assembly: GCA_017140195.1. Taxonomy (NCBI): domain Eukaryota; kingdom Metazoa; phylum Arthropoda; class Insecta; order Lepidoptera; family Lycaenidae; genus Eumaeus; species Eumaeus atala. The sequence goes on from JAFELO010000902.1 coordinate 59,360, forward strand.
TACTTGAGTAGATAGTTGTACAAATTAGAATTTGGAATTCCTTACCGAAGAGGAGAAATTCGTGATTAAAGTGGCCAGTACGAAATTAATTTGTAAGGACCTAATATAAGAATAAATAACATTTTACATGCATACATAGGATATAATATACGAAAAAAAATCGTATTGAATTACTATCGATGGAGACTTTGATTCATAGTCGAAAGCTGCTACAGCCTACTGTCACGACACCATCCGATAAGCCTTTCCCCCATTAAAAGTTGCTACAGCCGACTGTCACGACACCATCCGATAAGCCTTTCCTCCATTAAATAGCCACTCGTGCGTATATCCCATGGGACCACAAAGTTTGACGATTCAAGCCACCGGAGCAGGCTGGGTTTCGCAGAGGATTTAGCACCATGGACCTTATTTTAACCATGCGGCAAGTTGTACAAATGACATATGAGTACAATCACCCGCTGTGCCTTGCCCTTGTGGACTATGAAAAAGCTTTTCACTCTGTCGAAACCAGGGCTGTTCTGGAAGCTTCATAGCGTTGTCTCAGGTCGAAGTACGCTGCTTTTATGTCTGTTCCAATTCCGGGAGGGCAAACAAGGCAAATCCTCCGCACTCCTCGATGCAATAAAAATTGCATCGAGGAGTGCGGCAGGGGGATGTTATTTCCTCGAAACTGTTCGCTAATGCTTTGGAGGTTGTATTTAAGGTTGCATTAATGTTAAGGGCGAATACCTTTCACATCTTCGTTTCGCCGATGACATCGGTCAGTTGTCCGAATCGTTGGAGAGCTTTCCGGAAATGTTGCACAGCCTAAATGATTCCTCCCGACGTCTTGGCCTTAGGATGAACTGTGGCAAGACAAAGGTCATGTTCTGTGAACACGTTCTCCCTAGACCTGTCCACGTCCATGGTGCCACTCTCGAAGCCGTAGATATGACTGCGAGAAGGTAGCCGATAGAAGGATTCAGTTGGCCTGGGCAGTATTTCGGAAGCTTCGTCACATTCTCACGTCACCTATACCGCAGAGCTTGAAGACAAAAAGTCTTCAACCAATGCGTTCTTCCCGTGATGACCTGCGGCACCGAAACATAGCCTCTTAATTTAGGTCCGCATGTTTGCGGTAGCCCAACGGCCTATTGAACGTGCTACGTTGGGTGTTAGTATGTCCGGCAGAAGTCCTAAAAACTACACTATCCGTCATCAAGCGACGAATAAGCTCGCTGAAGTGGCAATGGGCTGTTAACACACTCAGAAGAACAGATGGCATATGGACCAGTAAGGTTCTGGAGTGGACGGCGCGTTTAGGAAAACGGAGTGCTGGACAAGCGTTCACCACGTGGGAAGACGATATCCAAGCAGTAGTCGGTCCGGGATGGATGCGAGTAGCAGGAGATTGGTCGTCTTGGCGTTCATTGAGAGATGCCTATGTCCAGCATTGGACCGATAAGGGCTGATAATCATGAATGATGTTTCCTTTGGTTTCTCAAAGACTTTTTTTCTGTTTGCTCGACTACGTACATAATAATTTAATTTATAGCTTTTTACTGCGTGCACATTAAAACATTTACAGAGCATCGTTTTTATGGTAACAGAAAAATGAAGATGCATTGTAGCGTATAGATCTGACACCTGTATATCGCCCTCTCAATCTACGTCATTCAGTTGATTTTCGCCAAACGCGAATTGGTGAAACCTTCTAGACGAGTATATAAAAATCTGGTGCCACTGTGTTTGAGGCTGAGCTGCACCAAATTTAATAAACTCGCTAAATAAATAAATGAACCAAGATAAGTAGTTCTAAAGTGAGGGACATTTCAACTTGTTATCTCGATATTTCCACGGTATCAATGTTGCGCGGGATAAACCGCAGGGCGCAACTAATCAGTAGTATAATATTTCGATCAAGTGAAAATACGCGTAAATAATAGTGGAGCTTTTGTAATATGTCGGCAATTTATCCCGCGGGATACGCAGCGGGCGTGTGCTGACGCGAGCGATATCATACGCGCCGCTGCGGCGGCAGTCGGCGCGAGCGGACCAGCCCGGCCCGACCCCACTCATCTGATAATAAGAGTACTTTACCTGCTCATTCATATTCACTAAAACCGCCCATCCAACCAATGAACAACGAACAACATCAGCCAAGAATTGTACGACTCAGTTCTTGGTTGATGTTTACAATTACTGCTTAACATCCATACGGCATCCATAATGATACGGCGCCAATAATAAGACTTTTAAATAAACATATTTTAGTTTCAGTAGAAAAGGGCTTTGTTTAATAAAATGCTGTGAATACAGTCAGCTTATATAGATATAATTGTCAACAAAATATAAATATACACAAGGATTTTAGAGCTCATTGCGTATAAGGAACACGTAACAAAGATGAAGAGGGCGTTTGTGGGCGAATACCTGGCACCGACCGGGCCATAGACGTAGCTGTTTAATATAATACCGCGCCGCGCCGTAGTGCTGTCGCAGCGTACACTTACTCCCGAGTCCCGTGAATTAACCAGATCAAAACAGCGACGACATCATTTGATAAATATTCAGGACATAGACGCCTGTAAACAGGCAAGTCTTCAGCATGGCGCACGAAATCTGTTTTTCGTAGTAGCGTTACGCAGTTATGTTAAATGCACGTGGATGTATGGCCGCCGGTCCAGTACGGCTGCATACAAATTGTGAATGCAGCATATTAATGGGAGCATGTTTACTGATGGCACCGGCAGCCTGTTACCATTATGTTTATGGCGTATCGTGGGCCTGCAGGCACCGGGACACACCGCAATTCTGCCGCAGCGGCCCCAACACGATGTCGCACAGTCGCAGAGTCACAACCAAATCGTCGCAAAGTGCAAAGTGTCGCAAATCGCAGCTTCAGAGCTACACAGACGGCCACGTGCGCGTCTGATGGTCACCGCAAATACTTGTACTGTCACCGCTGCTATGCCGTAGCATATGCAACGTAGACGAAACGTATCCGGCGCGTATTTGATGGCCACACACGCTACAGCGTGCACGGTGTCCCCTACTCACCTCCCCCCACGTGAAACTGTGCTCTAATTGACGTCACACTCTGTATTTGTACATTCTGTACAAATATACTTACTCCAAATTTGGTAATAAATGTTGATGGGTACTTAGTAAATATGGGCGTCGGTAGTCATCAGAAGACACCAATTGTTCGTTTGTCCCCCTTTTTCTATAAAGAAGTAAAATCAAATAGAAGCTATTGTATATGAAATAATACCCAATATAAGTTCGACATGGCTTTTTTGTGTGATATAAGTGTAGATTACTAATTTTAGGGGTATTTCGTTAGGTTAGGCTGTGGGGATTACTTCTACTGTACATGATGATATAGAAATTTCACAAGCCGAATAGTAATATGTATTACTTTACATCAGCTTTATTTTTGTATGAACATGCTGAAATGAACCAATTGCACTACTTTTTAATTGTGTGATTCAAATTATTCCAAACAAGTAAAAAAATAGAATGTTCAAAGATAGTAAAATTGTGTATAGACTTTAATAAATACTTTTAACTTGAACAGTACGTCTAATATGCACACGTGAGTTTCGGTTTCGGCCTAAGCTAAGACCCAGGCCGAAATTGTGGTTTGCCGGATGCGGCTGTTAAACTAGTTTCGGTTGGACTCTAGCGGCGACACTGTCTGCCCGCACTTCGATCGACCTCTCAGAAGTAGCAGAGCAGTCTGTAACCGTTCCTTTGTGCTAATGAATAGGTAATTTGGATACGTTACATTATCACACAGCTTGCATTAACAAGTTTTGTAGTTTTTAATATTGAGTGTATGACAGTAATGATAATTATTTAATTATCCTTCATACACACACAAATTGATATGCAAGCATATAGGTACACGCAATATGCGTCTTATAT
>JAFELO010000902.1:63353-117450 GCA_017140195.1 Eumaeus atala
TTATAAGAGGCTATGCCAGTTAGACTTTCAATTCTGTCAGTTCTTGTTTATATTATGATACCTCCGCGCCACTCACGTGCAGTTCACAACACAAACATGATACTCTTCATTTTCGTTTCACTTGCTTCATACGTGCACGTGCTCACTGAGTAGCGATTCATCCACCTGCCCCAAAAATATATCCGATTAGAAGTTGTAAGAAGTTCTTCGGCAGAGTTGCGTTACAGTGCACTAATTGCATAGTCTGACGCTCGAGGGACGCCCATCCGACATCCAACTGAAGTACAATTGACGCCAAACTGACGCCCAACCGAGCGCGAGGCCAGCAATAAATCATTCAGACCTTTTAGCGCTCGACTATGCGCTACATATATTCGACACGCTCGAAGGAAATTCCAGGCTCCAGGCAGGCATATCGTGACTGAGGAATGCCTTAACTATGTTAGGATTTGAGTTTTAATGAAAATTTGGACGGTGAGTTTTATCGGACAAAGTGTTTTCAAACTTTATCGAATTATTCCGCACCAGAGGGTAACGGCTCCGCTCCTGCTATTTGTTTTAAGGACCTGGATTGTGGTATTAAAAAGAAAGCCCGTTCAAGAGATACCTACATCGGTATAGGTAGAGGCATGCTTTGTGATAGCACAGACTCTTTGCAGTGTAGGCGAGCTGAACTGATAAGCTGAGGTATCTTTTTTCTTGTTCAAAGTAGACAGCGTGATCCATTGCTATACACAGGATGTGATTATAACCACCATGCGTACAACTTATCAATCGAAAATCATCAGAGTTGTCAATCTGCACCTCCCTTCCTATGCGCCTGCGTACTGTATGAGAGCATGGCCTTAACGCCGTCTCATGGCGTGAGTAAATAGCTGGAGGCACTTTCCACGTCGCGCAGACGGTTCGGCTGCTGTGTAACAGTGCTACTGCATCTTACGATGATATTCTTCTATTGTAGAGTATTCATTTTCGCTTAAAGAAAGAAGTAAATAAAAACATCTATGTAACCATGACACTTGATATATCGACAATATTTTAAGACAGAGCAATAAATAGAAGTTTAGGTGGCACCAGATTGGTCAGGTTTGGCATAAGCTCCCCACCATGGTTCAAGCCTTGTCGTGGCGGTGGGGCTCAGTAGCCTGGGGTGAACTCAAGCGAAGCCAATTGAACCGAGGGGGATCTTTACACCCCTGTTATAAGAAGAGGGGGCTTAAAGATTAGGAGGAGGAATCGCTCTCGGTAGGGGTACCGAACCTTATAAGAAGAGGGGACCTAAGAGCAACAGGAGGTCAGGAACAGGTCTTTTGCGCACGGGGCAAGGGGCGAGGATGGAAATCTCACCACATTGCACTGTCCCAAAGTCGGTGGGTTTGTCCTGTAGTTCTGGGCAACCCCATCAGTGGAGGTGGAGATGGATGGTTGTTCCGGGGCACCTCACCAAGGGCGGCACTGATGGCACTCGCGGTAGTTTTTGTGGGTATTCGGCACTATCATGTGCCGCGAGTTCCACATACCACTGGACCTCACCCAGGGCCGGTGAAGGCGCGTAAATGCGTTTTCCCGCGTCAACAAAGAAATGTTCGGCATAAGCTACTTAGACACGCAATGCATGGTACCAAACACCGGTTTTCATCCTCACCAATTTGCATCTTTCTCATGCCGTGCCTACCATCAGGGATAAAAAGAAAAACTATAATAATGAAATAAAAAAAGATTACAAAAATGTGAATTAATTATGTACATTATAAGTTGAAATAAAAAAACGAAATATTCAAGCACATTTAAATCACCACACAAGTACGTACAAGAGTACACAAACACATTATATCACCAACGTACTTATGAGGTATATATACATTGACACGAATATAATAGAACACATGTTATCATATAATTGAGACATTCCCTATCGCCATATCAGCTCTACGCTGCTCCTCTACAAGGAAGTGCTTTAATCGAGTCCTAAAAGCATGTATAGTGTTGAGTGTTCTAAGTCGTGATGGCAAGTTCTTCCACACCTTCGCAGCCGCCTAGTGGAATCTATTTATCCAGAGCGCCCCAGTTCTGTGCGGGTGGATTGTGAGCCGCTGCAAGCACTGACTGTTCATGGGGAGCCAATTCAAATTATGATACAGATAATAAGGTTACTTTTATTTAAAGATTCCAGAAAGGAGAAATGTAAGATAATGTCTTCGCCTAAATTTCATTTGAAGTAACGCGTTTTGCACTCTCTGTATCCGATTACTTCTACGAGTCAGGGTCTGTAAACCGTATGAGCATAATTTAATTTAGACAGTACACGGGTTTCGATCAACAATTCGCGGAAACAGAGAGAAAATATCTTATTTTATACAGAACCTTAAGACGACGTGTTTTTCGTATCTGAGTTCTCTCTGTAGGTTTGCCCATATTTTGTATTATGAACCTTTTCCCCGCCCATTGTACTTCTTTAATATGCAGTATCAATTATTTGGAACATTTTCTTAAGAAAAAAATGGTAAAATATATAAAAAGTACCTTCACGACTATTATTCCCGAAGAGAGGTAGACAGAGGTGTGCTATGATATCCACAACTCGTTGGTCCAGCATATGTACTAGAACACCCACGATAAGCCAAGGTACTGTTGCCCACTAACGTTAGCGTAACGGTAACATGTCGGGGGGGTGATGGGTTTCGGGAAGGGGAGGGGTTCGTCAAGGGTAAGGGGTGGAGGTCGCTCTAGGGCTAACTCGGAGGAATTAGAAGTGTTGGACGCCCTTTCATCGATGGCGTCCTTGTCGGAGGCGGAAATAGGGCGCAAGCGCCTGTTCACGGAGGGGTCTGGGGACTCAGATTCTGGATCCGAGAAAAGTGTTGTGGGAGCCGTGAAGTACAGGTCACGCAATGTGGCCAAGAGCAAGGGCAGCGCTGCGATAGCGCATTACAAACGAGAAGGAAGAGGCATTCCAGGTGGCACTGCGGAAGAGAGCCTCTTTAAAGAGAAGGAGCCAGGAGCGACCCGGACGGCGACACCTATTATATTGGAAGATGTCGGTCCACACCGACCGACATCCGAGCCGACGGAGGAGGTCAAGGTGGCGGCGGAGACCAATCTTTATTTGATACTGGACCTCACAAGTTGGTCGACCAACCTGAATGGGGCCACACCTCCAAAATTAAGAGGGCAGCGGGATCCATCAGGTAAATGATTGAGTCCCTGGTGGTACGCACGGAGGAAGGTGAGGTGAGACGGCTGAAGGGAGAGAGAGAGAGGGAGAAGAGAGAATGCCAAACTTCAGAGAGAGTTGGGCAACCTGAGGGAGGAAGTTCGCGCCTACGCTTGATTTCAAGGAGATGCGGAAAAAGTCGGCTGAGGTGAAAGAAAAAATTTCGAAATCGGCCGACCTCATGAAGGAGGTTGCCCAGCTGGTCGGCAGTATAGTCGATGCGCGCATCTCGGGCCTTGAGATGCAGCTCTCTCCTTCTCCGCCCTGCCGTCCTCCTCTTGCCGGGGAAAACAGGCCGCTTGCAAGAGAAGTGCGTGCCGCGATTGCATAGGTGAAGGAGAAGGTTCCGGTGAACAATGCCGTGGAGGTGGAGTGTCCTGACCAAAGGGAATTCCTTGCCTTACCCCAACAACAAAAGGGGAAGGGCAATGGTAAGAAGAGCAGCCAGGAGTAGACGGCCTTCGGTCCCTCCACCTCAAAGGTTGCCGACCCTCCAGCGGAAAAGAGCACGGAAAAGCCCGCCACTCAGGAGGCGGAATCGGCATGGACTGACGTAGTCCATCGAAAGGCGTCGAAGAAGCCGGCGGCGCTGGTGCCGCCGGCTTATTCGACGCCTTTATTATTTATGGGTAAAGAATGTGGTTTTTATTTATTTATAGGTAAAGAAGCAGGTTGCACCGGCGGCTTCTGCGCCCCCGGCTAAGAAGCAAGCGTAGGCAAATCCGAAGCTGACGCTCCCCTGCTCCTTACGGCCGGATGCAGCGGAGAGAGGAGTGTCATATGCTTCTGCTCTATTTAAAGCAGAGGAGATATACCTCGAGAAGAGGGGCATTGATCCGCTCCGTATTCACCAGTCGGCTACTGGAGCGTGGTTAATAGAGCTAAGTCTGACATACTTGCCGCTTATCTTAAGGAGGTGCTAGTGGAAGAGGCGGAGGTACTCAGGCTTGAGAAGAAGGCCGACATACGGCTCACGGGCCACCGCGGAACGGCTTGCGATTGCGGTGGCCAAGGAGGGGGACTTGAACCCGGGCCCGGTTCTCTTGCAGAACCTGCGCACGGGTCAATTCGACTCGGGCATAACCCATATTGAGCTCCCGGTAACGGCAACAAAAAAGTTGCTGCAGGCAGGTTAGTGGTGGGGTGGAGACATGTTGGTGTCCATCATAATGGCGCATCCCAGGCACTGCTACCGTTGCCTGGGGATAGGACAAGTGGCCAGTACATGCCCCGGCGGTACTGACCGCAGCACCAGCACCCCCTGCTACCGCTGCAGTCAGCCCAGCCACAAGGCCGGAGGGTGTACGGTCACCGCTCCTTGCGCGGCGTGCGCGGACATCGGCAGACCGGCGGGCAATGTGATGCGGGGCATGTCCCGAAAGCTCTCCATCCAGCGCGGGAAAGTTCCCTCTCCCTCTCAGAAGGCGAACCGTTCGGGGTCGGACATAGAGATAGCCTAAAATGCCTCGCCATCTCAGCATTCTCCAGGCGAACGCCAACTATTCCGCCAGGGCTCAAGATTTTTTCCTGCAGTCCATGGCGGAGTGGGCGATTGATGTCGCGTTCGTAACCGAGCGGCCTGGAGCGGCAGCGGTTCGGGGAGAAGTGGCGTTCGTAGGTGTATACTTCTCTCCAAACCGCAATCTGGCGGCCCTAGATGGTCTGGGGCCGCTGGTAGGGCAGCTAACTACCCTGCAGGTGTTCGTGGCCGGGGACCTCAATACCAAGTCCACGGCTTGGGGTAACCAGGTCACGAACCGGAAATGGAGGGAGGTGGAGATCTCGGCGGTAGCTGCCGGTCTGTCCCTCCTCTATATAGGGACAGTCCAGGTAGAGAGTGGAGACACTCTCGGCCCATCGCTACATACGGTTCGGGGTGACTCCAGCTTCCGTGCGTCCGACGTCAACGTCGTCGTCTCGTAGGGAGAATAGCCGGTTTCCGCGTTGGGCTCTCACTGGGCTCAGCCGGGAGCTGACAGAGGAGGCCGCCATCGTTGTTGGAGTCTCCCGCCGCTGTCGGCTTTGTCACGCATTTACTGCAGCGTGCAGAGCGGCCATGCTGCCCGCGAAGGGACCGTCCCAGCGGCGGGCGCTCTATTCGTGTATGACCGAAATTGAGGATCCTGCGGCAGGCCATATGCCGGGCCAAGGAGGAGGCCCAGCTGGAAATTGTAAGGGATCTCGAGAGGATTCTCTGTGAACAACCGTACATATGGGCGCGGAACAAGCGCCGCGCCCAGTCGGCCCCCATCACGGAGATGCTCCATCCGGACTAACTGGGGAGAATCGTCGGGAAGTTGTTCCCCGACACACCCGTAGGCTTCATTCCCCTCAGGATGGCTCGGCAGACGTCGGACGAGGAGGAAGGAGTTCCGCCATCCGTCACGGAGGCTGAAATGGAAGCGATTCTGGCTCGCCTCCAGAGTAAGAAGAGGGCACCGGGTCCAGACGGGGTGCACGGGAGAGTGCTGGCAATCTCTCTCGTGTAACTCGGGGATAGCCTCCGGGAAGTTTCTGAACGCTGCCTGCCGTCTGGTCAATTCCCGGGGGCACGGAAGGAGGGTCGGCTCTGCCTGCTTCGAAAGGCAGGGCGGCCCATGGACTCGACGTCGTCAGTTCGACCGGTGGTGCTGCTGAATGTGACTGGGAAGACTTTAGAATGGATTGTGACCCGGACTCTCGGAGACACAGTTCGGGTGCCGAGCACGCCGGTCGACAAACGAAGCCCTCAAGCGCCTGCGGGCGGTGACGGGTGGGGCGGAACACAGGGCAGAGGTGGTGGTCGCGGTGTCGTTGGACATCGCAAACGCTTTCAACAGCTCCCACACAGCGTGATGCGATAGGCACTGGTCTTCTCATGAGGCTGTTGGAGGCGTATCTCTCCGGTCGCAGAGTGGCTCTCGAAAACCGGTTGGGGTCTGTGGAGTGGCGGCAAGTCCGGCGCGGCGTCCCGCAGGGTTCTATACTTCAGAAGATCGCTCTGCAGATCGGAGAGGAGAGGGTCAGATTGACGGAGGGTGGATCTTCGGCCCACACTGCACTATGGAGGGACCGAAGGTCGTGAAGGGGGCGAGTGCGCTAGGCAGACTCCTCCCGAACCTCGGAGGATCCAGCGCCGCCTGCAGGCAGCTGTATTCCGGTATCTGTCGTAATATAGCGACGTACAGTGCTCCAATTTGAGCGGATCGTCTCACTGGGGCCTACTACTACTAATAAAGCCCATCTGCGCACTGCGTAGAGGGTCGTCGCAGTGAGGTCGTGGGCTACAGCGACAGCCCCAGCCGTTGATCCCCCGTGGGAACTCGTGGCGGAGGTTCTTGCCGAGATTTACTCCTATGTCTCGGATGGGTGGGCTCTTGGCCTGAACCCCACGCAAGACGAGATACTGTGGGTCCGCCGGTTAGGGTATGTGGCGTTAATGCAGAGGTGGGGGGAGGACCTGGCGCGGCAGCCGTACAGTAGAGAGATAACGACTGCCTTCGGACGGTGGATGCGCCGTAGGCACAAACCCCACGCCTTCCGTCCGACGCAGGTGCTCACCGGGCATGGTTGCTTCGGTGACTATCTGTGTAGGACAGACCGCAGGGAGCTGACGACTCGTTGTCACGACTGTGAAGCGGCGGTGGACTCGGGCCCGGCATACCCTTGTGGTGTGCCCGAGATGGGCGGCGCTGCGTCATGATCTGACATCAGTATTCGGAGAGGACTTGTCGAAGTCGAGCATCATCGTCGCAATGCTCGGCAGCGACGAGTCCTACCAGGCGATGGCTTCCTCCTGCGAGACCGTCATGTCCCAGAAGGAAGCCGACGACCGGGTGAGAGAAGATGCTATCGACACGGCCTCCCCCCACCGACGATGAATGGTGGTACGAAGGCGGCGATACCATTAATAGTGGCTGAAGGCTCCGGTAGGGGTTTAGTTGGAACTGCTACCTAATGGCCGAGTCCCAGACCTATTCTGGGAGCCCTGGCTCCCAGGTATCATGGCAGCATATAAATGCATTCTCCTTCGTCACCAAAAAAAAAGGTACTGAGGCCCATGATGTCATAGGTACACCACAGAAGCCATATATTTTGGAGCTTATAGAACATAAATATAAAATGCAGCGTGAAGCTTATCCAGGTCGCAGTTACATTTATACCCGCTGCCTTAATAAAGGATGCACGCTCATTAACCGAACAAAATAAAGTCAGGAAATAAAAGCCGCTAAAAATATTGATCACGTAACACTGGTCTGCACTCTCCGGTATCTACATTAGTTATTCACAATGTTATTTCGTTCAAACAATCATCATAATGAAATCAAGATTGAAACAATTTAATGCAGTTATTCACTTCGTTACGATTGTTAAACAATAGTTGTTGTACAAAGTAAGTTTGTTAAACGTCGTGTCATGGCGCCATACCTACAATTATCCAAAACATTATCTATGTGACGAATGTGTTATTCTTGTCATCAATTATGGATATAGAACGTTGAATGGTTGTTAGAGTACATATAAAACATGCCAAGGTTTATTTTATACCAGACGCGACGTAGATCGTGTACGTCGCCGCGTAAGTGAGTAAGCTCATTCCTAAGTTAGACAGACAGCTTGTGGCCATCGTGGGGCCCGGGTACTGAACAGTGAGTGAGCGAAGTGGTTCAGGCGTACAGTGAGTCATAGCGCTGAGGTCCTCGCAGTTGCACACGAGCTCCCGAACTCTACGCCTCGACTAAAACTACATTTCTATGAACATTTGTACTTGTTCACGTAGAAATACTGGATACATGTTGACAGTTTGTATTCATGATAATGAATGAAATGAAATATACTTTATTGTGCACATAAAAACATTTTACAGTACAAACAAACAATAATAAAAACAAGCTTAAATGTAGCATTCATGTGCACAAAGGGCAGTCTTATTGCTTGCAGAGCAATATCTTCATATGCATTTGACATATATAAAAAAAATTGAGAGTTGTCAAGAGACACCCGGATGGAACGAAGTCGATGGAGTTGGGTAAGTAGAGATTTCATATAGACAATGAAATATCTACTTACATAACTCCATCAGCAATATCCGGATTTCCGGATAAGAGCAATAAAATAATAACAGTATAAATTCCGGATTACCGGATAAGAGCAATAAAATAATAACAGTAATTAATCCTTTAATTACTGTTATTATTTTATTGCTTATTATATATAAAAAAACTGCATAAACTTAACAAAACGAAAATAATTGACTTACTCTCTATGAGAGAGAGAGAGAGAAAGAAAGAGCGGTTTACAATACTATAACAGATTTTTATACGTCCAACCTCCTGGGAAACGCGCAATAAGTAACTTCCTTCCAATTAGTCCAGAACAAATACGGTTTTAACCATTGAACTATTACCACTTACCCTAAGTTGTTCAAGGACTTTGCTTCGCTATATGTATTAATATTTATAATAAGCTGCTATCTGCTATGCTATGCTTTAATGGAAAGTAATTTGTATGGAAGCTAGACGATTGGTGGCTTATTTTTATTTGTAAAATTTGTATAGTTTTCAGGATTCTAATGGTTCCAACAACAAGAACTAATAAAATTATATAATTATAACACAATTCCAACAATAAATAATGGTGCACATTGTATAAGCAACTGCAATACCTCATCCATTGTTAATGATCTTGCAAATAAAACTTATGTAATTATTGATTTGTTGTGAACAACAAGTTGCAACTCCTGCTGTATTCAAGTGCAGTCGTAGTCGTAGAAGACATACAAGTGCTGGTGAGGACACGAGCACCGCCGGGCGCAGCATATTTGTGCAAAACATTCTGCAGAGTTTGGGGAGACTTTTTCTTTTCCTTGTCACTCGCTTCTCGTACTAGCTAACTTAGGTATTTTACAACGCCCCGAGTTCAGCTAACGCACACTTATGACAACATTTCCTTACATTTATAGTAACTAATTATGCGTTATGGGATCATAATGATATATACATAATAATAACCATAGCAGTATTTCACACCAGCTCATCGGCTGCAGTTTTACAAAGCGTAGATCCAACCGAAGGTGGAGTATTGCTCTCACCTCTGGGCTGGAGTTCCGCAATATCAGCTCATTTCATTTCACCTTGTTCAACGTAAAGCGGCTCGAATCGTCGATAGCCGAGGTCTTTCCTACCAGCTTGACACTCTTTCCTTGTGTAAAGATGTGAGAACACTGTGCATGTTCTACCATTTCGTTCGGACTACAGCTGAATTTCATTACAGGACTTTGCGTCAAAATTCAAAATTTCGCCGGCACCATCTCGATGTTCCGAAGTCTTTTAGCGTGCGTTTCAAGGGCAATTATTTGCACGCAATGCTTCTTTATGGAATCAGCCTATCCTCAAAAAAAGGGCCTAATTATCTTTAAAAGGCCGGCAACGCATCTGCGAATCCTCTGATGTTGCAGATGTCTATGGGCGTTGGTGATCACTTACAAGCGGCCCAACTGCTCGTTTTCCTCCTATGCTATAAAAGACTGAAGTAGATCGACTCCTTGAGCACGTATAAATGGCTACAGATTCTGTGCCGAAACAGATTCCGATTGCAGAGATCGTGATACTTGTTGACTTAACGCCCTTCACGCTAATTGGCTTTGTTCACGTACTTATACGTATCATGTGGGAAGATCTTCTCATTACTTTTTTTTTGGCATTTGGTTTGACGCAATTAGTATCATCGCCCACGCATTCGCGTGGTGAGCTCTGAGATTCCAGAGACGTGGAAGGCCATACTCCTACCCTGTTGGACCTTCCATCGACCTCTGAAACGAACAGCTATCTGGTCTCCATCAATACTCCTCTGCGCTCATCGGACCACTGCTTGATATGGAGTTCAGTGCCGATCAAACATAGACCACGGCCAAGTTTTGTAGGCTGTCGCGTCGTGTCTGGCACTATAGGTCAGCAGATTGAGATGTGATGCGGTCAATCTTGGCATACAACCCATGGGGCGGATTTGTTGTTCACAGGATAACCCTGACGCCCTTGTGAAGTTTGTCGCTGATGTAAGAATGGAACGTTTCAGTCCGTTCTTTGATGTACCGATTGGCCGCAAGTCGCAACCTTGGTTTTGACGCTCCTGTAAGTTTGCACTTCGCCGTAAGCTAGAGTGTTACCAAGCGTATGCAGCGGCGCCGAGTGTACAGGATATATATCTGCCACCTGTTTTTATTTATATATAATTCTGCTACCAGGTCCTTCAAAAAATTTATTGCCAAATAACAGTCAAAGCACGTAAGCAAAATTGGCGAGAGACTAATTTGCCTTCTCTCAGGAATCCTTCATGCATTCTGGTCCCTCGCTAAGGCTGTTTTAGGGAATTTTGCTAAGCCATCCCTGCCATTTTTACACCGAAGTGACGAACCGCTGGACCATGCCTCAAAAGAGAACGCCGAAGTTCTAGGCTCTCTTTTTTGCGTCGAACTCCTTTTTGGATGATCAGGGAATTCCACCGCCGACTGTCCCATGGTGTGGTTACTCGATGCCAGATATTATGATCCGGCAGAGCACCGCGCGTAAAGCACTTCTGTCCCTGACATTCATAAGCCGAGTGTTGTTTTCCAAAATTATGGAATCAATTATCAACTGCCAGCTCTTGCGATACTTTGAAGAACATCAAGTAATTGACGATCGCCAGCCGGATTTCCGCCGCGGACGTTCAGCTGGCGGTCTTCTAATTCGCTTAATGCACCGATGGACGGAGCCAGATGAAACCAACGGGGAGGCAATGGCGGTTAGTCTGGATGTAGCGAAGGCCTTTGATCACGAAAGCATTCCTTTCAAAACTTTCTTCATACGTACTTCCAGGGAAATTATGCGATGGGTTCACTAGCTTCTTGAAAAATCGCAGCGTCAAGGTCGTGGTTGATGGTGCATGATCCACGCTTAAGTTTGTCAATGCTGGTGTCCTCCAAGGCTATGTTCAGTCCCCTGAACAGTATCGTATACATGCTGCAAACTAGGATCCTTCATTGTTCCGGAGGATATAGCACGGGGCCAATACTTCCCGGGAACACGTTTACGAGTGTCTGAATTATTTTGAATTTTATTCTGCTTGAGTCTGAAGTAGAGGATTTGTTATTCTAAGTCTCGGATTGGGGCCGAATAAATTTAGTCCAATTGAACCTCCAATACCTGGTGTCGATATATCGAATTACGTTCGGTTCTGCGGTCATTTGAGAACGAAAGCTAAATTAGACTCAAAGAAGCTGGCTGTGCTCAGTGGGACAAATCAGTACTTCAACCCAGCTGATCGACAGCAACTTTATAAGGCGCAGGTCTTAACGCATATGGAATATAGCACCCACATGCGGGCAGGGGCCCCACAATGTCGGCTCGTTTCATTTGGCCGTACACAACGTGGAGCGTTCCAATTGTTGACAACCTAGTTATTTAAAGACACCTCGATCCTTTGTTCCTACGATGACATGTCGGAAATTTTACTGTAGAACCAGCTGCCTTCAGCTTATTTCCGATCCGATACGACTAAGGGGTAAAGGTTGGCAACACGCCTTTAAAGGTTGAAAACGATACAACACTAAGATAGTAAATACATCCCTATTCAAGGTTACTTCTACCAGCACGACTTATTTGCAATGCACAAACGACTATACCTACTCTGATAATAAATATTTGTTTATAATTTTTATATGTACTTACACAAGCTTTCACTAAGAAAATGGATCTTTTTATTATTGACTTCCCATTTTTTCTGACTACCCAGGTACTCGCCAATAGGTATTCGCGTACCACTAGAAGACAAAATAAGAACTTTTTCTAAATTATATTTACTGTATAAAGACTTGCGTTACTCTATCGTGTTGGGATAAAATGTTTGAAATGAAATTGATTTGATATTGCAAATATGTTGAGTTGGCGGTGCCCAGTTAATGGAATGTGTCCATAAATGTGTCGGTAAATATAATATAATTTAGAATGGATCGCAGTAGTCTCGGAGGCGTGAAGTCTGCAGTGTGCGCGGACCCGCCGGCCACGACACGTACCGGAGCCCGCGCCATGCATCTTGCGCCCGTACGACGATCACCTAATTTCCATTTCTGTGAACGGCGCCACCCTGTTGTGTAACACAACTGGGTGGTGCCGTTCGCGTACACCGCATGTTAGCCCTCCACTGTTGTGTGGTATTCTTATTGCACAGGGCACAGATGAGACATAGAGCGTCTGCTTGTCATAAGATTACTCACGCCCAGAAGCATTTGCACTCCCATAGGCTATGACAATACGCTGCCTTTCTTCATTTCATCACATCTAAGGGCTACACAGATTTTCAACAGGGACGAGTTACGCGGCAGGATAGTTATCAATTGCTAATGCCAGTATCTTGGGCACGAGCGCCTCCTCCTCTGATGTTTAAACTTGACACATACAATTGAAAAATTGAATTAGAGATTTATGGAATCTTATTTTAAATTTAAAATAACATGTAAATTCAGTTCTTCATAATCTGTCCCACTTTAAAGCAGCTCAGATCTGTTACTACTTTTTGCTAATATAATACTGGCGTAGCTTTCAATATTGTGTGCTATACCAACGACTGAAGCACATTGTGCAGAGGCCGGCCCTCTGTGTCGTGTAGGGCGGAGCAGATACATGTTGCGTGCGAGCACTGTACGGGGCCTAGACGAGCCTCGCCGCTGCCAAACCACCGACGAGGCTGGCCGCAGCTGCCACACGACGACATGCGACGTAAGTAACCTTAACAGCCCGCTACGAGATATATCACACCGCCGCGGCCCGCTCAGACATACAACAGTAAAGATTAACACTTCCCTAAGTGTTATAATGATTGTGCATCTAGGGCCTACATTACCGCGCTGATAGTTGTTCAAACGTGCACGTCCCGGGAAGTAATATAAAGTAGTTACCTAGACCTAGCATCGATGCACAGAACGCGCAATTCACAGTCATTGACATCTTTTTTTTTTACTTACCTATTTTATGTCCAATTGTATTACCAAACTATGTTATATTATTAGTATAGAAGTATAGATCTGCTGGTATACATAACATGGCTGCCCACACAAACACGCTAAGGATTACGCCGAATATGCATGATGTAGTGGATTAGTGCACTGATTACTCGCCTGCCCATGGGCTATTGCCAAATATATTTAACTGGCTGTGCCCCGCGGTGTCATTCGCGTTAAACCAATCTCTAGAAAACCTTTTTTTTTTCGAATAATCTTAATAGGAGGACAGACCTCCCCCCCCCCCCATCCTTTCCCGCAGGTGGGAGGATGCTCCAGATAGTTATTTAATATTAGCTCGACCGAGTGGACCGGGTCCGCTCGACCCACTCCCCTTCCAAGCTAACGATGGGGGCAGCTCACGCACGGCAGCTAAAGTGGAGCTATCAAGACAGGTGTTAACGGACCCCGCCTTCCACCACGGACCGATGGGATAAGACAAATCCGCGGAAAGTGCGGAAGCAATGAGAGTAGGAAAGACCACTAAAAATTTAAAAAAATGAAGAGTTCTTGGCGAGTTCTTCATTATTTTTCCTTTTTTTGGTTTCGCTCCTAAGCCTACGAACTCCCTTCTTCTTAAGAGTTCTTAAGAGTCTCAAGTCTTAGTGTACATTCATTTACTACAATAATGGTAGTTTCAATTTTATCAAGCAAATACTTAATAGTAATTATGCCTGTTGGGACTAGTCGGCAACTTACCTCTGGGCGTTTTGTCTAAAAGACATTGATCGATTTACAGAAAAGTCAATTAGAACTTTGTCACAGAATTATTATCAAATCATGAATTATTATATAATGTACCAGCTGTCGCAGCTTCACGCGCGTATAATTTGGAAGAAGTCACTGATCGTATAGAAGCCATCAACCACAAGAACTCTCCCTCGGGGGTTAAATTTTTAGAATAATTTCTTAGTGCTTACACCATCAACCGGTATCAAGTTTCATGATTTTGGGTTCTATACAACCACCATGTGACTCTGGTCACACCATGGGCTGAGCTCTGGTCACGGCATGGGCTGAGCTCTGGTCACGCCATGGGTTGAGCTCTAGTCAGACAGTGCGGCGCAGTCGACTCCAGTGGCGGTCTATTACACGAACATTGAGAGGTTTTGAATCATATGATAACACATTTTGTGTACTGGTTTAATAGCAATCAGCAATATGTACGTATTGTGATATAAACAACTGAGTGTTCACTCTACCCTACGACCTTGTGGTAAAGTTGTATGATAAATTAGCTAAAATAAAGCTGCAGTAAGTTTAATCACAACCTTATCGAGGTCATTTGTATGCGAGTTTAATATAAAAGTTCCGCCTACGCCTGGCGCCGGTAATTACTTCTCATAAATCTCGATGAGCTAATAGCGGCGCCGCTGACTGACACCACGCTGTGACACTGTCGCACCGTAACCCTGACACAGCGTCACGCCATCTCACTGTCGCAGCGTCACGCCGTCATGCTATCCCTGCGTAACGCCGTCACGCTGTCAAAACTACACGCATGTAACGTAGCCACGTTGTGACTCCTTCATAGCAAGTTACTACTGAAAAACGTTCCAGAGATTGTGTAAATATTGTTGTGACCCTGACATGTTTTTGCTCCGTTTGAATCTGTTGCTAATAACACTGTCTCTTGTATGTAGTATACAAGCTACATACACAGGGACGGGTGTCTAGTGTACAGAACGTACGGAATGTTCAGTAGATTATTTATTGCCAACGAAGCATGAGAACATAATGGCTTGACCAGTAGTCTTCAGTGGCCTGCGCCGGCCCCTTGTGGGGGGCGCTCGGCACATAATAATGCCGAGTAACCACAAGAACCACCGCGAGTGCCATCAGTGCCGCCTTTGGTGGGGCGCCCCGGAACTACAAGTCATCAGGGCATCTCGACGGCTCGTCAGTCCGCTAAGGAACGACGCCTCCTCTTTAGACGACGTTTTTCCGCGCCACAGGACGACCCCACTAACTCTTGGTTATTGCAATGGGATGAGATTCCTATCCTGCCCCCTTTCCCCGTGCGCTAAAGCGCCTCCTCCTATTGCTGTTTGGTCCCCTCTTCTTATAAGAGGGGTACAGAGTCACGCCACGAGCCCCGCCGCCACGACAAGGCTTGAACCATAGAGGGGGTCCCCCAATGGCCTACAGAAGCTTACACTAAGCACAATGGAACTTCATTCGCTCACGGGCGCCTCTCTCTCTCTCTCTCTCTCTCTCTCTCTCTCTCTCTCTCTCTCTGTTGTCCTCGCCATTTTAACGCCGTTCTACGCCATAGATAGATCGGGCTGAAGTTTTATAGACGACGTGATAAGAGTAAGCCTTTGTCCTCTGTAAAAAAAAATAAACAAAATTTGCACAGCAGTCGACCTGCTGGGGTGGCGATATGTAAATGCCTCATTACGCAAATAATAATATGCAAATATCTTCCATAATACAGATCACATACATCGGAATGAAAATACTCGCCATGATTATATCAGGTTTTCTCAGTGAGCAAAAAATAATTTGGAATATGTATGTTTACCGACCGTCTGATATATATATATATATATATATATATATATATATATATATATATGTGTGTGCCCTCGATACATAACGTAAACAAAGGTGTGAAAAAATTTCATCAAAATCCTTACACAGGTTGTGGATTATGATACACTGAACAATTGGACATTAAATGCATCACAGCAGGTTGGCGACCTCATCTGCGCAGGGGGTGGTCGACGAGTCGAGGGCAGCGACGAGTCCTATCAGGCGATGACTTCCTTCTGCGAGACCGTCATGTCCCAGAAGGAAGCCGACGAGCGGGAGAGGGAGGAGGCTGCCGACGCGGCCTCCCCCCGCCGACGACGAAGGGGGGTACGAAAGAGGCGCTATCTGCAGCGCCTTCAGTAGTGTCCCTGTGTACCGTGTCGGGTCGGGATGGGAACCCGGTCCACTCCCAAAGACACAGCGTCGTGGGGACTGTCATAGAGTAGCCGGACAATCTCCGAGGAGGTGTAGTCTGGCCTTTTCACCGAGGCCAGCCTACACCTCCTCGGAGATTGTTGGCCGAGGGGTTCTATTGCCTGCCGCACCCTCCACTAATAGCGGCTGAAGGCTCCCGTAGGGGTTTTGCTACCCAATGGCCGAGTCCAACATAGGTCTGGGGGTCTACCCGGAATCCCAGGTATCATGCGTAAATGCGGAATGCATTTCCTTCGTCGCCAAAAAAAAAGGTTAGCGACCTCATACTTACGCATGATGCAATAAAACTTTATTATTTTTCTATGATTTAGTTTGTTTGAAAATATTTTTTAGGTTTTGTTGTTTGGATTAATTTGATAGTTTTAAAATACTCGTATATACTAGTACTAATAGTGTTTGTAGAGACACCATCTTTGTGTACCGATGTAGTTTAAATTTATCAATGTGTTTGCACGCCGAGGTTTGTATAAAAAGAATAATTATTGATCTGATTATTTTATCCTTTGATTCGATTTCGCGGATGATCAAGGAACTAATTGCTACATTTAATGTTGTTATAAAGCCCAGACAAAAAACAGACATAATTAGAGGTTTCAGTGGAAGAAGCCTGGTCATTTCTTCCTAGTCGACCCCTTAGGCCCCGTTCGCACGAAAGATCTTACATCACCCGATAAGGAAATCGTTGAAACGCAATATCTGTTCACAAGACCGTGTAAAAAAGCGCCGTCGTGTGACCAGGTGATTGAGCTACGACTTATGGCTTTAAGGTAATAATTTGTTTCCGCTCGTGCAAACGATGGGTAAATTAAGTATTACGACAACAATACTTAAGAGTTCTTAAGAGTGTAATGAAGCTATCGTTGGAATACCAAAGGACAGAAGTCGCGAGTAACAGCTAGTTTACTATCATAATATCGTACTTCACATTTCCCCTACCTGGTACATACATTTAGAAATGACAAAGCCATCTTTGTGCTAGAAAGTTGTGACAAACTGCCGGCTGCCGACAACATTGTGTGCCTCGAAACTTTGTGCGAACTCACGTACGAGGACCGAGCCATGCTCGTGTGCGCATAGAGATGTCGCCTCTCACCGACACAGCCGGTGCGGAAGAGCGAAGTTTATTAAAGTGAGATGAAGATTAATGATGACGCGTGTAACAATTATGTTCATATTTCAATGTGTCACGTGAGACACGTAGTGTGGCGGGCGCGTGCCAGATACCGACTACTGAAAACTGACAAGCGGCGTGCGTCGTACGGTACTAAATACTGACCAGCGCTGTGCGCCGTACGGTACTAAGAAATGACCAGCGGCGTGCGCAGTACGGTACTGTGTACTAACCAGCGGTGTGCGCCGTACGGTACTGAGAACTGAACAGCGGCGTGCGCCGTGCGGTACTGTCAACTAACCAGTCGCGTGCGCCGTACTGAGTTACTGAGTACTGACACTCAAATCGTTTCCCTCGATGTGTCATTTAAGAAGCTATATACAAGTGGTTACATTTCAAGAAATAATGTTGTAAGCATTAAACAAGGTTTTTTAACATGTCCGTGGTGCATAGCAGCTGGATCTCACCAGGCTGCCCTCTGTTTTCTTGGCTTGTGTAAGTCATTGTAGTCTTGTACTGTCTCCTCTTTGATTAAGGAAGGAAATTTGAATTACTTCTTACTCCTATTTCCTTCTGTTGAACGATTTTGTCGTTGCTGGTCCCAAGACAAATTTAGGTTTTTCCCTCGGGCAACCCTGCGATCATATCAATGGGCTCCGTTTAAAAAAGTGCTTGTAATTTCCAAAACTGTTTAAAAAAATTGATTGTAATTTCCAAACCTGTTTGAAAAAGTACTTGTAATTCCTGGTTTACTTGTCAAATAATTTACTACGAGTAAAAAGGTTTTTGTAAAATAAAAGATTTTATACACGCTAGACTTGGGTAGTAAGCCGGTGAATTCAAAACAAGTGCGTTACGAAAACGAGGCCTACGAAAGAGAGGTGCGAGCACATATTTTCTTTCTCTCTTTCTCTTATAGACAGTCAAGTCTTATAACAGTAATAGTTTAGCGGTCACCGAGACTGGGTGCCGGTTAGTCGTCCGTACACTAAGTGTTTGACCTTTCGCCGCACGCCTTTCAATAGGTATTGAATTAGCGCCATATTTTCTTTAAGTGATAACACAAAATTCGGTAAAGATTACAATGTAAATAAGCAACATCTTCGCGTAGGGCTGTCGGGAGAGAGATGATTGGGATAGGTACACAGGACTACCGTGTCCTAAAAATGGCAAATATTTTACTATCAACGCTGTATATACGAATCTGCTTATAGTTAAGAACAAGAGAGAAAACGTTAAAATATAATAAAACGGCGAGACATTACTGCATTTTAGCTAAATCGAGATGCTATTCGTAGCATCGGCGTAAACGAACGGCTTCTTGTCGCGTTGCGTACTTACCAAAACTTCTTGTTCGCTCAGTTTTAATTAACCGCAAACTATCGCCTCTTAGTTGACACGGTAGTCTGAATGAAAGGAATGGTCTCCATGTAATGATGTGGCCATCGATGAATAGTTACCAGTTCCTTTCCTACACAGACCAATACTTACAACATTAAGAGAGCAGATCGCAAACAGTATAGAGAATAAAAAAAGCGCTAAAGCCTCTTATTCATATACCGGTGCAGTCGGTAATCATTATGTTTGAAAAACAACAGGCAAATGTCACCAACATGTGGTGTTCAAACAAAAGTGTGCAAGGAAGTGTGTCTCGTAGTTGGCTGAATTGCAGACTCTGGCTGGCGGGGTACTGATCGCATGTAGCCGTCGTGCAGGTTGCTCCGGTGGTACCGATCTGCATAATCGCCGATGTCGGCGGATTTGCGGTCAGCTTTAGAAACATCAATAATATTATTATAATGATATACAAGGTGCTCAGTAAATCAATCCACAATTCAAGTAAAGTCCGCGTTATAAATTAAGATGGCAAACGGCAGGTGAGCACAAACCACCTAACTCGCTCAGTGTCTAGACGTAACGCGACCCTAGCAGAAGTTTGCTACGTGCGCAAGTTCACCGTATAAACAATAATCGCTACTTCTATATTTTATTTGTTTATGTTTGTGCCATAAAACGGTTCGGTGCCAACAAACAACTCCAGTGGAGTTACAACAGTTTTACACCCGCCGCTCGACCCGCTCCCCCCGCCCGCCCCTCTGTCGCTGTTCGTCAACATTATTTTTATTAATATTTTCTTTCCTCTATTTGTATAAACTAAAAAAAAAAAAAAAAAGAAATTAAATGCAATGCAAGTTAAACAGTTGAAGAAGAACAAAAGTTATAATAGTAGTTAACCGGTAAACCGACCAGAATAGAATACAAACATAAATCTCGAGTCGTAGTGGTGTCATCATCAATCGCAACCGGCCTGTTTTTATGAAGATAATAATGTGGAGGAAACCAGACAAATATGAAGAAACTTCGGTTATCTTTGCCTAACCCGTGCAGAAAATGAAGCGAAGATAACCGGCGACCAACTAATAAAACATATCGTGACCATTGTTATTGTAAGCATCCTAAGTCTAAAGCTGGACATATTTCAACAGACAACAAAGTGTCCTGCTACTGGCATCCAATAAACTGGCCACAATGGAGTTTATCATATCTGTCTTCTATATTGTCGATAATCATCATCATCATTATCAGCCCTTATCGGTCCACTGCTGGACATAGGCACCTTTCAACAAACGCCAAGACGACCGATCTCCTGCTACTCGCATCCATCCCGGACCGGCTAATACACGGAGATCGTCTTCCCACCTGGTAAACGGTCGACCTACGCTTCGCTTTCCTAAACGCGGCCTCCACTCCACAACCTTATAGGTCCATCTGTTCCTCTAAGTGTGTTACCAGCCCATTGCCACTTCACCGAGCCTATTCGTCGCAGAATATCGGATACTTTGGTTCTCTGCCTTATGACATCGTTACGAATTCTGTAGGACAGAGAAACACCCAACATTGCACGTTCAATAGCCCGCTGAGCTACCGACAACTTGCGGACCAGCCTTAGGGCTGCATGTAGCATTAAGAAGCCATGTTTCGGCCCCATAAGTGATCACGGGGAGAACGCATTGGTTGAAGACTTTCGTCTTCAAGCTCTGCGGTATAGATGACATGAGAATGTGACGAAGCTTCCGGAATACTGCCCAACCCGACCGAATCCTCTATTTGCTTTATATCTCTCGAAGTTATCTCTACCTAATTGCAATAGTTGCCCGAGGTAGACGTATTCTTCTACGGCTTCGAGAATAGCACCATCGACGTTGAGCGGCCTTGGGAGAACGTGTTCGTTGGACATGCCTTTGTCTCGTTCAAGTTCATCCTAAGTCCAATACGTTGGGAGGATTCATTTAGGCCATGCAACATTTCCTGCAAGCTCTCCAACGAATCGGCCAACACAACGATATCGTCAGTAAAAGGAAGACGCGAGAGGTACTCGCCGCTAATGTTTATGCCGCATGCTGTCCAGTTTAAAATCTAAAAGACGTCCTCCAAAACATTATGGAACAGTTTCGGGGAAAATACATCCCCCTGTCACGCTCTTCGATGAAGTTGGATTGGCCTTTTTTGACCTCCCGGAATCAGAACGGACATAAAAGCCGCGACATCTACGCGGTGAAGCTTCCAGAACAGCTCAAGTTTCAATAGAGCCAAAAGCTTTCTCACAGTCCACAAAGACAAGGCACAGCGGCTGATTGTACTCATGTGTCTTTTCTACAACTTGCCTTAAGGTGAAAATGTGGTACATGGTGGCTGAAATTCGTCAAGCTTTGTGGTGAGACAATTCGTCAAAACTCTTGAGAACAACTTGTAAATATTTCCAAGAAGTGATTTGTCACCCTCCTTAAGAAACAAAACAACGTCCCTTCCAACCCTTACCTTGGCAAGTACGCCCCGCTGAACGACAAAATTAAAAATCTTTTTTAGCTCTCTTAATACAGGTTCGCCTCCTGCTCTAAGAAACTCGACTGTAATTCTGTACTTCCTCGGAGCTTTTCGCCCTTTAAGCTGCGCAAGAACCAGACTAATCTCACTCACGCTGACGTCCGGCAGATCGCCTGACAAATGTCGTGTTAGGCTTGCGCGTGGATCGTTGTTATATATCCTAAATATCGTGATGAGGAGCGTGCGACGTATACAGCTTAGCTCTCCTGCTCCTATACTTACTCTTTCAATATCCTACACCCCGTCCCACATACATTCAGTCACGCCACTCATGGCCTCGTCATTTTCCATTGTAGTTTCTGAGATATCTAGGGTATCGACCCGGTTTTTTAATTGTAGTTGGAGTTTTTCGGAACCTACCATGGTTAGTCGGAAGTTAGGTCGGAGTGTCGACTGTATAATCGGTCACGCTTGCGTCAAAAGCCTATANNNNATATATACTTTCGGTCCGTCATAATAAAGTCAATCTCGTTCCTAGTCACAGTATCCGGGCTCTGCAATGTCCACTTCCTATGGGGCTTCTTATTAAAATAGGAATTCATTAAAAAGAGGCTCTTCTTCTCTAGGAAGTCTCGCCTTGTTTTCGGACTTTACTTAGCCCCAGAACGTGCCATCGGATTTGTTCACTTCCAGATCCAGCTCAACCAAGTGGTTATCTAGTGTGAGCATTCGTCTGCTATACGTAGCCAGATCAAATTGGTGGTAGCGATCCGTAGCCCGGAGTTTCTTAGCACTTCTTGTTCCACCGTTACCGTTGCCGCTACCGTGGCCAGGACTAGTGGAACTACCGGGAAGTAGTACACTGCACGCTGTGTACTACTGCCTTTATGATGTTTTAAAGAGTTTCGGTGTGATTTTCGGACACATTTAGAATACATACCTATAGACCATAAATGTGGTTATAATAGAAAATAAAAAATATTCTATTTGAATTTGGAATCTGTCTCTTTTCTACGAATCATTGTGTTTTTTCATTTTGGTGCCAATACATTCTACAATGTTTTGCGATATTAAAATGGAGTGGGGTGATAAAAAGAACAGAAAAGCTGTGATTTCATTACACAAAGCCACATGCAATTTTTAAACTCTCCATACCTTGGTATTATTCAAATATTTGTGTACCGGGATATTAACAGGTACAATGAGACTTCCTCTATTTGTGACAGAGAAAGATCTGGCTGTCCTCATACTGTTCGAATAGAAAAGGTAGTCAAAGCAGCCAGGGAGGGAATTCGAATAAATCCTGTCAGAAAACAAAAGATTTCATCTCAGAAAATGAAGATTGAACCTAGAAACATTTCGCGTATTTTTCGGAGATGACTTAGGACTTGCAGCCTATAAGAGACGCACTGGTCATTTCTTAACTGATAAATTAAAGATGATAGGGTGGTAAAATCGATACTACTGATGTGGTACGTTAAATTATGGGACTTTGCTGTAATATTAAAAAAATGTCATATCAAACATCGGAATTGACAATGACGTTCTTATAGTCTCTTGTGCACTCATAGAAAAAATATATTTATTCCACCCCAATGACCGAAAAATATAACTTTAAAATTATCAGTTGCTGTTTAATATGTTACCTACGTGTATGAAATATATAATTTGTATATATATATAATGGTGTAGAACCACGTGCTAGGTATTAATTCATTCCCCTCTTAGTACTTCCATCTTACCTGTGCTGTTTCAATCAGAGCACAGAAACACAATTCGCCTCCATTATGATCATTGTACAAAGACTACTCACGAATAAAACTCTGTAGAGACGTCCGGATAACTTTGTCAGTAGTTCGGCAGCTCCGCGCGGTAGTATCTCCGGTCTCATTGATACTACTTACTCGCTTCTCGCTTTTTTTTTTCGGAGGGACCTACTACTGGTTGCCGGCGCTTGGCCACTCGCTTCTCGCTTTGTTGCGTTATTTTAAATATACAATCAGTTAGTGTGAGTTCGCGCCGGCGTATGACCGTCGAAGTACACTTTGTCTTTAAAATTTTTTTGCTATTCTGTTCGTATGTAACGTATGGCTATATATATTGTGTCCAATAAATTGATATTTATATATTTAAATTATATGTATCAATAATTCTAAATCGGAATTAATTATATTAATGTTATGATTAATTATAATATATTATTATAATAAAAATCATATAGTTAACAAGTTCACTGTTCGCCCTTAGCCCTTCAACTGTTGTGAGGAGCTAACAGAATATCCGTGTTCAATGTTGTGAATATCTAATGGATACTCTCAACTCCTAGTCAAGTGACACTCTGTTCAATGCAAAATATTTGCAGTTTTAATTTCACGAGTGTTTGATTTTTTCTCTGTATCTTTTTTAGTTTGGTAATTGCTTCCTCTTTTGTACATTAAGTAAAATTGTTATAACAATTGTTAAATCAATAATTTTTTTTTGCTATTCTGTTCGTATGTAACGTATGGCTATATATATTGTGTCCAATAAATTTATATTTATATATTTATATTATATGTATCAATAATTCTAAATCGGAATTAATTATATTAATATTATGATTATGTATAATATATTATTATAATAACAATCATATCGTTAACAAGTTCACTGTTCGCCATTAGCCCTTCAACTGTTGTGAGGAGCTAACACAATATCCGTGTTCAATGTTGTGAATATCTACTTGATACCCTCAACTCCTAGTCAAGTGACACTCTGTTCAATGCAAAATATTTGCAGTTTTAATTTCACGAGTATTTGATTTTTTCTCTGTATCTTTTTTAGTTTGGTAATTGCTTCCTGTTTTGTACATTAAGTAAAATTGTTATAACAATTTTACAATAATAAACTTACAAAGGTAAGTTTATATTTTGATATGACATAATGCAATTGTTGATATTTATATGTATTCTGTAGTCGTATCGGAGTAGTGAGGTAACGGCGTACAAAAAGAGGTTCATAAAATCCTATTTCGAATAAAATATTTTGATTTTGTTTATATTCTATTTTCATTGAATAGGTACAGGTGTGAAGTGATAGCTCTGCTGTCACACGTGCGTGTGTGTGTTTGTGTGCGCGTGTGCGTGTGTGCGTATAGGTCCCACTAGTTTCGAAACTTGCAGTAACTATCATAACTGATGAGTTAAGGCGCGCAGTTCACAAATAAGCTACTAGCTCTACAGCATGCCTATTGTCTTCTATCGACGCAAAGGTGTGTTGAATATGCGTGCAGTATATTAGCCGTAAGCCGGCAGCTGCTTCAGAAGTAGGGAGGTTTAAATTGCGCTACTGTGTCCTCGCGGCTCGCCCTGGGTCGGGAGCTGTCGGCCCTCTCTCTCGCGCCAAGGACTGACAGCTCAATACAACAATAACACTTTAGTCATTTATTTTTCAAAAAGTTTTCAAAATCTTTGTTGTAGTGTTCAGTAATGTTATTGCAACATGTCAATTTTAATAATACGTTTTATCGTATACGCTTGAAAAATAAAATACCTACTGTCATCATCATCAGCATCATTATCAGCCCTTACCGGTCCACCGCTAGACACAGGCCTCTCTCAATGAACGCCAAGAAGGCCGATCTCCTGCTACTCGCATCCATCCCGGACCGGCTACTGCAAGGAGATCATCTTAATACCTACTATATATACTATAAGTAGAATAAGATGTGTGGGAGTTGTCTGGTTCAGGTGTGCAGATCAAACTACTTCGGGTGACCACAATCATGTAGTTTCTGTACACTTCCGTAACATTTTAATCCAACGGAAGTTGTTCAAAGGCACGCGTGTCACACCAGCAGGTGTTCATGGTTCGCCCAGGCGGACGCCTCCCCATCATGATTCAAGTCTTGTCGTGGCGGTGGGGCTCTACTATCGAGACATCTCGCACGAATCCAATTGAACTCAAACCATCGCACTATCCCAATTAGATGGGGTTGTGCTGCAGTACACCTTATATTGTCGTCGTAGTCATCTTCATCAGCCTATAACGATCCAGTGTTGTCAAGTAGTGACCGTCTGACCCGGGATTCAAACCCGGGACCTCACGTATGGGGCTGAACATGCTTATCATTATAACATGAGGCAGCTTCTATACTTAAAGCAAAGCGTAACAACAGAAGACAATTTCATATTACTCTTCACGCAATGTCCGAGTTTAGGAGGATGTGTCGGGCGTGGGAGCGTATCCGTGTTGGATATTAAACGGCTAATATCGTGGGTAGTTGTGTAATATCGCAGTAACGCGGCCGTCATCCCCCGGCGCAGTACGAGCCAACTGTGAGAAGATAACAGGACGGAACTCACGCAATTACAAACAACTTTGTGACGTATTGCGAGCAACTGTTGGCGCCGTTAACAACTAAAGTCGTATTTTTACAATTGTTAACGACATTGTTTTAGGACGAATTCAAATTGGACGTTCAGTAGTCGTGTAGCCGCAATCGAGATCTGAAGTATAAGAGCTCATATATAACATGTCCACTCAGGAAGAGCTCGTATATAACATGTCCATCCAATAAGAGCTCATATATAACATGGACATGAAGGTGTGTGTGTGTGTGTGGACACTAAATAAGAGCTCGAGTATAACATCTCCACTCAGTAAGAGCTCGCATATAACATGTCCACTCAAAAAGAGCTCGTATATGACATGTCCACTCCATAAGAGCTCGCTTATAACATGTCCACTTAGTAAGAGCTCGTATATAACATCTCCTCTCAGTAAGAGCTCGTATATAACATGTCCACTCAATAAGAATTCGTATTTAACATGTCCACTCAATAAGAGCTCGCACATAACATGACCACTCAATATGAGTTCGTATATGACGTGTCCACTCAATGAGAGCTCGTATATAACATGTCCACTCAATAAGAGCTCGTATATGACATGTCCACTCAATAGGAGCTCGCATATAACATTTGCACTCAGTAAGAGCTCGCATGTAACATGTCCACTCAATAAGAGCTCGTATATAACATGTCCACTCAATAAGAATTCGTATATAACATGTCCACTCAATAAGAGCTCGCATATAACATGTCCACTCAATAAGAGCTCGTATATAACATGTCCATTTAATAAGAGCTCGTATATAACATGTCCACTCAATAAGGTGTCGGTCGCACCTGGCTGGCTCCTGATGTAACAGAGAGCTACAGTTCCCCGTGGAGGATGAGCGATGAGCTCGCTGCAGAGGGTCAGACGGTACACGGGCCTGTGGTGACGGAGCGGAGACTACGTTTAGGAATACGAAATAGAAAGGGTCGGCAGATCGCCGGTTGTAGTTGGATGATATCCAACTACTGGATACAGGATCTATACTAGACGAGGGAGATGATATAGTTGTTGGCCCTAACTACTACGCTGCACAGAGCGCTTATGATAATGACAAATATACTCTATGATAAATATAAATGGAATAAAAATAACGAGACCCTATGATTACTCCACTGTCCGTCCACCAGGCAACATATAGTGAATCGTGACAACTAGACAACATTAAACTTCCACAGGTTTATATATAATTTTTTTTATAGATACGGAAACCTTCGTGCGCCATCCGGCTCGGACATGTACGGTCTTACTGTAGGTGATTGCGTCAGTAACAGATTTTGACCTGTTTAAAACCCATTCATTCAACCTTTAAAAAAAAAGAAAGACCCAGCTCTATAGCACAAATAGGGTTTGGGTAATAACCCAAACCCTATTTGGGCTTAAAATTTGAATGTAATTATAAGGTAATTTGGAAAAAATACATGTGCTTGAAGTCGGAGTGAATAGTAACATTCAGTCTGTGATGTGCAGGCATGGACGAACTTCCAGCGCACGTGAGACGAGCGATATTCCTGACGGCATTCGCTCTCGGACTGCTTTGTTTTCCTATCATTATTTTCTTCAGCTGGTGGTTGTATCTTTATATTGTAATACTAGAACAACAATTAGAAGAAAATTTGTGAAAAAGAATCACATTTCAAACCCTTCAATGATTTTCTACTTATAAAATGTAACAGTGTGTCTGTGCTCGAATTCCTTTGACGAGCTATTTTTTATTTTTTCGTGTATTTTTGATGATGTAACGAGAATAAACGTTAAATGTTTATATCAGCCGTAGAACTCACACATCTTACTCACCGAACCCTTGTTATTCTATTATACTGTATAATACTATACTATTCTCCCTATGGAAAGGTAATGCGTTAATAGTGCATATAACACTTAAAAGATATTTTTAATAGTAAGTGGCATTCGCACAAATTTACGAAAGCAATAAGCGCTACCTACCGCAGTAACACGAGAGGGGCCAGCACACCCGCCGCCCGCCGCCCGGCGCCCGGCGCGCGGCACCTACCGGCCACGCGCCATAAACTACAGACAATGGCGGACATTTTATATTGGCTCAGCCGACTCAACAGACTCAACACACATTACTCGTTGAAACGTGCTCCCGTTAACGGATAAAAATGACAAGACAATAACAACGAGCGAGCGTTAAATTGTTTCGGTTGAAATATCCTCCACAACATACAACAGAACAACTGAATGACATAAGAGCGCCGTTTCTTATATTTAACGATACTTTGAAATGTGTCGTTTGTCGGTGCTATTTTTTTCTCAAATTAATCAAGTGCAATTTATTGTTATAATATCTTAACGCATCGGCATAGTAATTATAAGGATGTTCATGGTCATCGGTCTTCGTCAAAGGGCTCCGATTGCTCATTTGCCCCCCTATTCTATAAATAATACTGTCTTACAGTTACTGGGATTGAATGAATTGACCGACGCGAGATTATATTTTTTGGACTATAAACAATATCCTTCCAAATAAAATGTAATTTTCGATATAGATGCCGGCCGTACGGCCCCACAAACTGCGCTCGGTGGTACAGCGCACAGGTATAGGTGCGCCGCGAGCTCAGCGTGTAGACGATCAGAAGTATATTATATGAAGCTCCACGGCGCCGAGGCGTAATCCGCGAGGATTTGATCAGGACGGCGGGAACTGAGCCGCCGCCCCCCGCGCGCCGCCCGTCGCTCACACGCGGAGTGCACCGTGAGCCGGCGCTCTATGCGAGAGCTACAAATACAGCGCACAACCACACGAATTGAATATTATAAGAGGTGCTTATCTTAACAATGCATTATATTTCAACCACTATTAGTGTAGTAGTAGTAACACTACACGTGTTACGAAACCGCCATGCAAGTGAAACTTTCATATCCGACTGATATGTATGTGACAAATATATAGACTATAAGGCCAGCTGTAGCTAGGGATTCGAACATTAGAACTCGCAGACTTAGTGTTTGATGAGTCCTTCACAGTAATGAAATCCCGCCTAGTACTGGTAGTATTGCGGATGTTTATGAGCATGGGTAGACACCACGAGGCTCAGACGGCTCGTTTACTCCCTTATCGTATAGTTTTTTCCCATTGTAATTCTAGGGATGTTGAAACTTAAGCATATTGTTGACAGATATTTGTTCCGTTGTAATTTATATTTCCTCCACATGGCCGCTACGCCCCCTCACTCGCCCGCGCTACAATTGCCGCGCCTCGATATTATTCATCACGTCCATCCAACGTACAGGCGGGGCCACGTCCACAGGTGACGCCGCGGACAGGTGATCGATGTCACTCGTCCGACTGTCATACGTTATAGAGAGAACGTGGAGGATGCATTGCAGGCAACTCGTGCTTACGCGAGCGGAGTGCATTATCCCCCACATCTTTTTCTACTTAGTCTGGCCGTAAATACTGTTACAATTCAAAATAAAAAAATATTACATTTGAATTTGGAACCTGTCATTTTTATACGATTGTTTCTTGTGTTTTCTCATTTTGGTGCCAATACATTGTACAATCCTTTGCTATATCAAAATGGAATGGGATGATATCAAAATGCAATGGGGTGATAAAGAGAACGAAATCGCTATGATTGCGTTACAGAAAATAGATTAAAAAGATATTGGTCGGATGTCCGAGTACCGGGCTATTAATAGGTACAATAAGACTTCCTCTGTTTGTGACAGAGAAAGATCTGGCCGTCCTCGTCGTTGGAACGAAAAAGGTGGTCATAGCATTTAGGGAAAGAATTCGAAGAAGTCCTGTCCGAAACCAAGAGATTTCATCTCGGGAAATGAAGATAGGACCTTGAACCATGTCGCGTTCTTTAAGTGATGACTTAGGTTTTGAAATCTATAGGAGACGCACTGGTCATTTCTTAACTGATAAATGAAAGATGTATAGGGTGGTGAAATCAAAACAACTACTGAAGCGGTACGCAAACGGAGGCCACAGAAACATTTTGTTTACGGATGAGATATTTTTTACAATTTAGCAACCCAATCAGTCGACAGGGTGCAACATCGTCACAAGCGTATCTTGGTAAAATTATTATGGTTATTTAACACCGTGTGGAATAACCAATTATGGTTCCAACCAACAAGACTCGGCGCCGGTTTATTAAGCTCGGTCCACGCAGGCCTGGTTGGAAGCGAACGTCCCTGGCTTCATCAGAGCTGAAGACTGGCCGTCGTCTAGACTCGATCTTAATCCGCTGGATTATGATTTATGGCCAGTTATAGAGATACATGCCATTACCCATTGCTTAAATAATAGACAATCAACATTCTGCGTTTTCTTCGATATGTCCAGGGCTCTTGACACGGTATCCCATAGTGTATTATTAAATAAATTGAACTATCTAGGAATCAGAGGACGTGCTATTGAATGGTTCGAATCGTATTTAAATAACAGGCAACAATATGTAGAAGTTATGTCTGTAAGTAGCAAATATATATTAACTACGTATAAATCAGAATATAGAGTCAACGGCTGTGGCGTTCCACAAGGAAGTGTGCTCGGCCCACTTCTATTTCTGCTCTACATTAATTGTATTCCTGATATTTCTAATGACATATAACACGATCTTTGCACATGATATTTCCGTAGTAATTCATAATAATGATAATAATAATAATACTGACATGGAATTAAATAATTCGATTACAAATGTAATTGATTGATTAAGTAATAACAATTTAAATGTAAGTTTCAGCAAAGCAAAATATATTCAAGTCAAAAACTCTTAAGCCGAAAAAAAGCCGAAAAAACTTAAATATTGCATTTGGAAAAGATATAATACAAAATGTTAATCAGACAAAATTCTTAGATATATCTATATATCGATGAAAACCTAAACTGGAAGGTTCATTTCGATTATGTTAGTAATAGTAGAAGTAGTAGTGTTAAGTAGCGTCTGTACTTAGATACGGACTACTGTTGTGGGGTAACTCGGTCGATATCAAAAAGGCTTTCCTGGCACAAAAAAAATGTATCAGAGCAACCCGTGTTGAACCACCACATGTATCATGTAAGCTACTATTCCAAAAATTTGGGACCTTGCCTCTCACATGTGTGTACATATATAAGTTAGTAATTTTTTTTAAAACGAACTACACTCATTTCAAAGAGGCACGTAGCATATGTCCACGAAACACGAGAAATCCTGACCGACTAGTAATGGAAGTAGTATCAAGAATGGCACAGTTTTATAAAGGTTATCCTGTAATGTGCATAAAAGCTTACAATGCTACAGCAGATGAAATCAAAGTGTTACCATATAAAAAAATTTAAAAAGAAATCATAAAATGGTTTAAAATGAAAAAAAAAATTCGATTGGCGAATGTTTAAGCTAGCTTATGATATTATGGTACTTTATTTATTTTTATTTTTTTGAAATTTACTAATTGATTATTTTTATCTTAAATTATTGACATTTTTGTGTCATTTTTTTTTTGGTTTAATTAAAGGTAATTATGTGAATGTTCATGGGCGTTAGTAGTCGTAAAAAGGCTCTGATGGCTCGTTTGACCCACTATTCTTTTGAAAAAACATATATGTAACTCATCAGTTACGTCATTTTGCACCTATATTTATATCTACTGGACTTACGAGTTGTGGATGTACTAGCACACCTCTGCCTACCTCTAAGGGGTAAATAATAGGCGTAAAGGTATTTAATTTTGTACCTAAGGCATACCTTACATTTCTTTGAACCTAAGATATACAATTTTATTTACATTACCCCGGAACGGCTTTACCGATTTTTACCAAATTTTATATGCATATTCAGTATGTGTGAGTATCGACTGCTGTCTATTTTATATGCATATTCAGTATGTGTGAGTATCGGCTGCTATCTATTTTTCATACACCTAAGTGATCTCCGAACCCGGCAAAAGAACGTTTGCCGGGTCAGCTAGCAATACATATGAAACTCTTCCATTATTGAGTGACTAATTTGACTTACAGACAGACAACGCACAACCGCAACTACTGGACCTGGAAACTTTAAGTTTATAATCAATAGCACTTTCTTAGTGGAATCCACGACACCAGTAGCGAGACATGCGACGCGAACACGTTCGCCGCTAGACGAACGAGGTGCAGGACAAATTGTATTTCATGAGATGGGGCAAACGAGCAGGTTTTTAGTGACTGCCGCCGCCCATAGACATCTGCAGGACTAGGCGTCTTACAGACGTGTCGCCGACCTTTAAGGCATAAGTATGCTCATCTCTTGTAGACCCCTAAGACGTATCGGATCGGAAATAGCAAAGGAGTCAGTTGGTTCTACGGTACACTTGTACGCGGTAAAAGTGGCTTTTAAACCGCACCGTTGTGGATTTACGTACATCAAGGTGATGGGCGTGGAACTAATTGTTCTTTCGCGATGTCCGAAGCTGCCGCGGAAAGAGCTGATATAGCGGGGCCCCAGCTCAAAGATGGGTAAGGTACTCCGTATGCGGTCGGACCTGCGCCTGCTTACGCCGGTATATCTCGGAGCAGGAACGGAGCACGTGCTGGCCAGTCCTGTACTGTTCGTTACAATGCTGAGGAGTGAAGGAAGACAAGAGGAGCTTGGGGTCGTTTACAATAAGCATTTTCGGTTTATTACAACAACAAATATGACTATGAAATTGCAATTTATGTTAGCAACATGAAGTAAACTAACTTATAACTGCACAACAAAAGAATTCCGAGGAGTTTGATACGAACGCAGTCTGAGTGACTATCGAAGCGGCCGCCCTTCCGCGGCGACATCAACTCACCAGTTGGGTTAAGAGTTTTGTGACGGAGTCGGAGCTAAATTCGGAATAAATTTCAGTCAGAACGGATTAAATACCACAGGTACCCCGTCTCTTAAACCTTAATCCGAGGAACTACGTTCGAATGTATAATCATAGGTATTCCTTTGCTTGACTTTTAATCTGAGTCATATATAATGAGCGAATGAAAGTCATGCTCAGCGACCACAGTCATCTAATTTTTATATTTATAAGATAGACAAAAATATAAAATATTTGTACTTTTAATAGAAATATTTGCGTGGTTTCAGTCCCTGATTAGGCTAGCGTAGGACTGTAGATAATTCTATTTATTTACTCGATTTACAACTATTATTAAATGTTTTTCAGATTATTCTGAGCACGCATTACATTGTCGGGGATTGGAATGTGCCTGAAGTGGCCATAAGATTGCCACCTATGAAATCATGGGCCTCAGTACCTTGGCTAATCGTAGGTGTTCTAGCATATCTACTGGAGGACTGGACTATCATTACGAGTTGTGGGTGTACTAGCACACATCTGCCTACCTCTTTGGGGATAATAGGCGTGAAGGTACTTCTTTTTTTTAATCGATTTGCTTCTCATTTTGAGTACTACGATTATATATATATATATGTTTGGAATATAGAACATCGATTCTCTTTACATTTCCAGCCGAATTTCAGAGAGGCGACAGAACTGGTACCTGTATCTCGCACGACACTGCCGCAATGAGTCCGCTACGCCATACATTACCTTTGGTAGCTGAGCTGTCACGTCACATGCGGTTTGTGAGGTTCTCATGACCTACTGAAGGGGACGCGGCAAACAGGGCGGCATGTTGGCTTTACAAACCTGCTGATGTCTGTGGACGTCAGTAACTACAGATTATCTTCTTTTGTTAAATTGAATTTTTAAAACTGATAACTTATAACTAGAACTGAAAATTTGTAAAATTGATAACTATCAAAATACTCCGAATGCTCGTTTGCCCTTTTACACTAATAGAAAGTCCGTAGGGAATTTGGGTTTTGCTTTGCTGCTCCTACTACACGGTGAGTCCGGCGCAGGGCCCTGCGGCGTGGTTTTACGAACGTGGCTACTCCTGCAGGATATGACCCCTACACGACACTAACGTTAGTTACTATAATGTCTGCATGTGGAGGAGCGACAGCAGCAGACTCCAGCAGAGGTTGACATAGTGATAATAACCGGTGCCGACAGGTACAACTAGCACTCTACAGCTAAAGTGTTATAAACGCCTAAACGATCACACATTTTCGGATGGAATAGTAGTAGTAGGTCCTTACAATATTCGGAAACGATCCTAAATGAATTACACAGGCGTTACTTAGACAGACAAATAGAAGGGTTACCGGTAACTTGTGAAAACAAGAGAAGTGTGAGGATCGCTGCTGTTTTCAGAGTAAATATTTCATGCGCAGTACTGAAGGGTACGTGTGGAGATGATTCACACTCTCTCTACCACGCTCGAATTCTACTATAAATTTTTAGACGGATGAATAAGACAGAACAGAACCTCCTAAAGTACTACTGCCTATGTCATCATGGATGGGTTTCGGTGATAGCCCCTTCTTATGGTGGTACTCGATGTCGGCACGCAGCTCAATTTGCTCCATTTGCAGAAAATATGTCCGATTGCTTTGTTAAAAAAAAATATAAAATCACAATTAATTATCGCGTATGTCGAACTTTTCACAATTAACTAGTCAGAACTGAACTAAACAATGTGGATAGATCTGATTTTAGGAATTGAATGAAACTGTGTCAGGCCGAGTAGCTTTCAATCCACTTTGTATAAAGCAATCAGCTGCTGCAACTGTGGCCAAGGGAGTGTTGATGCTTCATAGCACCAGGAGTTATTTGTTGGAAATATCACAACTAACAGCTTTTGCAGCTGCTTTTGGGAGATACCGTGTTGGGGGCTGTTCTCTGTCCACTGGCGTGGATTGTCAGCTACACCGTCACGTTGCCGCTTGCAAGAGCTCCAAGTAGTCTCTGGAGAGACATAAAGTTACAGCGCAGCTCCACACGTCTCTAGCCTCCAGTATTGCGCATGAAATATTTACTCTGCAAACAACAGCGATCTTCACACTTCTCTTGTTTTCACACCTTACCGGTATCTCTTCTGTTTGTTTTTCTAAGTAACGCCTGTATAATTCATTTAGGATCGTATCCAAATATTGTAAGAACTTACATATCCTATCCGAAAATGAAATAAACCGCGATAAAATCCGTAAAAGTAGTTTTATTGTAATGACTAACATTCACGTAAACTTAAGACATCAATATCCAAATGTGTTATTTGAAGCATTGGCTTCCTCAGATTATTTTTAATCAGTTTATTATAATAGTGGAAACATTTGTTTATTACTGTACGTCAGAAACAAACAACAATTGAAACCGTGGAAAAGACCTTCTCCACCACCCCCTAAAAGGCTTAGGCGATTTTGTCAGCAGATAAGGTAATGCTTCAGTATTCTGGGGCTCGAAAGGTGTGATTATTATTGATTACTTTCAAGTGGGCCAGACTATAAACTCCGATTACTACTGTGCCGTACTACGTCGTTTACAAGAGGAAATAAAAGAAATACGTCCAGAGATGCTCAGAAGGAAAGTCCTGCTTCATCAAGATAACGACCGTGTTCACACGTCTGTGCAAACAAAGATTGATATCCACAATTGTGGCTTTGAACTATTATTGCATCCGCCTTATTCTCTTGTTCTGACACCAGAGTTTTTTCTATTTCCTAACCTAAAGAACACTTCTGAAAAAAGATTTTCGGCAAACAACGAGGTCAAGACAGCAGTAGACGTATATTTTCTTTAAATGGGAGATGGCAAAAATACATCGAACTTGATGGTGATTGTGTAGAAAAATAAAAATATAACTGATTTAGTATGTGTTTATTTTCTTGGTCAGGCCGAATACTTTTCAATCCACCCTCGTAGCTTTTACTAAATCCTATCAGATGGAGTGATGGGTAATTTTTTTTACTTTCTTTCTATTTCTTTTTTTCTATTTGTACTACTTTTGACCTCAACTTATAATTGTGCACTCAAAATATTTATAAAGCTGTCTCGGGCCCCGCCCGGCCGCCATGCATCGACAATCTCCGTTTGTGCTCTTGATGTCGACTGCATATTAATAAACGCGCATCTGACTCCCCTGAGGCGAGCATCACTTTGTTTTCGCTGCATATGCTCTTTGAGATTTATCTCATACTTTTACTCTCCTGTACAGTAACTGAAGCTATGTGTACCGAGTGTATGAGCGCACACAGATAGCCAGCGGTGCCTAATGATACACATGCGAGAATATGAATAAAAATATGAATGTTTTAGCAAATGTTTTGATGAAACTATCACTAAATACGTACTATTATCTTAATACAGATGCAGTAATCTTCTGTAAAATTACAAACTATCCAAGACTCATAGAAATTCGGAATTGTATGTATTTATTATCAACAATCAATGTACAACGAAAACTAGAAATTTATATTATTGTTTAATGCTTCGTCATTGCAAAGTACAGGTACAAGACACTATAGACACGTTTGTCGTCTAGTTATACTCAGAGCATTCGGTTATACTGTTAAACTACATTTATCATTAGGTAACGAAAATTGTTATAAATCTCAAGACTAGAGGCTAAAGGCACTTAAGCGAGTATTAGTTAGCGAGATAACGTTCAATCTCGAGTGTTCGTTCCTTTTTCAATCTCCTGTACCGGAGTCTATAAAGTATGTGCGAGTTCTCGCGCCGCGCGGCTCTCTCGGGCCGCAGTTCTGTTTTACAGGCAGCAACCGGCACCAAGGTGTTAGCCGTCCAGCGCACAACTTGCTGAGGAGCAACAGATCAGAACACCCGATTATACATTCTGTTTACAAAACTAAACATTTAGTCGAACTCGCGTAGGGGGGGTTCCACAGCAGGGAACACTTAATCTCCATAACTACCAAATTGATTTTGTTAGAACCAATTTTCGTGTGAACTTTATACTGAATCCTATAATCTCTTTTTACAATTTCCCCCTCGTATATTCAAAAGTTAAAGGACCCCTACCTTTATCCACTCTATTTTCACTGCTGAAGAGAAATATCTACATAATGAATATACCTTAGTAACATAGCGAATATACCTTAGTAACATAGCGAATATACCTTAGTAACATAGCGAATATACCTTAGTAACATAGCGAATATACCTTAGTAACAACCCGACCGTTTAGGAAGACCAACACAATGATGATGATCTATTCTTCTTAGAGAACCTGAGATACGAGTTGTTATGAGTTGTTATGAATACGCAGCTGACAATGTTTATATTTTTGGTCATCCCGCGAAGTCACGCACGTGGACGGTGTACATCTCCTAACGACTGTGGATTTGTTTTGTTGTAATTAGTTGATAGCTGTTTCGAGCCATTCAGCGTTCTTGTCTTTGAGCGTCAAAGATGCCATTAGCGTAATGGAGCGGTCAGCTGCGAGCACTGCGGCGCGCGCCCTGCGACATGCCGCCCTCAGGGGTGGGGGGGGGGGGGTCAGGCGGATAACAATGCTGCGTCTAGTTCACTACTACTGTACTGTACTGTGACTGCGGCACGGGAGCTCCGTGCCGTAGCCACAGTACAGAACCGCACACCGCGCCTCTGATGTGCACCTCGTGCACGCCACAAGCTGTTGGCGGGCATGAACAATGTACGGGACATTTATTCATCTGTTTAGTATTTGTTTTATACCAGCAGCGCCGCCCCGCGTATCTCCGGTCAGTTGACTTTCCATAATTGCTGATATACGTATTCATGCATTTGTAAACAAAAGCCTAAAGGCTAAAGTTACTGCCAAACTAACCTACATAATAAATTTTAACCTCTTGGGGTTACAACATCCAGAAACGATTAAATGCGTTACTCATATTTAACCAGCAGCCCGGAAATAAATTTCCATGTTACTAACTTGTAAAGTCACTATACAAACTTTATATATATATATATATATATATATATATATATATATAATGTTTTATACTTTTCTTATGATAGGAAGATAGAAAGAAAAATTTATTTGTGACACACAGAAAATTATAAATTAAACTAGCATATCACGTGTTTAAGATAAGGACAAGAAACTACTAAAAAGAAAAAGAAGAATACATTGCGGATAGAAGGAATATGTGTGGTAGGTTTGTTATATAATATCGTTATTCTGCTTTAATTAACAAATTTATAGTTTAAAAAACGCTGGTGTCTATATGTATAAATAAAAGAGGAGTTTACGCATGACACCAGCTCCTCTCTATTTATACATATAGGTACATAGTGTAACAGCAACGTCACTTTATAATAGCTTATTTATTCCAGGAAACTGTTGTGATTTAAGTTATTACTCGTGACGGGTAATTTCATTTCACAACAAGAAACCCATCCGACTGACTTAGATTAAGTATATTGTATTTTGTAACACATTATTAAGGTAAATATAACAATACCTGATACGTTAAGATCCGCCTGTAACAGGCAGTAACAGGTAACAAAGAAATCTACATACGTACATACGTTGAAATATATTAACATCCTTCTCATTCTTTTTAGCGGATGCCGGCGACTATAATATATTACAATTGTCAAATATGTTATTATCTGCTGTTATTGTTGAAAGCTGTTATTATCGCACGGGTACGCAGCATTGTGAACTCGCGGTGAACGGAAAGGTTAAGTGGAGACAAATAAGGAGAACAAAATCACGAAGTGTGAAAAAGGGTCTGCGCTACACGCCTCAGGTAGGTGTCGGAGAGCGCGGCGAGAGCGGGTGGCAAAAGCGGGGGCCGCAAGCGGGCGGCGCGCGCCGACGGAACGGCCCGAGTACCACAGCGAGGTACAAACTGTCCAGATGACCGTGAGAAGTCCGTGAGCATGCGTCGCGGTTAATGAGTTAACAGATAACTCACGTAACGTAGGTGTTCTAACGTGGGCTGGTGCTGGTGCAAAGCAGAAAACAGTCACAACAACCTTGGAAATGTGCAAAAATTACAGGTTCCACGAGAAGAATGTGCAGCGAGATGATTGTGTTAAGTGCGTGTGCAGACCGTCTCTCGCGAACCACGACAGCTGGTCCGTTGACACTTAAGCACTCCTTCCCCGGGGGGCTAAACAAGCCATCAGAGCCTTTTGACGACCGCCGGCGCCCATAGACTTCTGCACATTTATTATATAGATGCATTTGCAGACGCTTCCCTGCCACAGCGGCCATTTTACCCCGGTGTTGTGTGGCCACACCGGCGCAGTTAGGCTGCGAGGTTTGTGTGGCCACACCGGCGCAGTCAGGCTGCGAGGCGGCGTGGTGCTCTCTGTCATGTATTCCTGTTGTCGCTATAACAACAAATACTAAAAACGGAATAAAATACAAGATACAGAGGGACCTCCCTTACAATAGGCTCGAGCCGTTGTCTATAGTGTACGTAGCGCAGTCACAAGTTCTGCGAGTATTGTACTGCTAATGTTGTAAATTGAAAAGTTTATAATCTTGTAAGTTTAAGGAATTCATTTCCATAACGAAATGTGTGTCGCCTGCTGCAGAACAAGAAACGTACTACGTTATAAACACCGAGACAACTGCTCGTTCAACAGCTTCAGATCACATTGTATGATGATAAATTGTTTTTCTATTATATTTTTATTGAAATTGCTTTATATCAAATATGTGTATATTTGATATAAATCATAATGAAATAATTAAAAGCCGCTTAGTTAGTTTACACTTTTTGTAGCAGGAGGTAAGTTACTGTAAAGTTGTGCTCCGTCGAGTGTAAAACTATTTTTAGCGCATTTTGTAGACGAGCGGAGTCGATCGACGAAGGGTACGTTTTGATTTTTTGATGAAAGATAGTCAGTATGAATATAAACGTAAAGTTGTTTGATGTCCAAGGTGTTAGTTTCACTGTAACATTATGTGTGTTTGTAATTGTTTTACAGCAAAAGCACGAAACTATGGGCATCTGTAATAACATAAAATCAGTAGTAGCTATGTAAGTAATGCCAGGGGGTTCGTTCTCGAATAAATATAGTAGGCAAGGGCGGTGATCCGCCTCTTAACAATCACGGAGCTGTTGCACTTGTAGACCACATCCACAATTGCTCTCCAGAGTCATGAAAACGCCTCACTGAAAAGCTGGACGAGTTCCAGGCAGAGCGGGCTGGTTCCGCAGCGGAGTTAGCGCCATAGGTCACATCTTCATTATAAGCCAAGTTGTATTTTCTTGAAACTCTTAATTTATCGGAGATACATCTTCAAGACTTAAAACTGCGCAAAATGAAGCATAAAAATAAACGGCTAATCCCTCTCCTACCTTTGTTTCGTTATTGATGTCGTCCTGTTGGCAGAACCATGAGAGCACCTGTAGATGATGTTGCTCAGCTCCAAGATTTATTTTTATAGCATAAGGAAACAAACGGCCAATAGGAGCCTTTTGATGGCTTGCGACGCCCAAGGACATTCGCATGACGGTTACGCAGATATCACCCCCCCCCCCTCCAAATTGGGCATCGGCAACTCACAAACCGCACGAGACACACAGTCAGTTGGACGAGTCAAAGGTCTTGATCAACGTACCCGAAATCGGTGTGAGAAAATGACGAGTCCGAGATTTATTTTCATTTAAAATTTATTATAAACTAGCTGACCCGGCGAACTGTGTTCCGCCTTAATGGCAATAAATAAGCAGATTGTGTTTTTTTTTTTATTGGAAAAAATACAA
The DNA here is from genome assembly GCA_017140195.1 of Eumaeus atala. Taxonomy (NCBI): domain Eukaryota; kingdom Metazoa; phylum Arthropoda; class Insecta; order Lepidoptera; family Lycaenidae; genus Eumaeus; species Eumaeus atala. The sequence continues at coordinate 103,424 of JAFELO010000902.1, forward strand.
AAAAATTAAATAACTACATTAATCATTCATTATTATTTCTGTATTTTAGTACATAGGTTGCTCTTCACTTAAGTACCCTGTGATACACGACATTATTTGTTTTATTATCAGGCGCAAAAACAAACAACGCAGATGGTCTTCCGACCCGTGAACATGCCACGTATAATTGACGATGGGAAAAACATGAATGTTCTAGATTTAAACCACAAACTTTTAAGGATTGGCCTTGTGATTTGTTGATGGTCATGGCAAATGCAAGACGTATCGGAAATTGAAGTCTTCTAAATTCAAACGGCATATCGGTTGGGATTATCGGGATCCTCGGAATGAGAACTTCCTCACCTTTGAATTTTCCTATCATTATCGTAGCGTAAATTACATTGTTCATCAATTTACTAACCACCAAACGCGTACCGTTGCACAGTTTTGGTTGGTTTATGTTTCGAAGCATGATTACTACGGAGCCAACCTTTAGGCGTAAATTGTGCGGTGGTAAGCCAGGCACGTCCAAAGAGTTTAAAAATTCAATTGGATAGTTGGTGGCTTCATCTTCATTTGTGACGCAGTCAATAGATTTGAATGAATGCATTGTTCCAATGATCTTATTTTGAATTATGTAGTTCAGGTCATCTACATCTTTATTCTTAGCCGCTAAAATTGCTCACTCCCTCAACCATTCATTATTTTTGTAGTTAGAAATAATATTTGGAAATACATTGTTGATAAGTTCGTCTTTTGATGAGACAAAATTACAGAAATTATTTGGAAATGATATTAATCCGCTCGATTCATCGACAGGTACTTGATCATTACCGATAGTCAGCAATTGCTCAGAGAAATCTTCAGCAGATGTACCGTTAAGCAATGTAACTCTCATGTTTGTTGTCGGCTGCAGTTTCTTCACATAGCGCCATAGATTTGATGATTTGAGGCAAGCGTTTATTTCATCGGCAGCCGTAGATCTTTCAATTACTGGCAGTATTTGGCGGAAATCGCCAGACAGTAAAATCATTGCACCTCCGAAACATCTCAAGTCATTGCGTAAATCTTTTAATGTTCGGTTAAGTGCTTCTAATGCACGTTTATGCGCCATTGTGCATTCGTCCCAGATGATGATTTTCGATGCCGCTAAAACTTTGGCCATTGCTGAGTGTTTTGCAATATTACACGTTGGTTCTTCAATAGTTTGAAGATTTAACGGTAATTTGAATGCTGAATGAGCCGTACGACATCCTTCTAACAATGTGGCTGCTATTCCAGAAGAAGCAACTGCAACCGCTATGTTGGATCTCGCCCGAACAGTTGCTAAAACTAATGACATAAGGAATGTCTTGTCAGTTCCACCAGGGGCATCTAGGAAATATAAACCACCATTTTCATCAGCGATTGCCTTCATAAAAGTTTCATAAACTTCCTTTTCTTGGTAATTCAACAGGGGTACATTCCATTTGAACTATTAAATCTAATTCCTGGTGATCATATTCACGTTCCCGTTCCAATTCTCGATTAAATGCGTCATTCAATTCACGATTTGGCGCTGGCATTCCTAACCTGATTAATAAATTACCGCACATGAGGTAACACATATCTTCGATCAAGAGTAAAGCACGATTATGTATCTCCTTATTCATCTCAATATCGTGATTTCTGGAAAAGACACGACTTTGATGTAAAATATCTTCTGACATACTATCTTTGTATTTGTGCCACAGGTTACATGGGTTTGATGGAAAACATGTCAAAATTATGATAGCGAATAATGTGCGTATCTGACTTAGAGATGCAGAGATAGTGGCTTCAGCGATTGTCTTATTCCAATGGGTATCGTTTTCTAATAAATTCAATTCTTCACATGCAGCACGATATGTTGGGAATATTACACCATCAACAGTTCGTAGTGTCTCAAATGAAGCTCGACCACGCACATTTACCAACAACAACCGCAGATAGAAACATTCATCATTCTTTGGATGAACTGTATACATACGACCAAAAGCATCAGTAGAACGCACATCTGCTTCCGTCTCTGAAAATTCTTGGATGAAGCATTCCAAGTATAACAACGTGGCATCTCCGAGTAAAGCAAAGTGCGTGTGATCGCTTTGGCAGATTGCAAAAAAACTGGTCAATGTAGTTGCTGGAAGTGTTTCAGCACGTTGCGTAGCATTCGAAGCCGTGAAATATACTCGTTGACCATTCTCCAGATGCACCGCCAAATGTATTGTAACAGTAGGATGACGTTCGTGAATTGGAAATGCGAATATACGCCAAATCGCTTCATTACAATTCACATAACGACCAACTTGGTAGCGTGAAATTTCATCGTTGGTATTTGAAGATTGCAATCCAAAAACCGCCATATCACTGCCTTTCGTGACATATTTGCAAATATATTTTATGGACTTAACTGAATTGCAGTATTCAACGTTGCAATGTGTCTTGAACGTTTTAGAAATAAGTGGCGAATATGGAACAATCCAACTGTTGTCGACGACGAAATCCATTCTTTTCACTTTTGTTGTGACAGTTCGACCGTTGTCATCTGGTGATCGACGCCGTTACAGCGGATACCCATCGTTGCCAGTGACAGTCTCCGCCGTTAATTTCCGTGGATATCGTTTAGAGCACTTTCCATCGACCATGCAAGGTGATTGGGGATTGATGGCACCATACGGTCCATGAATCATATTAGTAGTAACAACATCATGTAGGTCTGGATCGACTTCATGATCAGGAATCTCGGCACATATGATATCATCTGTTTGCTCAGGCTGAATTCTCTCCACTAACCAAATAAGAATGTGTGCGTGCGGCAGGCATCGCTTTTGCCATTCGATTGAATACATCCAGCATCGCGTATCTCCAAAGACGCGTTGTTTAACAATAAAGTTCATCTGGGACCGAATTTTTTGCCTGAATATACGTGCTGTGATGTCGTGTCTATCATTTGATGTTTGTCCGGGAAGCAGCAATTGAGTAATTTCTATCCATTTTGGATTATAGGTAAAAGTAATAAAGAGATCTGGCCGGCCGTAATGAGGAACATATGTCATTGCATCTTGTGCATATTCATGCATATAACGTGGGCTACCAATGTAAGTCGCCAGCAGAATAGTTAATCGACCAATATTAGCTGCATTTCCTTCAGTACTAACTGCATCACGTAAATGGATGTAGTCCTCAGAACGCAGTTTGGCTTGGTTCAACCTTATAAATGTTAAACGTTCCGTTTCCATTTTTACGTACATGCCAACGCAATACTGTTGAAATAATCGTCGAAACCGCAGCAAATAGTTGTCAGCATTTTGACGAATCATCAAACGATATGCATAATAATTCATTGAGCTAACTTTCCTTGTAATTCCTTCACCTGAAATTGAAAATTTGATAATCAACCATTTCAAATGTCTTTGAAATGGTTAATTATCAATTTTTTAATAACACAGACATTAACCATTATTAAGATACTGATACTTTACCATTCAATAGATTTATCATTTTAATACTAAAATAATATCCATCTTCTCCTTGCCAAAACATCAGTGGGTATTGCAATGCGTCATATGATCGATGAGTTGCAGTCGCCCAGTATCGCGATGTGTAAGTACAATATCGCGTTCTTTCAATTGTTCACCAACAATCAGGATGGCAACTTCGTCTACTGTTGGAGCATTAAATGTGCGTTCGTGTGTTCCAGATGGTCGTTTATCTGCTTTGATAACAACTTTATAGTCATCATTTGGCATGCGCTCTAAAGCACTCTTAAACAACCTGACCAACGCATGATGTTCATGAAGCAGACACGGCAAGTCTTGAATCATTGCTCGCTTCATTCCTGCATTGATCCGTAGGCGTCGATCAAGTTGTTCTTCCATATTGCCCATGAAATATATTTGTAAAAATTTATTCTGTGTATCTTCGAAAGGTAATAATAATTCGATGGTGAATCTGTCCTTGTATCTACAAAATAAAAACCAGACAGTATTAACTGGGTTTTGAACACTTTTTCTGTGGGAGAGTAGAGTTCAGTATTAGTAAATATAATACATACCACTAGATAAAGTAAGTTATTCTTTGACTACATTCTATGAAAGTACAAAAACAAATACCTTAAATGTTGGATTAAATCCTCCTTCTTCGATAATGTTTGTCCCAAATGACGTCATTTGGAAACAACTATTGTATTTTCGAGTATTGGCAAGAAAGTGGCGTGATTCTTTTGTTTCGCCACAAAGCAATGAATACAATGGCTCATGTGGCGGAGTCAACACTGGCAATTTCACTTTACCATGAAGGCAGCATAATCCAGGCGTTTCTCCGGAAAGCTTCAATGCACCACAATACTCGCAAACAACGTCCATTTGCCCAATGCAAACGCTAGGATGCAAGCTGTAATCATTGCTGCTATCGTATCGAAACGCTGCTCGAATCAAATCACCTAAATATCTTGTTCTGCGTCGCAAATTATCTATTTGTTGCCTTCTGTTGTTCGCTCGACGATTCTGCATTGCCAACCGAGCTGTTTCACGGGCTGCTTCACTTTGCTCTCGTGATCGAGAAGCACGAAGTCGAGTCATATTATCGCGGCGCTGTTCACGTGCAATTTCTTGTTCTTCTTCAGTCCTTTCATTTGCAGTATTTTGTATTCTTCTTGCATTACGGCTTTGTCGGGAAAGATTCGATCGTCTTGGTCGCGGCATTATTAATTAAACTTCACTTCACTTTTAATTAAACTTCAATTCACTTCTTAATTATTTATTTAATAGAAATAGTTTTAATATTGATTTCTTACAACTATCAAATTGTCATCCATACGTCATTACATAGCTGTCATTTTACGTCAATTACATAGCTGTCATTTGGGTTTTGTTATTCCAAGTCTGATTTTTTTTTGTTATACCACGTTTTATAGAGACTGACGTTTCATGTCGAGTCACACGGGAACGCTGTCGAACGGGATGAAGAGTATCCTATGTCCGTCTCCTGGCTTTAAGCTACCTCCCTACCAATTTTCAGCCAAATCTGTTCTGCCGTTCTTGAGTTATAAGTGGTGTAACTAACACGACTTTCTTTTATATATATAGATGAAAATAAATCTCGGGCGGCTAATGCAATTAGGTAGAAATAACTTATAGAGGGAAGCTAATAGAAGGTTGATTGTTCAAGTGGTGTTAATGGCGGACTACAGTATCAGCTATCCAGTTGTGTAGAGATCCATCGTATCGTATTCCAAGGGGCGGGGAAGGTCGGCTGAATATTCATACGGCGCCGCGGATCACGACGTGCGCTCGGCGCCGTGCGTGCTAATTACGTGCCATACTCGAGCACACACACACACACACACACACACACCATCGGTTTGTACTACGATAGCAAACACGTGGGAACTTTATAGTAGATATGTATAGGCAAACATAATGCTCTAAAGCACCGGTCACTTACGAGGCGGACTTTCGTAATACTTAGGTCGATCTTAAAGTTTGTGGCCTAACTTACATGGAGCTATGACATCTTTTTAAATCTACCGTCATTTGTTAGTATGTGTAATATTGATTTATTGTACGCAGTTTCATTCCGATACTGCACAATATAAATTTTCTGTGATTATTTGTTTGAAGTAATCTGACGCAATTTTCAATAATGGAGAAAATTTACCGTGCAGTCATGAAGTACCTCAATAAAAAGGCCTTTCAACAAAAGACATCCATCAAGTTATGGTGAGCACATTGGGGGAGTCTGCTCCATCGTATTCCATTGTCAAGAAGTTGGTAGCTGCGTTTAAGTGCGGTCGTGAGAGCATTAAAGATGATCCTAGGAGTGGAAGGCCTACATCCTCTACCACGAAAGAAAACTTCGATAAAATTTGTGATCTCGTACTGGGTGACCGACGTTTGACCATTGGTAAGATAGCTGAGATAACGAACATTAGTTATAGCCGGGTGCAACACATAATAACGGAAGAGTTGGGGTTCCAATGGACATGAATACAAGCGCTGTGCCCCGGCGAGCACCGCCTTTCCCAATTCCCTCCCCGAGTCCGGTGGGTTTAACTCATCTGGTTCGAGCAGCCCTACGTTCCTGAGGAGGCCTCTGTCTTCGCGCACTAAATCTAGGTACTGTTTAAGACCACTTCCCGGAGGTCATCGGGGCGCACCTGGAACCGATGCTGGGTGTCGCAGCAAAATACTAACCATCGGCGGCGAGAAGCTGAACAGGCGGGCTTTCGATGGGGATAAATCCCAAGAAGTTACAGCCAAATCGTCTTCACCCCCATCATCACCACACAGTCTGCTCTCTGTTGAGAGTAGGTCGACGCGGCACAGCTACTCGAGGCAGACTTCTGCTACATCACCCCCATCTTCACCATCAATACTCAACCGCACAGATGTTGTACAGGAGGCACTCGCCGTTATTTCTGCACCCACTGACGCCAGGAACCACACGAGAATCAGGTAGACGGAAGATATGACGCTTCATATGGCGTGATTATCTTACAGCTTCTAATCCAGAACAAAAAACAAAATCGTACCTACCCGAAATGCATTGATTATTCACAACTAAATTCCCTCAATTTATTATCTCCAAACAAAGAGTGGGTGACCAAAAAAGAGACATCTTGAGAAATAAACTACTACCTCCAAACATACTCGATGAAATCAGAATAGAAGTCATCTCGTTGCTGAATGATAATTACTACCACTCACGCACGACAGACGAAAGAACACAAAATTTACAACAAAATCGCCAAACAACACCCCAAACCCAGGAAAACATCGGCAGCCATCGCCAAAGATTATCCTGGAGCAACGCAGTGAATGAAACTATACTACGCAGTTATTACAAAACAACTAGACTCGAATCAAACAAAACAGCTTATAGGCCCTTACTGTATGCGGCTGTAATAACTGCTTATCCTCACCTAGCACATGTTTCTCAACAGAGAATCTCGGACCAACTTAGAGCCATTATTAGAAATAAATACATTGCTAACACTAGAGTACAGGAAATGAAAGATGAAGTAGCCACAGAAATAGAAGCTGGTACCGATATACGCCAACCGTCTCCAAACTCTGAATCACAACATCATATACATATATCTACCGCATCACAAAATAATACCCATAATCAAAAACCCAATTTAGAGTTACCGACTGCAAATGAAGAGGACCATATTCACAACCTTACCGGAAACCAACACAATAATCCTAGATTACTTTCCGATGAAAAACTAGAGGAAATAGAAGAATTATTCAAGAAGACATTAGTTGAGTTTAAAGATCTAGATCCCACTTTAAGACCGTTTATACCCAAACAAGGTTTTAGTTTGGGTAGACAATTCGCTATTCTAATTTACTCAATAAATGTAAAAATATTACCTAAACATATTACTGCAGCCACAGATTTCTCTACTTTACAAACAATAATCTACTGCACTACACATACGGCAATCACATACGTTGGAGGTAAAATACATAAGACACTAAAACGCACTAATAATAGAAACAAAACACCAGTAACTCACAACAATAGTAATTGGATCGCCGAAAACCAACACGCACTTCAAAACATACCAGAAATGAAATTCGATGCTATTGATATTGACACCCTGACTTCAGTAATAGCCAAAACCCATAACTGGAAGGCGACTGGAACAGACAAAATCCATAATTATTGGTACAAGAAACTCACAAGTACTCACCCAATTTACTAACACATATTAATCACTTTTTACAAAACCCAGACCATGTGCCACCTTATACGAACCAAGGAACTACTTACATGCTACCTTAAGATCTTACAGATACCAAAAATCCCGCTAAATACCGACCAATTACTTGTCTTCAAAATATTTATAGAATAATAACCTCTTGGATTAGTCACCTCTTATACAAACACATAAATTAGAATCAGTTACTCGCTGAGCAACAAAAAGGATGCCGTAAATTCAGCCAAGGATGTAAAGAGCAACTTAACATCGACACAGTAGCATCCAAACAAGCAATGCAAAACAAAATATATATCTACGCTATGTACGTAGATTACAAAAAAGCCTATGATTCTGTACCGCACTCGTGGCTGATGGACATACTAAAACACTACAAAATTCACCCCACGCTTATATCATTTTTATCAAAAACTATGAAGAATTGGAATACCACCCTTAAACTTTGTAACGGCAGCAAGACAATACAGACATACAAGATCAACATCGTCGCGACATCTTCCAAGGCGACTCACTGACTCTCTGGTTCTGTATAGCACTCAACCCGCTATCAAACCTTCTCAATAACACAAATGTAGGATTCCAAATAAAATTTGATGACACGCACCACACATTATCACATTTATTGTACATGGATGATATAAAACTTTATGGAAGCAATTTAACTGAACTACACAAATTAGCAGATATAACACAGGAGTTTTCGAATGACATACGCATGGAATTTGGCATTCATAAATGCAAAATACAATCAATTCATAGAGGCAAAATTGTGAACAATACTTACACACTAGAAAATGGGGAACAAATAGGACCAGTAGATAATGAAACAGGATATTACCAAACACAGCCAATACATCAACGAGATACAAAAAATAAATTGCTCAAAATTTCAGGGACCGAATATACAAAATCCTTAAAACAAAATGGAACGCACGAAATACTACCAAAGCCATTAATACATATGCAATCGCATTACTTACATATTCATTTGGTATAATCAAGTGGTCCCAAACAGTTTTAACTAAACACCAACGCATTATTACTACACAGATAAATAAATACAGAAAATACCATCCACACTCTTGCATACAACGTCTTACATTGCCTAAGAGCGAAGGAGGAAGAGGCATAATCGATATAAAATATTTACACAATAAGCAAATCACCACGCTCAGATCACTTTTTCACTCTCGATTGAATGTGTTTCAATCCTACATAACGCTGTTGTACGCGCCGATTTTAATCACACGCCACTCAACGTGAGAGATTATAATCTCCACAGAAATATGAAATTATTACCATAGTACAAGAAAAAATAGACACTTGGACACAGAAGTCACAACACGGTAGACATCGCCTCGACTTGACCAACTCTAATGTTGACAAAAATGCGTCGAACACATGACTCAAGGGAGGAGAACTGTTTCCAGAAACGGAAGGGTTTCTGATGGCTATCCAGGTTCAGGTAATAGATACACAGAATTACAGGAAACACATTAGACACGATCCTACGCTTGTAACTGATAACTGTAGATACTGCCACAGTTCTTCCGAAACAATCCAGCATATCACGGGTGCCTGTAAATCGCTAGCACACACAGACTACAGACACCGCCATGATCAGGTAGCAGCAATAATATAAATAATACCAATACCTCGCATACAAATATAAACTAACCACAGAAAAAAATTACATATTACAAATATAAACCTCAAACCGTATTGGATTTAACAGAACATAAACTGTACGGGGACAGAACTATAATTACCGACTAGACAATACACTTCAATAGACCCCATATAACCTTGTATGATAAAAATAATAAAATTGTTTAACTTATCGATATAGTCATCCCGAATACGCATAATCTTAGAACAGCACACACTGAAAAAAATCACAAATACACAGACTCGCCCATAGAAATTAAATCACGATGACGTGTACAAACCGTCAAAATAGTTCCAATAACAATTTCCTCTACAGGAGTCATACCGTTAACGTTACACACCAGTCTGAAAACTCTAAATATTCCCAGATCCACATACACACTTCTACAAAAAGCAACCATACTAAATACTTGCAGAATTGAAAACTTGAAGGATTATATAGTAATTAATCATATAACTTAAGTACTTGGCGTAAGCCCGTGCTTGTAGTATAATTCGTACATCTCTAGAAGAGTGAAAATAAATTTTCTAAGTAATAGTAATAATGTTTATTTCCGTCAAGGAATCCATAGATTGTATGTGTGTTAGTAGCAGATTTATTTTTCCTTGGTAGCATTGTTAGTTATTATTATCCAGTCACTGTAATAATAAAGCTATCCTATGGCTATCTCCAACCAGTTGTACTGAATGGAGCAGTCGGACCTGGCAGCAATCATCTTTAGCATGCTGTTGTCGCTGCTTTTCTGTTCATAATTGTAGAATAATTATTGGTGTGTGCGTACACCGCCACGGCAGCCCGACAGCATCCTAAAGGTATTTCTTTACATACAAAGCGCAGGGCGCTGTAGGCACGGCGCGAGCATCTCACCCACGGCCTACCGGTTTAAAAAGACTGACAGTACATACCTACAGGCGCAGTGCGCGGCCTCAGCCCCGACATCGAAGGGCTGAGCAGCACCGTCTCGTCAGCGTGACTAATGTCGCCGACACGCGCGTCACCTCGTGGCGTTATGACATGACAATCATTAACAAAATAATTCTCGTAAAGGTATTTTTGTAATAATTTTAATGTAGTGTTGGATTATTATATATTTTACATCGGCATCTGGCGTCTCCTTGAAGGACAATCGCTATGTCGATGTAGGCAATAGCTACGCATATAAACCGCTTCATTGCTCATTTATTGAGAACAACAAGCCAACAGGAACACATCGCTCCTTCTTGCTATATAGATTACACATACACGTTGGCCGTCAGACTTTTGTTAACATAGTGCACGCTACATTAACTACACTACATGTTTATATACGTATAAAATTAAATTAAACTTGTTCTTAACTTAGTCATTACAAATTTGTTTCCTTTTTTATATTTAGCTGCTGTGGGAGCGCTGTAACAACATTAGACAGTTTCGTTTATAAATAACAAGACTCGGCCATCAATCAGCGGCAGTGACTGCTGTAGACCGCTGGTGCAACTCGACGACCTTGCTCTACGACGTACACCAGCCGCCCCGTGCGGTGTCGTCACATCTTTTGTTACCTAGTGAGCGCGCTGGCGGTGTGTACGGACAGGTTTGGTTCTCGCTCACATGGGCCCGACGTTAACTGACTAACGGTCGGGGCAGCTCATTAACAATAGACGGAAGAGCATCGCATCTCATTGAATTTGCTGTCTGTAGGCGTCACTAGTGGCGGATCAAGGAGTTTGATTTTGGGGGGCTCGAAATTGGTTCTGGAAAATCTTTTACAATAATTCAAATATGGTTTGGCATTTCAATGGCCAGCTCGCAATATAAAAAATATATGAGTATCGTTAAAACACACCTACAGTTCGGTGACATTCGAAAACTCAGAGGAAACGTGGCACGTTGCGCATTTCCGAATGTTCTACAATAATTTGTAAAAAACAAATAGAATGTGCAACATACGCGTGTGAAAGGCATCGCCGGGGCCGCGGCGTGAAGCGGGGGACTCCCGGCCTGTCTTTCGCCGCGTAATATACATTCCTCGCTATGACGGAGGTCCTGCACACGGCGCGACGTTTCGACAGCCCGGCTAATCGACACATAAACAAGCCAAATTGACACTGGCAATACACTTAAATTTTGGACGGCAAATTTAACCCCATTTTTGCATGCACAAATGATATCCCGATACTGCGTGGAACTAAAAACATTTGCTCCTCTTTAGAACCAACATGATGCTCCTCTTTAGAAAATTGTGGGGATAAACATTGATTTACAAAAATACCTTGTAAATGAATGAGTTAAAAGTAGAAATATTCTACACTGTTAGTCCAGTGATGCGATTTTTTATATATACTGTGAGAATATTTGAAATGCCTCACGATTACATTGTGTTTGGTATCAATACTAACTAAAAATACAAAGTAGAAATACAAGAGTTTATGGAGGTAATATGTATTTTCAAAGCACGTAATATTTTGTATTGTCTGTACGTCGTAGCTCAGCTCGTAGCACGAAGCTCGTAGCTCGTAGCACAGTATATACAAGAAACTCAATTTCAGATTACAGCTGTAATTTCTGGTCCTCTGTGGTGGCTTATAATCACTTAAGTGCCCATACACGTAACGATTTTTAAGGCGCGTCGTATCTATCGATCGAATAACAAAATGTCAAAATTAAAAGTCTGTGTATTTTATACTTAAATTAGCCATTATATCGCGCCTAAACAGGATTGACATAACCCTGAGGTTGCGTCGTTTTGTAGCGACGTATCGTTCTGATGTGTTTCTAGGAATAAACAACAACAAGTCGTCTTCACGCCAATTCCCTAATGGGCAAGATCAACGCTTAATGGACAGAGAGAACAGAGCGCCACTTATGTAGGAATCTGAACCCTAAATATAGTTTAATTGAACACAAAGTAAGTGGTGCGAGAACCATACAGAGACAGAAATGAAAATATGATATCAACGTTTTAGTTAGTAAAATATGAGGGTCGAAATGCAATTGGTCATTCGATTCAGTTAAGTCGGGATAGCGCGGCATGCGATCTCTCGCATTATCAACGAATGTGCTAAAAAGAGATTATCGCATCTCCACATCGCACTAACAGTTATGTTATGACCCTCAGAAACCATGATCATCAACACTCACCTTCACTACTCAGGTTTCCCCCCCCCCCCTACCTGGCCAAATTTCATAGGAGCCTGCTAATGCAGCTTTAGATACCCGTTCTAAGGTAGAACTTACTGTAGTTCTCGACAGGCCAAGGTCTTTTAGTAGGTTGTACAGAGATTTTGCTGGTATACCTCTCGCTCCCACTTCTACCGCGTATAAATTAACCGTATAGGAATTTTTGGTTAGTACATTTATTAGATATGTTTGTTTCCCACGGTACCGTTAGTTCTATTAGGATGATAGGTATATTTTTTTCTTTTTTTTTTCTGGAAAATCCCGAAAGATGGTAATGATTTTTTTAATTATATAATTGAAGCGGAAAAACCACAGGGGAGAGTTAGTATTATATAATTATTTTGAACTTTGATTAACAACTTCTTTGAGAACCAAAAGTGGTACTCCCGTTGTTTGAAACAACATGTGATCCGCGGGGTTAATGTGTGCCCTCAAAATCAACTCAGCGGTGGCATTCAAAACATTATTGACCTCGAATAATTGGGTTCGGATGCGGTTGTGATAGCCATCTATAATCCAGCCCGACGTTTCAGAAGCTTTACAGCAACCATGGTCCACCGGTTACACCGACCATGGTTGCTGTAAAGCCGCTGAAGCGTCGGGCTACATAAATAATTACATAGACTGCGATAAAATCCGTAAAAGTAGTTTTATTGTAATGACTAACATTCGCGTAAACTTAAGACATCAATAAAGTGACTGATATCATCTCCCAGGCTTTAAAGTAGGTTCGACACGAATATTTAGCCGTGACCCGTCCCCGCCGGCCAGCACGGCGCGTGACCGTACCCACAAGCAGGCGGCTGCGAGGGCCCCGCCAGCGAGAGTCGTAACAATTTGTCAATTGATTATTCCGCCTCTTCGTGATGCGCACTGCGGCTGCGTGGTGCCAGACTTGTAACATGCAGTACTGTCGGTCGGCATGACCACGCAAGTACCCCTCGCCCAAACAGCGCCCGCTGTGCTGTCGCACCGGCTGCGCTCTGAGAGCTCGGTAACGAGAAGAACCAATGTGTAATCTGTGGGCGAAAGTTCATCGTCAAAAGATTCCGACAATTTTGTATTCTTGCTACGCTATAAAAGAACATATATTTACCTATTTTTCACTCTTCTCATATTATAAGTGCGAAAGTGTGTATGTATGTCCGATTATCCCGAAAAAAAATAATCGTACCCCTGGGGATAGGCTTCGCACGGGAGACACAGCAGCACATGAGTGGTGTGGCCATCGACAGGCATCGTGTGAAAATTTTCACTTCTCTCTCCTTGCACTCCGTATAGTCCGCGCAATCCGTGCACTCCGTGTAGTCCGTAGAGTCCGTGTAGTCCGTGCAGTCCGTGTAATCCGCGCACTCCGTGTAGTCCGTGCACTCCGTGTATTCCGTGCACTCCGTGTAGTCCGTGTAGTCCGTGCACTCCGTGCAGTCCGTGTCATCCGTGTAGTCCGTGTAGTCCGTGTAGTCCGTGTAGTCC
>JAFELO010000902.1:117780-150244 GCA_017140195.1 Eumaeus atala
CGTGCACTCCGTGTAGTCCGTGCACTCCGTGTAGTCCGTGCAGTCCGTGTAGTCCGTGTAGTCCGTGTAGTCCGTGTAGTCCGTGCACTCCGTGTAGTCCGTGTAGTCCGTGTAGTCCGTGTAGTCCGTGTAGTCCGTGCAGTCCGTGTGCAAACAATTTGTAATTTATACGGAGCTAGGTAACGGTTTCTTCCTACAAGTGTACGACGACTGTGGAGAGTTCCACGCTAGCACTGAGGCGGTCGGGCTACTTGCACGAGCTGAAGTGTAAGGAAATACTGGAACTAGCGGGCATCTGTATACGGATACACCCACGAGCTCCACCTGTCCGTAAGTAGTTCTACCCTAACATTTGTGTGAGCCACACTTCAACAGATCATGAAGCGTCGTGGAACGTTAGCCATGCGTTTTAAAATATTAAATAAACCCTATTATAATCCGTCAAAGCAATGTTAATGTAAATGTATTATATATGTGTATTGTTTAATATGATCGTTGTTTTCCTTTTTCAACGACGTTTGAATATTCATTCATTACAGAACTAATCTCCGCTCAACAAGTAGCGGCGAGTGCAATAACTACTCCTTACTCTAGCAGTCTCATTATAATTACAAGTTTGGGAAGTGTCTTTAAATTTTATGTTAAAATCAATCTAATTCCTTACAGCACTCTGACGTGCAAAGCAAGGCTTTCTAGTGAAAATAAAATTCGTGCCTTAAGTTAAAATATTCTTTATATAGTCAGAGATTGTGTTATCCATGGAAGCCGAATCTTTCCGTTGTGGCCGGAGGGAGGGGAGGGTGTCGTCGCGCTTACGTCATATGTTCGTGAAATGTCATTGGCACGATTAAACAGAAGCGTCGACCGCCGGCACAGCGTCCGAGCTCGTCAGCCTCCGGGCTCTGGAATTGCATGAAGCCCGATCGAACTGTCCCGTCACCACCTCACGAAACACTAAACAAACATTCCGTTATTTTACAACATCATTTTCACACAAAATACAGGCGACAAGTGACACAAGTCATGAATGACACTAAGGAAGTTTGGAAAGAAACTGATATACTTTTTTACCGTTTTTTGTAGGAGGTAGTGCCAAACTGCACAGGAGGATATAGTGTCATGCACCATGCACGGCATATGCAACGGAATTGGGCCGACACGAGCGGGGAGGTACCTCCCGCTCTCGTGATACCACCGTAAAGTGCCACCTACGTTTTCGCGTTTCGTGCGTTTTGTGAGTAGCCGGTGACCCATTGGGGAAAGTAAAGAAGAGGGCAACGCATCGACAAAATTATGTTGATGTTTATGTACGTCGGTGGTCGTTGAAAAGCTCCGATTGTTCTTTTGTCCCCCTCTAGCATTAAAAAAATAACTAGGACCTAGGCAGAAAAAGCGTTAACGACAATTTTTGTACTTATAGTATAAAGTAGTCGTTAACTGCAGAAAGCATAATTAATAGTTCAGCAGGCAGCTCTGGAGAAGAGAAGGAAACGGTCCTCGCAGTGGATGCTGTGGGACCTGAGGTGTTAGACACAACGCGAGTGTCACTCCAGATAATGTTCGGATGGAACTGTGCGGTAGGTGTAAATGTGCAGGTAAGTGTTTATCCTACTTATTTGTGTAAATAACACCCGTGGCCCGGGGGTGTCTTCAGTAGAGTCACTCACGTTGTGACATTACTTATCTATGATTTGATGACAAATGCCTACTAAGATTTTCTGCCAGCCTATTGTGGCGCCCGCGCCATGTACATTGGATCTGAATGGAACCGCGTACTTCTATAAAAGTAATCACTGGTGCATTTGTTTCTTGAGTTCCTTAGCCAAATGGCAAAAAACCCTTCTACATAGACGAATCCGATTCACTAATGGCCATATTGATGTCTTAATTTGACGCGAATGTACTCATTACAATAAAACTACTGTGGTCATGGTTGCTGTAAAGTTTCTGAAACGTCGGGCTAGTTACATAATGAAATAAACCGTGATAAAATCCGTAAAAGTAGTTGTATTGTCACTCATGACCAGTTTATATAATTCTTACGTAAACTAACTCCGCTCACGTCTAACGTACGACCGCGCGGGTATTTCAAACCCGTCGGTCGCAGGAGGTCCTATGGTCGTCATGGTACTCTAGTTCATAGTATTACTTACTCGTGATGGATTCGATGAATATCACTTCTGAATATACGTAAGCTTTACAAATACATTCGGCATGTATGTGTAGGACAGGCCCTACACATACATGCGCTGCACACCCCCGTGAACGTATCCCAGTGAAGGAAATTATAATTCCGTGCCATCTCCAGTTATCCGCCGTATCTGGGGGGGCGGGGCGATATTTTAGCTCCGTGGAGCGAACTCTGAACATGTAATGGACTCGCCACAATTTATGTCCTTCAATAACGGTCAAAGATAAGTAACAAAATATAAAATCGCTTTACAATGATTTTGTTACTGAAACCTAAATTAGGCTCATTCAATTCGAGTGTGTCGAGTGTGGCATTTGCAGTCGCGTCGCCACATTCTGCCCGTTGTCGTGGGACGGGGCAGAGGATGGCGAAGGCCAAGATGCTCCGACTGCTCGGTAACGGCCTCATCTATACTAATAATTAATATAAAGCTGAATAATTTGTTTGTTTATTTTAACACGCCAATCTGTGCGACTAAACGTCGGATTTGAAGAAAATATTTTTGTATACGATATATCAGTCGTGAGGAAGGCTCCACACCATAACGCTACGGTCACTACAGCGGAAACAGCAGGGCGCCGCTACAGTTGTAATAAACAGAGATATAACACATTGCATACGGCGTGATTGTAATGTTACGCCGTGCGCTATCTGTTATATGACGCACCGACAAGTGTACGACAGGGCCTGGCCCTCGTCGACTGTCGCGTGAGCTCCGCGTCACAATGTTGCTGAGACTATCATTATCATTATCTGCCCATATCGGTTCACTGCTGGACATAGGCTTCTTTCAATGAACGCCAGGACGACAGATCTCCTGCTACATCCCGGACCGGCACTGCATGGAGATCGTCTTCCTGTCTGGTGAACGGTCGTCCAACACTTCTTTTTCCTAAACGCAGCCTCCACCCCAGAACCTTACTGGGCCATCTGTCGTCTGTTCTTCAGAGTGTGTGACCAGCCCATTGCCATTGCAGCGAGCTTATTCGTTAACGAATAAACTCGCTGCAATGGCAATGGGCAAAAAGGCTGCGTTTAGGAAAAAGAAGTGTTGTGATATCCGATACCTTAGGTCTCAGCCTTATGACTTCATTACGAATTCTGTCGGACAGAAAAAAACACCAAACATAGCACGTTTAATAGCCCGTTGAGCTACTGTAAACTTGCGGATCAGTCCTAAATTATGAGGCCATGTTTCGCCCCGTAGGTCATCACGGGGAGAACGTATTAGTCGAATATTTTTGTCTTCAACCTCTGCGGTATAAGCGACGTGAGAATGTGACACATCACGTAGCTTCCGGAATGCTGCCCAACCCAACTGAATCCTTCTATCAGCTTCCTTCTCGAAGTTGTATTTCCTTATTGCAATAATTGCCCGAGGTAGACGTATTTGTCCACAACTTCAAGAATGCCACCATCAACGTCCTAGGGAGAACGTGTTCGTTGAACATGACCTTTGCCTTGTCCAAGTTCT
Source organism: Eumaeus atala (assembly GCA_017140195.1). Lineage (NCBI taxonomy): Eukaryota > Metazoa > Arthropoda > Insecta > Lepidoptera > Lycaenidae > Eumaeus > Eumaeus atala. Next base: position 121,446 of record JAFELO010000902.1, read on the forward strand.
TCCTGTCTCTCCAACGATTCGGCGAACACAACGATATCGTCGGCGAAACGAAGATGTGAGAGGTACTCGCCGTTAATATTTATGCCGCATTTTGCCCAGTGTAAAGACTTAAAGACGTCCTCCAAAGCATTATTGAACAGTTACGAGGAAATGACATCCCCCTGTCGCACTCCTCGATGCAATTGGATTGGCATTGTTTGACCTCCCAGAATCAGAACGTACATAAAAGCAGAGTCATACAATACTCTCAGTAATTCGACGTATCGCCAATCGACCTGACATCGTTGTAAAGCTTCCAGAACAGCCCAGGTTTCGACAGAGTCAAACGCTTTTTCATAGTTCGTGGACTATGAAGGGCAAGACACAGCGGCTTACTGTACTCATGTTTTTTTGTACAACTTGCCTTAAGATGAAAATTTGGTACATGGCGCTAAATCCTCCGCGAAACTCAGCCTGACTCATCTTTGACTGTAAGGCTTAATGTTCTCTGTGTTGACGAAATGTCAATTTTTTTCCTTTTGGCGATGTTGAGGATGGATATATTTAGGATGGCTGAAGCTATCTGCCATTCACAAATCATAAAGGAATATTTCTTTTTATTTTTCGCCGGGAACCTACATCGTGTCACAATGCACGAATTAATATTTCATATATAGGGGTCAGTTCATGATATCTTGCCGTGGCCCTGTTTCTTATATTATGTTCCATAAATTCTATTTAATTCTAACTGAGTATATACAGGCAATATATGTTGCCTGATTTTGATTGACTCATGAAGCCAAGAGAATGGGACGGTATCTTCTTGATTTTGTGTTCCTTTTCAGAGCTCCGCTCCTTTTATCTTTTCTTCTTTCTTTTCCCTTATAAATTTGGTTGCAATGTGAATTATAATCCTCAACTTCAATAGTTGAGAATTGGAGGAATAATTATATATATAAATGTTCATTCAAATTGCAGCCGGGAGTCTCGGACAACTGTCAAATAAGCCTTCATACCCTCATTTTTTACTAACCCTAATTAAAAACTGTATTGCTAACCATTGTCACAAACTGTCACATAAAAACTTTGTTCATGATTGTGAATGTGGAGAGACAAGGATGAAGTAAATGTATCTAAAAGTCTTAACAAACCTTAATAGCCCTTTACCCTCTTTTCTTGGTAATTCCTTTTATTTTAATTAAAACTGTCACAAGCTGACGTCAGGAAGATTGCCTGACAAATGTCGTGTAAGGCTTGCACATGGATCGTTGTTCAGGGTATCGGGGTGAAGAGCGTGCGACCTATATAACTTGCTCTAGAAAGCTTCGATCTCAGATAAGATCTCAGGCTTAGAAGAAACGGTAACCCCATCCTAACAGTATCAGTCCTAACCTTTGTCAGATGACTTCTTTCAAGCTTCTCCACAAAAACTTTCGACCCTCTATCCTGCTCAATCGCTTCGGTAACCCGTTGCGTATTTGAACAGCGAAGGTCTCGGCGTAGTAGTTTGTGGATTTGCTTAGAAAGAAGCTCAACTTGAAGCCTGATAAAGGTAGATGTAACGTCTTCGTGTGCTCTGCGTTCCCTCATAAGTCCAAGCGTCTCATCTGAGAGTTTAGCTTTCCTGCTCATATACTTACTCCTACAGTATCCTTCACCCACGTCCCACATGCAAACAATCACGCCACTCAGGGCCTAGTCAATTGCCATTGTAGTTTCCGACGTATCTAGGGCATCGAACCAGTTTTTTTAAATCCAGTTGGAATTTTTCGGTACCTACCGTGGTTCGCCGGAAGTTAGGTGTTGACTGTATTAATAAGACACGCTCGTGTCGAAAGCCTTTACTCTGAGAGCCTCTAACTAATCGGTGATCACTTCCGGTTTTGAACCTGTTAATCACGGAGACATCCCCAATTATATGCTTTCGATCCGACATAATGAAGTCAATCTCGTTCCTTGTCACAGTATCGGGGCTATGGCATGTCCACTTCCTATGGGACATCTTCTTAAAATAAGAGTTCATTAAGTAGAGGTCCTATTTTTTGAGGAAGTTTACCAGCATTTGCCCCTGCGATTTCGACTTCCGACTCCATGTAGTCCCGGACTCGAGATTCAACACAATTTCGTACTCCTACTTTGGCATTAAAATCCCCCATAAACAACATTAGAGTAGACCTTACAGGTGTCATGTAAGGCCTTTGAGACATCCTCATAAGTTGCCTCCACGTCCTCATCGGAATGTGACGAGGTTGGTGCGTATACTTGTATCACTTTGAGGCTGTACCTCTTAGTGAGTTTAGTTAAATATGAGATAAATGGTTATCTAGGCGAAGCGTTCGTCCGTTATACGTAGCCAAGTCGAATCGGTGGTATCGGTCCGTAGCCCAGAGACTCTCAGCATCGCTGGTTCCAACGTTACCGTGGCCGCTACCATGATCAGGACTAGTGTTACTACCGGCAACTTTGGGCCGAATTCTGCTGTTGTCGTCTATTTAAAGATTACTTGCTCGTGATTGCCACGCTGAGCAGGCGGTTTGGCAATCGTAGACTAGGTAGGGTCCCTTTCACTGTGACTATGAAACCGGACACCAAACAGCCAGCCTGTAGTGTTTTACAAAACAAGCTGTATAAGATTGGCAACAAAAGAATAAAAAATTAAACACTTCTGCTTTTAATACAACATTGATAACGTACACAATTATGTCTAATAATTGTGATATGTATTATGTTTTACAATATTGATAAGAATCTATCTACTTAATATGATATTCTCATACACTCAGCGCAAGCTTATGTACGCACGTTTTGTTGGTGGTCACACATACAAACGTTTTCCAACACACCTTGTGTTATGTTTCTTTTTCTACATACTCAGTCTTGTTAATATTTGTTCCAACTTTGTTGTATTATGATTGTTGTTAAAAAGTTTACCCATCTATGTATCTATTATCTACCCATCTATGTGTCCATTATTTACCCATCTATGTATCTATTATTTACCCATCTATGTATCTATTGTTTACCCATCTATGTATCTATTATTTACCCATCTATGTATCTATTATTTCTCTATCTTTTTCTCCTCAGGCGACGTAAGACCACTGCTGGACATAGGCCTCTCACTGAGTCCCACTAAGAAATAAATTTAATAATGTTAAATTAGATTAAGTTCTATTTTTAGTAGGTTATATACCGGTGTCACATTTGAAAAACGTTAAAATACGAAAAAATATATATCTTCGAAACTACTCACTTTCACTGAACATACTTGGGGTCATTTGAATAGCCCTCGATCAGCCCCATCCATAATTTCTTTTGGACCGTGTGTAACGTTAGAAATTAAACCTTGTACAACTTCAGTCTCATTATACCTATACTTATTATAAAATAGAGTTCCCAAAAGTGATCGATTTTCAACAAAGTCTCATACGGTTTTCATCAGTGGGTAGCAGGTTTCCCGAGGAAGGTTTCAGTGTACAATTTGTAAAGGTAACAGGTTCCTGCTATTCACGGGGCTGGGGCAGGTCGCTAGCTGAACAATAATAACAATAAGCACTTAAAGTTACAACACGCAAACTAATAGCATGACGCGTAGGTCGTATGCCATGACATTTTTTTTAATAAATTCATAGTCTATTGAACTAATAAAGGGGCAGCGAATCAGCTGATATTTTTTTCGTAATTCGTGCAGAGAGACCAGCGCCGGGAGCTGGGAGAGCGATACGTTCACATCGAGGGCTCGCTGCGCCTCCATCCTGGCGCTGCTCACATGACACGTGTGACGTTTATACAATTAAAGGATATTTTAACTTTGAGCTTTCAATGCTTTATTAGTACGGGGTTGTTAGTTACATCAAATGCCAAATAGGTTACTAAAACCATTAATCTTTTAACCGCCCTAGTCTATACTAATGTTATAAAGGGAGAACACTTGGTTGTTCATTTGTTTGTTTACATTGCATGGGCTCCGCAACTACAGGATCGATTTGAAAAAAATATTTTTTCATTACAACCCTACATTATCTTTGATAAAGATAGGGAATATAACATTTTCTCAGACGTTTGAAATAAGGATGAAAACTTTGATAATACATGCAAAGGTGTGAAAAAAATATCAAAGTAAATCCTTACTTCCCCGCAGAAATTATTGACATCTAGCTGCCTCGACAGACGTTGTTCTGTTATAAATTGATATTATAACTATGTCTGTGAAACAATGAGTCTGAGTAAATGCTAACTAATAACTCGAATGTTGAAGCCGGTAAAGAACTTGAAGTCACAATTTAAATTATATATTTTGTAAGTTGACGTTATTATAACCGATACATAAAATGCGTGGTGCACAATTTTCATACATATTTTAAAATTTATCTGATAGAAACGCTTGGGACAAAAAACGCTAAATAGCCCGTTGAAAAACCTCGATAACTTTTTCAGATGAATGGCTTCACACATCACATGGAAGTATTGAACTCACGAAGATATTATTATTAGATCTGTGCCGCTTTATGTTACCGATCCTACCAACTGTTACTTATATACTAAAGATTTTCATGAGATAATAATATAACCAGCAGTCTGCGCCGGCTTCACGCGGATATTTCACGAAATATAGAAAATTCATTGATTTATAAAAATATAAAAATTACGAATATTAGTTTCGGTCTCGCAACAAATTAAATTAATGATAGAAAACGTCTCTCATGACGGTCGGTTGTCACTCATTTCCGCAGCTATATAAGGATTTGCTTTAATATTTTTTTCCCATTTTGGTTACATTGTCGAAGTTTTTATAATGATCATAACGTTCCAATATTTTTGGAGTCTATTCAATACAAACAATAAAATGTTTATGACGTATGTCATAATATTAGCACAGATATGTGTTGAATATGTGCCTCTTGGAACAACAACAAAATGTTTATTTGCATACAAACATCAATATATAGTGATGGTTGGTAGGAACTTAGCTAAATAGTTAGTAGTCTGAAGAAGCATGCGGTACTCACTCGGGCCGGCCTGGAGACGGGCGCCGGGGTCTGCGGCGAGGCGCGGGCGGCTGGGCTCCGGCAGCGTCGCGCCGGGCGCACCCCTACAGGAACAATATCGATGATGACTCACAAGCAAGGACCAGGGGCACCGTGTTAGTTGGCGCTCTTCACATCACTTCAAGTGATGCCTATGCCGAAGTTTATCCGTATGGTTCGCGTCTGACGGCCCACTCGGCGTAGCTAGGGTTAAGGAAGGCAAAGCATCTGCAGCACTGTCCGAATGTTGATGGCCCATGGTGTCGCGGGCTATATATCGAAATAACTAATGGATCGAGCAGCTGGAATCTTTAGGTGAAGCTCAGAAACTCCCGCGCGGGTGGACGTCGTGCTGATGTTATTGCCTTCTCGTTACAGATCAGCCGTGTCACGTGACGTCGGTATTGGGCGAGCGAGAGGTACCCCGACCCACAGCTCGTGCTCGGCCGTGAGCCTCGCTCCTGCACGTGCGACGAGGTAGTGGCTGGTGATACGTACGTTGTTTCGTGCTCGGAGGGTCGGGCGTGCGCGCGCGGCGCGGCGGCTCCGGCAGCGCGAGCAGCTGGCGGTACAGCTCCAGCTCGTGGTAGAATTCGGGCGAGGCGGGCAACGACCCCCCCGCCCTCCTGGCGTCTGCCTCCCTGGTGCTGCCCTCCCCGCCGGCCACCTCCGCCGTCAGACCGTTGAGTACGAGGCGGCGCGCCGCCATGCCGCGCCGCCCGCCGCATGTGCGTACGCTCACCGACTCTCCCGCCGTGCGCCGGAGTCAGTCGCTCACTCACTCACTGCACTCGAGGACCACGGGGCCTAACGCTCACACATAACACGCTCATAACGCGAACCGCCTTGACGGGATATCACCCATTCATTATAATTAAGCAATAAAATAAATAGAATGCTCCTCAAGCGGGCCGACTGAGTCGGTCAGTAGTAAGCACCTGACCAGTGACCACATACAATTCATACCCTTAGTGGAAACGTATCACTACATGCACATTTAAAATCACTTCAAGATTTTACAGTTTACAGTAATGTTTCCTGAGTACATATAATCAATTATTGTGGTCCTCCAACGGAACAGTTGTCGCGGAAACTTCCGTTAGTTACAGTAGACCAATTGAGACCAAGTTGTCTCCTAATCTACATGCTAAATTCGATTGAGAACGGAGCCGTAGCTATATTATATTTAGTACTTACATACTTTAATTGCAAAAGAAATAGGTGACAACCGAAGCTATATCACAAACAATTATTTTACACTTATAACCCGTACGACTTGCATATTCGGAGGACAAGCCCATACAACAGTTCCTACGCGTAACAAGTTGGTTATAAAGTTTGAAGTGAGTTCGCGACGCACAAAACAACACCATCAGTACGGACCTCCGCTCCGCCCTGCGCTCTCGCGGCAACTGATTACTGAAGTCCGAAACTGCGAAGTCTGAATCTGAATCGGGTAACTAGGGTACGGCAATGATCGTACTGCTTAACTGCTTGGTATATTATATATTTCGCTATAACAATTTTATTAAACTTTTATTTTTATATGATGCAGTAAAAGAAAGAGTGAGGCCGAACGTCGTGTAGTCAATGAATTACCGGAACAGAGCCAAGCCTCTAACTCCTCACGCCCTAAAATACCTAAATGCTTTATCTTCAAAGAGCACAAAATTCGGGCTGTAACCACTTTGGTACTGTGTTGCATAAATTCATGTTGTAAATTTAAATAATTAATGGTGAGTATATATATATATATATATATATATATATATATATATATACGCCGGGGGTCATGGGTTCGTATCCCGTCTAGGTTATGGATGTTTATATGTATGATATGTATTTATATAATAAAAGTCTTAAATATATAAAATTTCTAAACACATAAAAAAATATATATAAATTGACATTATTATTATAAAAAAAAATTCTGTACAAAAATCTATACTCATACAAATAAATAAGACTTGAAGTCCCTGTTTGTAACATAAAAAACAGTTTTTTTACTGAATGCATAAGGATGTATAGACCGTACATACCTATATCAAAACAACATTTTTTGTCCGTCCTCCTGTATCTGTTCCATGTAGTCCCTTAAAGGGCTGTAAGATTTGTGACGAGACTTTCATTCGCTACTCAATAGTAACTTAGACTACTATATTTTTTTTAAATTACCTTGTCCGCGAGTGTATTCAAATGCGGTTTACTAACGGTTAATAAGGCTCACTTGACACGTACTGTCTCTTTTATTTAGATCGGATATTAATAAATGTGTGTGAAAAATTACGGTGTACGTTTCAAAAAATGACGTCAAGTACTTTTCGGGATATTACGAATTCTGAAACATACAAAACCTACGATTTTAATTTGGTAGGCTTTACTGGGTTTTAGTTAGGTTGTGGATAGGGGACCCAAAACATTGAACTTTATAACAGGTCGGATTAAGGGGATTCAAAAACTATCGTATACTGAAATAAGAATTCTTGAATTTATATTAGAGGTCTGAAATATGTTATAAAATTGTAGTAATGTATATGACGTATACCTACAATTAATTTCACGGAAAGTCCGTATTTAGGGAACTAAGGCTTCAGAGGATATACAGGTGTCCCAGAAGTCAATGTCCAACTGAAAACCCGAGCTAATCTAAGTTATATTGGTTCTTATAAAAAAAATTAAAAATCTCCTCATGTAGTTTCAAAAAGATAGCGACTTTTTAAAAATTGAAAGCCTTTTTAAGTTTACGACTACTGCGGCTATGAATCAACTCCTCTCTTATTATTTTTTTTTCTTTTTGTGTGTGTGGATTATTCTCCGGTACTGGTCCTACAAATTCCAATCTATAATTTGCACGGAACTTGCTTGGAATTGTAGAAAGTACCTATTTTATGCCCAACCATGACCTGAGTATGACTTCATTACTAAACTTTAACAATCTGTCTTGAAATAAAAATGTACTATGCTATTTCGGCAAGCGACCTTAAAAGTTACCGCATCTAATGGGGTTTCGAAAATGGTATAATACTTGCTCAATTATTTCTTAGATGACGCGATATTTTTCTTTTTGTTAAGACGGTCGAATTTTGGCTTATTATTAGTTAGTCATAAAACTATCTCAAAATTATTCTAATGTCATCTAGGTGTTCCGTAACGTGTATTAAAGAATGAGCGGTATAAACAGTGTACATTTACAAAAACTTGATGATCTGGATAACGCTCGGCATTCCTCTATAAATGAGGTGCATGTTTATTCCTCTGCACTGTACCGGGAAGGTATTATAGAGAATGTGGGTGCAATGCTAGAGCTGCAGCTCGACTCTACCGTGAGAGATATCCGAGAAAATAATCGTAATGGTCGTAACGGTACATGTCGCTCTGCTGCAGGCCATGCGTCGCGGCACTGAATTCAATCCGCAAATGCCGGAGTAAGGCTGGTTTTAGTCTCACGCTCACCGTCAGCGCTCATAGCTCAGCGCGTTGTTTGTCAGCGCTGAGGCTCAGCGTGGCTCGTTGTAGTATCGTACTGACCGCCTTACCGTAGAGACGACGACAAAATGCGGAGTGTATTAATTATTGCTGCTTTGTACTATGTATCCCTAAAAAATAAAAACCGGCGACGAAGACTCCATGTTCATCCATTGATTGAGCAGAGAGCCATTGCAGGAGAGTTTGTCTTATTATGTGGCACTTTGAGGGCTGTCGAAAGTAAATTCTTTAATTACTTTCGAATGTCAACTAGAACTTTTAACGAACTTCTGGCAAAGATACAGTATGAACTGGTCCATTGCAGCTTACGAATCGTACCTATACCACCGATTGAACGACTAATGGTGACTTTAAGGTAAGAAAAAACATATTTACTCTTTTTATAATTATGTGTAATCATGGCAAAGTATAGGTAAGAAAACAACATAGGTATTTTTTTATGTTTCATATTATAGGTAAGATAAAAAAAAATAACATAAATGACATATTATTAGTAATTAAACATAGTATAATTATTCATCAGTACGTCTAGCTGTTTCATAACCAGTATCCACTTCGCGATTCGCCATGACTGTACGCGCTGACGACGCCTGCTCCGCTTGATACTAAAACGCTCACTGAACGCAAAGGCGCTCGTGCGATCGTCAGCGCCGACAGCTACGCGGGGCCGACGCGCGACGCGTTCGGACGCGTAGCGCGCTGATGCTATCAGCGCTGACCACCGTGCACGCTGATAGCTACGCGTCACCAAAAAAACGCTTCCTAAAAGTTCACATATCTCGGTCATCATCTGACGGTGCGCGTGCCGTCGGCGTGAGACTAAAATCGGCCTAACTCCTTTTCGCTGAGTCTATCTTTACAAATGAAATGTAACTGGTATTGCATCAACATATCCTATTTAAAACCCAACAATTCTAGGGACATTTGACAGAAAAATATTATTTATTCCATTCCCATGTCATGTATCTGTTTTTAAATCCATGTGCCTAATATACCTGTCTGATTACAAGTGACAGAATTTCTGACGTGCAGGCACATTAGACTAGAATGTTTCTTAATTTAAATTATAATATTTTACGAAAATAAGAACGTATATTTCGTGTCTTGACGCATTATTAAATATGGTGTGGACGCTTAAAAGGACCGTGTCGCGGTTATCGCGCGACATCGTTGTGGTTACGCACCAAATCAAAATTTTGATATGCTGAAAAATTTGAATTTAACCAGAAGATTCGTCGAACGTATTATCAAACGATAGAATAAGGGACATAAAGTCGCTGAATTAGGACTCCGGCGGTGGTAGCAGCTGTGAGCTGTTAGGCAGTTTGTGGAATTTAAGTAAATGAAACAAAATCACATAATTTTTTTATTATAATCATATCTTATGTAGTCATGTTGGCGTATGGTAAACAATAACAATAAATTAATATAAACAATACAGCGAAGTAACAATACGAGTCTCAAACGTCCAGTGTCACTAGCGGCTGCCCGAGAGATCGGCACCTGAGGCGTCTGCCCGCCGAGGCACGCACCCGAGCAGATAGCGTGGGCGGCCGCCACTAGAGCTCGGGCTGCACCTCGGGTGACGGCGCGGGTGTCGAGGGCTAGAGGGCCGCGACGAGGCGCAGCAGGCGCGTGGGGTGCAGCGCGGCGGCCGCAGCGGCGGCAGCGGCGGGCCAGCGGTGTGCCAGGAGCGCCAGCAACGCCGCCGCCGCGCACAGTGCCGCCGCCAGAGGCAATAGCGCGGGGGCTCGCCGCCGCGGGAACACGGACGCGGCATGGTGCGCTGGCAGTAGCTCTCGGTCCGCGCATGCGCCGCACGCGCCTCCTGCACTCCCCGCTCCCCATGCGCCTCGTGCCGCCGCGCGCTCGGCCGCCTGCCAGGCGAGCGCCAGTAGGCGCAGGGCGGGGTCGGCGGCGCGCCAGTGGCATAGGTGGCAGAAGGCGTAGGCGAGCGCCTCGCTGTCGCCACGCCGCAGCACGTGCTCGGGCGGCAGCGTCAGCGCGCGCAACTCCAGCAGGTACTCCGGCACGTGCGGGTTGAACTCAATGGCGCGACGCATCGCCTGCAGCAGAGCGACATGTGCCGTTACGACCATAACATTACGATCATTTTTTCATTCAGGGTCACAATTGTTTTTGCACGGTTGTGAAAAATAACCATAAGCGTGCATAACAGCGGTCGGATTGTTACCCAAACAAAATAAACGCACCTTCCTGGGATAAAGTTCTATTTACTGGTAACCCCGCGAAAATCCGCTTTGTTTATGTTGAGAAAATCGATCACACACAGTTTTGGGGACATTTTTTATAATAACATTACAACTAATATCATTATCTGAGTGCTTACATTAATAGTGAGTAATTTTTTATCTGATGTGGGTTCCTTAAAAAGGACATTTTTTATTCGTGACGTAGAAATTTTTATATTTACACATGAGTGTTATAACTTCCAGATTCTTATTCACATCATCTTTATTAAACATTATCAAGGAATAATATGAGGTCCTACTAAACCCTACATCCAATGTGCAGTCAGTGTCCAAAAGTATTTACCTCTAGCGCGGCGGCTTCAGCGGCGAGGCGGGCGGGCTGCGTGGTCTGCAGCGGCACCTGACGCGCTCGCAACAACGCCGCGGTGTAGGCGAGCGTAGCGGAGCGCGGCGTGGGTGCGTCGTCGTGGCGTGCCAGCAGCGCCGCCGCGTCCGCCCACGCACGCTGTTCCAGCAGCGTCTCCAGCAGGCTTTCGTGCGGGGCCAGCGCCTGCAGCGCGGGCGGCGCGTCGCGTGCCAGTTCGCGCCACAGTCGCGCCGCCTCACGCAGACGCCCCAGCCTCCGCGCACACTGCGCCAGACGCCGCTTCACGTGCGCCAGTACGGCCGCCTCACGCCGCGCCGCGCTAGCCGCGCCCGCAGCCGCCAGCGCGCGCCATGCCGCCTCGCCGCATCGCCAGGCGCGCCGTAGTACGCGCTCCGCCTGCACACCACACAATTGAGAAAATTTGCTTAAACTAAAACTTTATTTTAGACACTCGCATGCCCCGCGGTTTCACCCTCGTCAATCTATTCCAATTTTATTTATTTTTACATTGTTATATACTGCTATTACACTAATCTATCTGTGCAAAATCTCATAAAAATACGTAATAGTACAGTAGTTTCGCGAGAAATAATTTAAAAAAAAACACAAAGTTTATAACATTAGTAAGCAGTTTCTTTTTCTTTATTTATTTAGTAAATTATTGGTAATAGGATAAGATTATTGGTAATAAGTGTGGAGGAGGCAAGGCAGGTACTGGCGGACAGATCCTTACGATCGTGATGTACCCCGTTAGGGAGCTGGCGTGAAGAATTGTTGTTTTTGTTGTATTTCAGGTCAATTTTTATGATTACCCTTTATAAAAAGGACCAGACAAGGCCACTTTGCAGTTGAGTCAGTGCAACGGCCGTCAAGTGATTTCCATCTTATCGCGTTTCATGCAAATTGTGAGAATCCGGTGACCAGTAAAAATGAGAATCCGGTGAAGTCGCTCGTCGACGAGTCGTCACACGCCCGCTATCACCTCGAGCACTGTGGGTGCGTCCTCCTCGGCCAGCAGCAGTAGCGCGGCGGCGCAGTCGGGCCGCAGCGCCAGCGCCGCACGCGCGCACGCCACTCGCGCAGTCGGCTCGCGCTCGCGCCACGCCCGCGCCAACGCCTCGTCCGCGCCGCCGCAACCCGACCCGCCGCCGAACCACGCCTGGTGCTCCTGCAACAGCAAAAACACATGAGATTATTATATGCAATTCAAATACAGACGAACGATGAAATGCGATCTCCCTCCCGCTGCACCTATCACCTCACACCCTTTCGTCGATTTAATCACCACGTCGGTTGTTTGTCGGTCGGTTGTCGGTTGTCGCGTCAGGACACTGCACATCAGTTACAATTGTATAATTCTAAAGTATGAGATGCAACTCACTTGTGAGTGATATGCCTTCTCTGGCTCTTTTATCAAATTTTACAACCACTGATATTTATAGGACTACCGGATATTCAGTGACTGGTATTCCTCCTCCTCTATTTCGTCTATTTGATTTGAAGTTAAAAAACTGTAATGGCGCCGCTCCTGTCAATTTACCTACGCATTTTATTGACTGCGCGGAAACGACTGCACGTCCAATTACAATTGCATTTGAAGTCTTTTAATGCAGGCGTTATACCAGAAGACTGGAAGCGTGCGAGCATTACACTCGTACATAAGACAGGCTCGAAAACGAATGGAACAATGTGCCGTCCCATCTTTAGAGATGAGAACCCCTAGGGGTTTGGCAAAAGTCACCTACAGTTAGTTAATCCTATTCAACAACATCACTTTCAACAGTGTGGTTTTATGAAAAGTAGATCCACGGTGACAATTTTTTTTTTTTAAGTCAGCACTAACTGAAACCACGGACGATGGCGCAGGTCGATGTTGTTTACATAGTCTACAGCTAAGCCTTCGTAAGATACCGACGCGAGCTACTTATCAACAGTCGGCGTGACATTAGTTATGTATGGCTACGCACTGCGACGGTTTATCTCTGACATGAATAATCAAGACACGGCTCCTTATACAGAGGGTACAGAATGCACGCATGTCTTTTTTCTTTTGCTGTAACAGTAACTCCACATTTAAACGAAGCGTCGACTTTAAAAATAGAAGCAGTAGGCAGTTAAAACTTACCAGCCTACTGTTACAAATTTGTTTCACATATTCTTGATTGGTATGGAACACGATCTACACGCCCAAATGAAACCCTGCATATAATGATGATGTCTCACGTGTTGATAACGTACAACGAAAGTTTATTGAGTTTATATGCTACAAAGCACGATAATTTTATACTTCTTCTCTTTGCCATGACTATGTAGGAAGCATGATACTTGCTTACCCCAAGTGAGTCGTCGAGTAATCGAAGTATTATTTTTTCCCTAAAAGAGACAGCGGACGTAAATATTGATCGTCCTGATCTATTGTCACAGATACATATTGCAGTCACGTGTACGCCACAACGGCAAAATTAAATTCTTTATGTTCGATCCGCCTCCACTAGTTATCGAGCGAAACTTTGGCGTACGTGTAAGAGCTTTAACATTTTAAGAATTCAATTTAACTTTGACCTTTTCAATACAAAAATTTCCAGCGCTAGACGTATGGTGAGTCAGGCATTTTTGATAGTCCTGAGTGTTGGTAGCAGTTAACATTAGTAGGCACGTTGCGTGAGGTGACGAGCATCATACAACTGTGGGTGTGTTCACTAATTTGTATCTATTGGCAAAGACTTGTAATAGGTTCTTTGTCGCTGTATTTAGTATCCTATACATTGTGTATTGTAAAATATAGCTCCTCCTACAAAACAAAACAATAGTTCCTAGTTGTAGCTGTACAACGTGAAAATTTCTTATGTAAATATTAAACTTCACCGAATTTATTTGCGAACAGCGGCTGTCCGGCCTAGGTAACATTCTAGTAAGAATTACAAAGACAATTAGGTAAAATTTTAGTTACATTATTTTTACATCAATGAGAATCAGAACTCGTAAAATGTTTGCGGTTCATCAACACGATACGGTCAGTCAGGCCACTAATACTGTTACAATAAAACATAAAAACTAGTACATTTGAATTTGGAATCTAGTCATTTTTATACGATTGTCCATTGTATATTGTCATATTGGTCTCATATTTTGCTAAATTAAAATAGAGCTAGGTGATAAAGAGAACAGAATGGCTGTGATTGCATTACACAAAATAAGTATGGATCCAAATGCAACTTTTAGAACTCTCCATACACTTGGTATTTATATTGTTTGTGTACCGCACTATTAATAGGTACAATGAGACTTCTTCTGTTTATGACAGAGGAAGATCTGGCCGTCCACGTAGTGTTCGTACGAAAAAAGTGGTCACAGCGATAAGGGAGAGAATTCGAAGAAATGCCGTCCAGAAGTAAAAAATTTTATCTCTGGAAAATCGTAACTGATAAATTAAAGAGGAATAGAGTGGTAACATCGAAACAACTACTGAAGTACGCAAAGGGAGATCACAAAATATATAGTTTACGGATGAGCAATTTTTTACAATTGAGCAATACTTCAACAAACAAATCGATTTATGCTCAAAGCTCTAAGAGGCTTCCCAAATAGTCGACAGAGTGTAACGTGGGAATAATCCGACTTCACAGATGGGTTTTAGCCATGAAGCCACTGAGCCATATTATTGTGACAATGGTATCAAAACGACGGCTGCAACAAGTGTGTCAAGATAGCATTCTTGAGAACCTCCCTAGTTAAGCCTCTTAATAACACCATGTTTAGTAACGAAGTTTGGTCCTTCCAGCAAGATTTGGGACCAGATCATAAAGCTCGATCCACCCAATCTTGGTTAAAACGAACGTTTCGAACTTGATCAGAGCTGAAGACTACACTTCATCTAGTCCTGAACTTAATCTGCAGGATTATGATTTATGGTCAGTTTTAGAGCGTACAACTTCCAATAAACGCCATGATAATTTGCAGTCCGTATGGATACGATTGGCGTTGAAGTCAGATTAGAAAAAGATAGTGTAATGCTGCATAGGGGGAGGTAGTGCCATGCCAACGGAATTGAGCCGACACGACTGGGAGGTACCTCTCGCTCACTTTATACCATAGTAAAGTGACACCTATGGTGTCGAGTTTCGTGCGGTTTGTGTAGCCGGTGGCCAATTGAGGGGGACGTGAAAAGGAAGGCAGCGCTAATTATGCCGATGTTCATGGGTGTCAGTACTCGTTCGTAGGATCCGATTTCTCATCTGTCCCCTTATATACTATAAAAAAGTGAAGAATTTTCCCATGGAAAGAGTGCATGCTTTTATTGATATATGCATTGATAATTGGCGTCAACATTTAAAGGACTGTCTTGCATTCAATGGGGACCACTTCTTGTATGCTCCTTATATTTTAAATTACTTTTCATTTGTATATTTAACTAACACACTGTAAATCAATAAATGTTATTTTCAATAAAAAAAATAACTTTCATAGTTACAATATTTATGACGAAACATATAACGTGACTTATATATGGCTAAACTTATATGTTACACTGGGCAGAATTTGAATGGACAAACAAATAAAAAAATGGTTTTTGAGGTTAATCATAAATAAAATAACGATTTTTATAGTTTTCCATCAAGTGACTGAGGGTGGTCCTTTATTTAACCTTGATATTTGTGAAAAATGTATAAATTCAGTAAAAAAACGTGTTCAACTTTGAAATGGTAGGAGGTAAAGGATAAATGGTTTAGCAAGTTCGTTCAGAAAGATTACTCGTACTTAAAATTCACATTCAAAATAATGATAATGGAAGATAATTAAAACATACATACTGTTTTCTTTTATATTATAGGTTTTATTCACACACATTCACAAACAAATTAGGCTATGAGGATATCCAAAAACATAATTATGTCAAAATATATTTTTGAGTTAAGCTCCCTAATTAAAAATTCACATATAAAAGTTCTACAAATCATTCTATATCCATAATCCCCTAAAATGAAGTATGGCTCATACAAGTTAAAAAAGAATAGAAACATATTTATTCTCTGCTTCATGACACCACAGACAAAGTAAACATAGTAGACAAAATAAAAAAGAAAAATCAAATACAGTAGGCACTTAGATATAATTAATTGTTATCTGTACAGCAGTGCGGTGTGAGGAGCATAGAATGGGATGTCACTCGGCATAGGACGGAGAACGTAGATTCACCGCCACCGATTTTCAGTGACCTCCCAGGGTTGAGACTGAAGGCAATGACAACTGACATGTTAAAATATTTCATCGCATTACAAAATCAATATAAAACACATTTTATTATATGCAAAGACATATACATACATCTACATACACACATTCATTTAGGTATGAAAAAAAGAAGTATATTATGGTAATTGTGTTGTGTTGTAACAAAGCTGAGCAACAAACTTGTGCAGACGGTAGCCATTAACATTTTCCTGGTTGGTCTCGACATGGTACTTACTTGGGCTGAAAGATTCATGTCATAGTAGGTCAGAGGTGCACGGCGAGCCACAGTCCACAGACGTCCATATTCGGCTCCCCTTAGCAAAGACATGGGATTACGCCACACTTTGCATTCTACTCCCTCCGACTCGCTGTTATTTGTACTACCACCACCTAGCCATGGTCCCAAGTGAGTAAGAGACACCTGAAAATGTACATAAAATGAAATTACTTCTCTTTTAGAAATGTGAAAGTTCAGGGTTAAACCTGCATTTGGATGTGCTCATGAAATTTAATTCAGTCAACTAAGTTACTTAGAAAAATCTTAAGATAAAAGATTATCGGTATAAAACTTAGTCATCATAAAATCTCTGCTTAATAACTATTTATTACTACTGACCATAAACAATATTTACTGTCCACTATTCATCTCTAGTAGCTACTAACTAGGTGAGGCTCCAGCTGATCTACTCAATATTTTCAATTAAAAAATCAAAATTTTTAATACTGTCTGCCACTGGATGTGATTTAGAAAATTCAAGAAAGTAAATGAATCAAATGAGAAGGCAAAGTGGGAACATAGAATTGATATTCTTGGTAGAATTGTATACTTTTATATTGTAGATAATATAGTAGGTCATTTGATATGGATGGATAACACCATGAAAATATGGATAGCAATAATAAACCCCTAAAATTTTAAAGTATAAACCTATGTCAGTAAGAGGTAGTGGTGCATAGAGCTGAATTGGCAGGAGAGATGGCTTAGGCTCACTTGGTACCGTGGTAAAGCATGAAATGCTGTTTGTAAGTAATCAATTGTAGGGCAGGAGGCAAGGCGAACAACACATCTGCATATTAATAAGGGGATGTTTATAAGTGTTGATCAAAAGACTCCAACTGCTTGCAATGATAAAAAATGTAGGTAACATTACCATCATCAGCCATAGGAATCATATTATATAGACGTATGCTTAGTTTGTATTATTGTATTACGTATGTCGATTTCATCAAGACTGTTAATGTATTTTAATTAGCCCTTACAGAATAATTATGTTACATACTTGTTCTATGAACGAAGTACCGTACTTTCTAAAGTACCACCATTCAAAGATGAGAATAAGTCCGGAAATCAATGATGATGTACCGGTTAAAGCCACGTAAAATTTAGGCGTTAAAGCCCCTATAAATGGAGCGTAGTCCCACACCATAGCTTACAGCTATTTATTTCTAGAAAGATTAACAGACGTAATTCATAACATGAACTTAGATAACATTTTATTCCGTAGTCTTATTGATTTTTAAGTCAAGCTTATTACTTCAGTGTTGTTGTATTTATATTTGTCAAATGTCAAAGTACTGTAAATTATTATCTTTAGATTCAAACTGGCAATAGAACATTTTATTATTCCTAAATACTATCAATTTCTTTTTTTCTACTGTACCACTGTTAAAATATGTCAATAGAAATAATCAATGTTATTGGAGAAAGATATTAATATAAACTACAACGCTAGTTTGTAACGGAATTGTAGGTGTAAATATTTAATTATTACCAAACAGGTTTGTACACAATCAAATTAAATTTTAAAATAAAATATAGAAAATATTTTTATTCGATTATTTGTTGATTATTTTTTTGCATCGCATACAGAATACAGGTTTGTAAATATGAAATGAATAAAGCAATAGTGTCTGAGTGAGAAAGCCGAAAATTCCGCTAAATAAGATTCTTTTTTTAATGAAATGACTTATACTAAGTAACTTAGGTAGTTTTTTTAGCGAAATATGTTTATAGACGGTATTATTTTTTCTGTCACGAAAAACGATTACAGACGCATGGAATAATACATCGCTTGCCAGTGCTGTTGTGAGACTGTTGTCATAGTACCATTCATTTGTCCGTAGAATTTTCACTTCTGTTATGCTTCCCAGCACACATTTCTGTTTTTATTTTCAGTTAGCAATCAGGTTTTTATTCTTTTCATTTTTTAAATTTATATTTTAGTTACTGTTAAAATTAAACTACAAAATAAATATATTTTGGAGACAATGTATATTGTTTTAAATTACAATGTATATTGATGTACTTTATGTGCTTGGTAAAAAGAACTGGATGTTGGTGATATCGGAAACTTTAGTTCTCTGCCTAAGGACTCCGTCACGCAGTCCATCAGATAAAGAAACATCCAACATATCACGTTTAACAGCCCACAGAGCTACCGCATACGTACGGACCAGTCCTTAATTGAGAGGCCATGTCTCGGCCCTGTAGGTCTTCACGGGGAGAATGTATTGGTCGAAGTCTTTTGTTTTCAAGCTCTGGGTATAGGTGACGTGTGACTGCAAAGAAACTTCCGGAATACTCCTCAACCCACTGAATCCTTCTATCGGCTTCCTTGTCTAAGTTATGCCCACTTAATTATTGAGTTTCCCGAGGTAGACGTACTCATCTGCGACTTCGAGAATAACACTATCGACGTTGACCGGCCCAGGGAGAACGTGTTCCTTGAACATGACCTGTGTCTTTGTCTAAGTTCATCCTAAGGCCAATACGTCGGGAGGATTCATTTAGGCTGTGCAACATTTCCTGCAAACTGTCCAACGATTCAGCCAACACGACGATATCGTTGGCGAAACGAAGATGTGAGAGGTACTCACCGTTAATATTTATGCCGCTTCTACCCAGTATAAAGTCTTAAAAATGTCCTCCAAGACATTAGTGAACAATTTCAGGGAAAGAACATCCCCCTGTTACACTCCTCGGTGCAATTGGATTGGCCTTATTTGACCTCATATAATCATATAATGCTCACATTTCTTCGAAGTATCGACAATCGTCCTCACACAGGTCCAGGCACAGCGGCTGATTGTATTCATGTGTCCTTTGTATAACTTGCTTTATGGAGAAAATGTGGTCCACGATGCTAAATCCTCTGCAAAACCCAGTCTGCTCCGGTGGCTAGAATTCGTCATGCTTTGTGGTAGGCCGATTTGTCAAGACTGTTGAAATCAACTTGTAAATATGGTCAAGAAGTGTAATTGGTCCGTAGTTTTGAAGAAAAAATTTGTCACCTTTTTTTAAAACCAAAACAACATCACTTTCATGCCATTTCTTGGAAGGTACGCACTGCTGTAGGACATAATTAAAAATCTTCTGTGATGTGGCTTCACTTACTGGTGAACGTCATGAGCATACATTTATTAGCGTTTATTATAATTCTATTTATTGAAATATAGTCACTTGGCCTGCTTAAATCCTGTTGCAGTTTCGTGCAGTCTGATTGATTTTTTATATTGCAATAAATCTTTGTGTCATCGGTGTACATAAGGAATTTGGATGTTTGAAAACATGTGCCGTTGTGATATATGTGCGCCGCGTATAGCAAAGCGGACAGTGTTGAGCCCTGCGAAACTCCCGAGGGAACTTGAACAATGTCAGACCGGTAACCACCGACGATGACGGGCCGGCTGCGATTGCGCAGATAAGATTCGATCCATGTAAGTAAATCTCCGCAGATAACTAACCTTTGGAGCTTGTATAACAGTATGTTGTGATCAACGCGGTTGAAGCCTTTCACTACCAACCATCTTCTGCCAACGTCCATACTGCTTAAAAGATCATTGGTGAAAATAGCGAGGTTGGTATTTGTTGACCGACCTTTCATAAAACCATGCAGATGCTGGGGATTCAACGTGAAATTTGTGGGTAAAGATAAAGATGAGCTATTTTATTATATTTATAGAAATAATATATAATATATATTTGCACACAGACTCTTTCAATACTTCAAATATATCATGTAAAATATCTGTATTCAAATTGTGTTACCTCAGGGCAATATGCCTTACTTATCTGAGCTTGTTACTCATATGTTATATAACATTTGAGTAACAAGACAAAGATAGAGATATTTATTTGCTATATTATCAACATCATTAACAGCCCTTATCGGCCCACAGCTGGACATGGACGGACGACCGATGTCTTGCTACTCGCCTCAATCCCGGACAGGCTACTGCACGGAGATCGTCTTCCCACCTTTTGAACAGTCGACCAACACTCCGTTTTCCAAAACGCGGCCTATATCTGCTATATTATAGCAAATAAATATCTTTATCTTTGTCTCTATATGTAAAAATTTGTGACAAATATGTCAAATTAACACGACTGATGACATTTGACAGATGTCATACCATTTTCAAGGGAAAAGAAGTGAAAAGGTGAGGACTGTGAACTGGTATTACGTAAATCCTTACCCAAGAACACGCCAAATACTAGTTTAGTGGGAAAGGTATTGCCGATTATAACATATCCATTTATAATACAATGTTGGGTCGATTGGGAAGAAAACACGCAGAAATCGCGGCAAGTTTCGTACCGACTCTTATTGGATTTGGAGGTGCTGCATTTGTCGGAATGCTATACGTAACTGATTGGAAGGTTATTGTTACAAATATCCCCTATTACAATGGGAAATTTAAAAATCTAGAAGAAGAAAAGTGAAATTGAACACAAGAAGAGGAAACTGCAAAGTGCATGTTATCTATTATTTCTTTAATTTGTGATTAAGTAGTCTACAATAATTATTATAAGTTATTATTGAAAAGGAGTAGTTTTATTTTCCTATGCTTGGTGTGAAAGGCATGATTTTTATAAAAAAAAAATTACTTCTACTGTTTATATATATATATATATATATATAAATATATATATATATATATAAGAATAATAAAAAATGAGGAAATGTCAGTATACCAGTATCATCACATCAATGCTATGTCTGTGAGTATTTTCTCTTGAACATTGTTTGCTACATTTACATAAACTTTGCTATGAAATAATATTTTTTTATCTGCAACAGCTGGAGTTGGTTGATTCTTTGTAATTGTTATTGTACAAATCTGTATGAGCACTTGGAATGCATTTCAAACTTAAAATACTTTATCCAGGGAAAACTTTGATACTCAGTATTAAATTTTTTTTAAGTGCAAGGAACAACAACAAAACTTTGCATTAACAGTTACCTTCTGCTACAAAGTAACAAAACTACCTTATAAATAACTCAAGATTGCACAAACAAAGTCTATTTATTGACTTGTAGGAGTTTAATTATGATAAGTGTAGTGACAAAGTCAAAAATTTATGTATAATAATTGATAATACTCTTTCATGGTCACATCAAATTAATGCCGTATGTAAGAAGGTCTATTTTACATCAGCCTCATTCAGACGTTTAAAAAATTTTCTGCCCTTATCCACAAGGACTGCACTTGTACAGACTCTGCTCCTCCCTATTATTGATTATGCTGATGTGAGATATATTAATTGCATTGGCAGGCTTGAATGCATTATCAAAACTTTTTTTATTTTGCATTAGGTTCATATTCGGTCTGCATAAGTTTGATCATGTCTGAATACCAAGCAAGACTCAAATGGCTTCCAAACCATTTTTGCTGGAATACTCATATGTTGCATTTAGAGAGAGAGACGAACTTCTTAGCATGGATTCACAGTGCGGGTGCCGGATCCATCGTGTGGCAGAAGGAGTAGACCCTCCATAAAGTGCTCTTTGATCCGAAGACGCCAAAATACTTAAAAGAGATATTTACATTTTCACAAGTGGTAAGAAATTCCCATTTCATTAATAAATTAATTGTTCCCACACAAATAACAAAATTTTATAATAACTCGTTTACTGCAAGATCTATCAGGCTGCGGAATTTTTTACCAAATAAGTTAAGGTAAGTTCCAAGTATTAACATATTTAAAAAATTTGTCAAAGATCATCCTTAGAATTATAATTTTATTCCAAGGGTTCATATTAATTATGTACTGTAACCTGCCACTACTTTTAGTTTAATTTTTTTCTTTCTCTTCTCCTTCATCTTCTTTTTCTTCATTTATCCAACACAGATATTATGCAATTTTTAAATTTATTAGTATTATTATTTTATTTATAAGCTTTAAATGTTTTTAGTTATTAAGCACGCCCCCGTCTCCAAGGAACATACTATCTGGTTGCCTGGAAGATATCGCATTAAAGCGATAAGGTCGCCCAATAGTACATTTATTTTTAAATTAATTATCTTGTAAGCAAATTCAACTGGTATGTACAATAAAGTTTTATTTATTATTATTATTATTATTATTATTTATTTCCTTACATGTTTTAGTGTTATTCTTTGACATTGTTATCCTTAGATGTTCTTCTTATCAATGTGATAATTCGATTGTACCAATATTTCACAAAATATTAACTATATTTTGCACTTGGCATGTATAAGACATTATTAGTACTTTTTACTGAAAAAAACCTATGCCTTATGCAAGAATGAAGCGATTGTGTTATAACGTTGATGATAATGGCTATTTGTAATTCGTACCTGAGTCTATACGTCATTTACTCATAGATGTCTAGTGTTCCCTTTATCAATGTACTTTCAAAATCATGCTGCATTATTTTAATGACACCTGTCTCTAAATTTTCATCAATAGTTTTTGTAGCAAAAGTTTACAAGTGTAATGACAGTGACACACGGACACACATACAGGCATACAAACAGACGGAGAGTAAAACGGTAAGGTAGATAACAATGGTTTCGATTTTGCTCTTTGAATATAGAACCTCAAAAAGGCCTTGCATGGTTCGCTAAGCGACAGCAACAAGCCTTTGCAACTTTGTAGTTCCCCTGAAACCGCGTCAGGCATCTTGCGCCGGAGAATGACATTATAGGTGTTGCATGCCATACAAAAACACTTCTCCCACTTACATACACAATATGTAACAAAACTATACTTGTTGGGTATGGACGAGCTTCCACCAAAATCCCGTCCATACCCAACAAGCTGTTGACGGCATAGATGTCGGGGATCGTAGCCGCCGACCTCTGAATGTACGTCAGGTGTATACACCCCGGTCTTCCTGGCGGGCTCTTAATGGCCGGACATACTCGGGTTCAAAGCCGATGTCAATTAGGGCGTAGGTGATCTCTTCCGCGGATGTATCCGCGGGAAGGTCTCGGATAGCGACTTTCACACTCCTGTCCGCTGGGAGCGAGTACGAGAACCAAGAAATTCCCTCATCGCGTTCTAAGTCGGAGAGGTATCTCTGTGTGATGCGGCACTCGCTCTGTGACGTGACGTGGATGTTGTCTTGATCTGCGAGACCCACCTCACACCGGGACGATATTTCGCAGCGCCCAGGTACACCTACCGGCTCGAATACACTCCCTCGCCGGATGGCCGCCCGTGCCGTGGTCTGGCCATTCTGGTTGCCTAACCATCATTCACCAGGTGCTGCCGCCGATGCTCACCAGCCCGACGTGCTTGACATCGCCATCATGGACCGCGTAGAGGGACTGGTCACCCAGGAGGTCCTCTCCGACGCCCTCCAATCGGACCACGGCCCGGTCCTTATCACGATAGCCACAGCCCCGGCTCGTTCCCTCCTGAACGAGCACGAGAAGTCCACGCGCGCACACACAGCTGCACTAGCCGCGGCCACCAAACCCCCGGGCCCAATTCCGGCTTTCCGGCACGATCTTACCCGCCGGATCGACATGTTGATCAAGGAGAAGCGCTAGCTCCGCTGAAAATGACAACGCACTGGATGCCCCACTATCCGGGCCGCCTTTAACAGAGCCGCCGTAGTGGTCAAGCTCGAGTTCGCCGCCCACTATGCGGCGACTTGGGAATACCGCCTCTCCCAGGCCGCCGAGGACTTGTCGTGCGTTTACCGCCTTTGCCGTCAACTCACCGGCAGCAAGAAGCCTATTCGTCCGCTAATACACGAAGACCGGGGGGAGGGGACCTACGCTACCGTGCAACAGACAGAGCCAACATCAATGCCAGGTAGCTCACACAGGTCTTTACATCATTGGTCACCGCCGCCACTGACCGCGAGGACGAGGTGGTCGCGCAGGTAAGGAAGTACTTCGCCCGCGAGGGCTCCCCCTTCCCACCAGCACAGGAGGTCACCACCACCGCAGCGCCTGCTCCCTTCTTCGTATCGCCCAGCCAGGTCCGTCGCGCCCTCCTCAGGTTTAATCCCAGGAAGGCCCCGGACGCCGACCATATCCCCAACTCGGCTCTACGGCTTGCCTCCCCCAGGACTGCAGCCGCCATCGCCCGACTATTCCACGGATTATTCCGCACGGGGCACTTTCTTACCCAATGAAAAACGAGGGAGGTAATCCTGATCTCCAAGAAGGGGAAGAGCCTCCGGTCTCCCGCTGACTACAGGCCCATAACTCTGCTGCCTGCGCTCTTACCTGCTGACCCGGGCCGATCAATTCGGCTTCAGGACTGAGCATTCGACCACCCACCAAACTCATCGGCACCATACACTTCATCACCAATGCCGTCAACGAAAAGGAATCAGTCGCGGCGCTTTCCCTGGGCATGGAAAAGGCGTTCGACCGCGTCTGGCACGAGGGTCGGTCTCCTTTTCAAGCTCATCGCTTCCCAGGTTCCCCGTCCTTTGGTCACCATAGTGAGGTCCTTTTTGAGCCACTTTTTACGTCCGAGTGGAGGATGCCCACTCGCTCACATGCCCCGTCGGGGCCGGAGTGCCTCAGGGTAGCTGCCTCTCCCCAGCCCTCTTCAACAGGTATGTTGACGACATTTCCAGCAGCGATGGAGTCATGGCCCATGGCCGCCCTGTACGCCGACGATACGGCGTACCTAGCAAAGTTACTGAACCACCAACACACGGCTGCCAAGATACAGAGGATCCTTGACATGCTCCCCGACTGGCTGACGAAATGGCGGCTGAGCGTCAATACCGCCAAGTCACAGGCGGTGATCTTTCCCCGCTGTCGGAGCTTCCCACAACAATTAGCACTCAGCGGCGAACCCATCCCCTGGACCTACCAAGCCAGATACCTGGGCGTTTGCTTGGACGCCGGCCTAACCATGGGTTCACATGCCTGCGCCTCTGTGGCACAGGCCTCCACATCACTGCGACAGCTGCAGCCGGCGCTTTGGAGGTTCCTTCCGCTCAAGGTAAAACTTATGATATATAAGCTATACATCCGCTCCCGCCTGGCGTATGCGGCTCCAGCGTGGTACCACCTCCTGGCGCCCACACCACAAGCGTCGACTGCGTGCGGTCCAACCCAGGGCCCTGATCCGCATAGTCGACGCCCCCCGCTACGTCAGGAACTCCACAATTTCTCGGGACCTTGGGGTGGAGGACCTCGACAGGCACATAGCCGGCCTGACCTCCCGCCTGTTCGCCAAAGCGGACGCCTCCGCACATACCACGCTCTGCCATTTGGCCCCCTATCACAGGCGACCTTCCAACCACAGAGCATATCCGCGCGACTCCGTACAGCCTCCTGATGCGCTGGAGGCTGGACCGTCGCGGGCGCCCACAGGAGCAAGGACCCCTGTGGTCAGTACACCATCTTAACATTATCTCCGCCCCGCCATTAGGCTTTCCAGCTTTTCTGCCTCTCACACAGCTTCTATCATGCTTTTACGCTTTCACTCACAAATTACTGCTCCCCTCTCTCATGCACTCACTCATTCATCATGCTTCCATGCATTCATTCATCTAATCTAGTCATGTCTTCATCATTCACGTTTCTACTACTTCGCATCCTATTTCCCTTACTGACTCCTACACCCTCTTGCTCCTTCGTATGCAAGTCCCCGTATTGGGGTTCCTAACAGGTAGTTACGATAGGGGAATAGCTTCCTTCCCCTCTTTTTTCCTTCTTCTTAGCTAGCCGCGTGCTCACTCGCCCGCCTGATCAGCGGGTCCTTGGTCGCTGGCTGCTACTCGCTGGGCCTTCGCCGGGATTACCGGCGATCTCATCCGGTGTAAGCAGACCGCCCATGACAACCCCGCTGTGAGGACGGGCGACCAGGTCCCACCGGCAACCGCCCCCAACTGCGATCAGTAATGATCGCCCCAACGACCGCTCCATAGTAATGGAGTGAGACCCCGCTGCCGCCGGAAGAGGATCAAAGTCCTGATACGGCTCCCTCTACCCCCTTGCGGGGGTATGATATGACCCAGTCGCTCGCCAAGCATGACCAGCGACTGAGGTGTGCGTCGCGCTCATGCGGAGTAAAGTGACTTCACGATAGCCCCCTATGGCTACTGGGAGGGTGCGAGAACGAAAAAGAAGGAGCGCAGTAGGACGTATAAGGAGCTCCTGAACGAGCAGAAGAACTTTCAATAGACTCTGCGATAGAGCCGCGAAAAAAAGGAATTCCGCGACTGAACGCGGAGAAAGAGTCGGCAACGATGGTTTCTGTCTGGGACCATAGTCCTAGGCCAACCGAGGAAGGGCGGGAAACGCGGCCGGTGCGGCGAGTACATGGGGCCGTTGAGTTCGCTGGCGGCCATCAGGCGGTGCTGCCGGGTGCACAGCTTGCTCAACCGTGGCGTCGGGAGCTGGGGCCGGAACGTTGATCTCCATAGCGTCGTCGTCGTCGGAGTCCAAACTTGTAGGTGGTTGTTTCTTCGCCCGACGTTTTCTGCCTCTGGGCGTGGGATCGTTGGCCGGCACCATCAAGGTAGCATCTCAACGTGCGGCGGCTGAGCGATAGCGGGGGCCGGCGGGCGGCGCGGTTGTCGCGTCAGCGCCATGACGCCCGCCTTGCGGTTGCGGGTCTCGCGTATGTTCACGGGGCACGTGTGGCAGTTCACTGGGTGCGGCCCGCTGCTGTTAGCACAGGTCGCAGGTTCCGTTTTGTCCCGGGGGCAGACACGGGAGGCGTGGTTACCTCCGCAGCGTATGCATGCTATCGGACAGTGACAGTCCTTGCTGCTGTGCCGGAACAGCCGCAGTACAAGCACTGCGCACGCCCTTTGTGCGAGCACCACGCGGACATGTTTACCCCGGGGATTTTTAAAAATTAGGAAAGCCCTTATATCCCCGGGATAAGGTTGGGGGTGCGGTAAGATGGATGCATCCGGGCCGGCCCTGTCGGGACGGAATGGGGCGCGAATACTCAGGCTCGTAGCCGAGGCGGGCACGGGCGCGGAACACGGGAAGCACTTTACGTTGACTAACACGCTATTCGGAGCGGGACGAAGGAGATAGCTATATACACACAAGTGTATAGAGCGTACAGAGGACACCGTGCACAGCGCGCATCGAGCACGACCGGAGAATACGTACGAACCCAACCGGAGCCGGAATTGAACTGAGTGATTGTGCATTTCTTTTTTTTTCGGAGGGACCTAATACTGATTGGCGGCGCTTGTCCAGCGTCAACAGTTCGACTGACTACGACTACTTTTGTGTCTTCAGGTTTAGGGAGACGATAGAGGGACAGATCCTCTCGTTTCCCGCAGATGGGAAGAGATGTACCGGGTTGATTGTGGGCGTACCCTATAGTAATTATTTTTGGGACCGAAAAGGGGGGCCGCGCGCGCACGATGCCGTTTAAGTTGCGGTGTCAGGGATAAGGATAATTGAGCTCGTTTAATGTTTGGTTTATCTGAGGAGGCTGGCCTCCTCACCCTGCACCCAACCCTCTGACGAACGGGGATTTGCGGATCCTTAATTTTTTTATTATACGAGCTCTCTAGAGTTGCGTTATTTAATTTCTACCAATCTAAGCTCTCAACTTACGGATTGGAACCCGGGCTCGTTTCCGTAAGCGGTGTGTGAGTTTGACATTCTGTCAGTCATATATGTTATAACTGTGCCACTTTATGTAATGTTTCATCGCTCGACCGGTACGAGCGGTGTATATGATATTGGTTATAGCAGGAAAAATGCATT
The DNA here is from genome assembly GCA_017140195.1 of Eumaeus atala. Taxonomy (NCBI): domain Eukaryota; kingdom Metazoa; phylum Arthropoda; class Insecta; order Lepidoptera; family Lycaenidae; genus Eumaeus; species Eumaeus atala. The sequence continues at coordinate 149,714 of JAFELO010000902.1, forward strand.
TACGCACCATTCAGCCGACCCAAGGGGGCCTGAAGTGTGTGTCGGGCTCAGGTCGTGAAGCGATAGCTACTATGGCCTAAAAACTGCTATCCGTTAGTTGGCCCTATTGGAATTTTATTGCGGTAGCGTGTCTTGGTGTTTCTTTGTTTGTGTTCTTGGACGGACTTAGCTACTGCAATCGCGATCGCGTCGTCGGCGTCGTGCAATACGTGCTTCGGCCGACGGTAACGGAAGTCGGTTAATAACGTCGGTTTGGACGACTAATTTATTTTTGTGATTAAGGGCACGGTTAAAGAACTTTTGAGACAGGTCTTGGAAGTGTTCTTTTATCGAGGTCAATTGAATGTGATTGAGCCTTTTTTTTTTCTTTTCGGAGGGACCTACTACTGATTGGCGGCACTTGTCCAGCCCTAACAGTTCGACTGATTACGGAAGACTTTTTGTCTTCAGGTTTTAGGTAGACGAAAGGGGGACAGACCCCCCTCTTTTCCCGCAGATGGGAAGAAGCATACCGGAATTTTTGTGGGCATT
>JAFELO010000903.1:0-15807 GCA_017140195.1 Eumaeus atala
CCCCGAACTTCAGCTTACGCCTGGTACCAGAAAAACAGTGTCAACCTAACCTATATGTCTGGAACCTTCCCCAAACCGCACGAACAGAAACAGCATAATTTCGCGTCGGTCATATGCAAAGAATACGACTATGTGACACAACAGAACTTATCTGCCTGATTCAACTACAATGGTATTGCACAACCTCATATTTTTTAAAACAAATTAAAACTACACAATAAAAACCAAGAATGGTCTATTTCTCAACGACAACCTGACAATATGGTGGTAAGGCTCGGATATTTTTTTATTATCACCGAAAGTAGCAAAGGTAACGTAACACTACATATAAGCGTGAAATCTCAATCCTCGTGGAATGGCTGCAGACAAAGATCGAGATCTTTACACAAACATCACGAATGCCTCTGTACTGCGCGGAACTAATTTAATCTGACAATATCATCCTTTTTAAAGTAAACAAGGATTGAGATACTTGAATGGAAACACTTTGGGAACTTTTAATTCGATAACGTACGAAAAAAGGAAACTGGATGAAAAAAATTAAAAGGTAAAGAGTAAATTTGGACTCATTGTGGCAGAAATTGAACGGAGCCAGCAGGACCTGGGAAGTGCCTCTTCTTCACATTTTGCTGATGTCACGTGTGACGACGGCTATCGCATTTCTAGCAGTTTCTATGATTTCTGGCAATGAGCTATCACCAACAGCGGATATTATATCATGACATACACATTATTATTTTTCAACTAGTTGTTACTGGTTTATTTCACGCGATAGCCAGCCAGAACTAAACATGCCTGCGTTAGCGCTTAACATAATTCAACTCGAGCAAATGAAGGACGGTGAAGGAGCAATTATCATGCGCCACTCGCGCGCCACCTGTTGCACGTTTATGGCATTGTTAAGATATACCTATTGACAGGCTGCGAGGAAAAATGATTTGTTTAAAAAGAGATTTACTGACAATTGGCATTGGTAAGTAATTAGTAAGGACTATAGAGTTTTAAAATGTTCAATATTATAGATATTATTAAACACTAGCGGACCCGGCACACTTTGTCGTTCCTGGAATAGCGACTTAATATTAAGTAGGACCTGTCCTACCGATTCAATTTCATTCTCAAACTATACAGGAAATCATTGAATAACTCACTAAAGTTCAACACAATCGGTCCGGTGTTTAAAACAGCATTATTTAACGGCTTCATCACATAACATTAATTTTAGTTTGTTATACAAATACATAATTAAAATGTTATGGTTGTATAAACCTTTGGGTGTAAAATAAAAAAAAAAGTAAAATTGCCATCACAATTCTTTGCGTTGTTTAAATGAGGAAACCTTAGAAACAACCAGACAGCGGCCTAGTGTAGCTAATGATAATGTATTTTATAATGAACGGAAATATCAAAAGAACCTACTTTAAAGTTCTCGTGTCACAATTTTAAGTTATTCTCGTGTCACAGTTTTAGCTACCTTAATCCTCCGAAACGGCTTTATCGATTTTTACCAAGTGTTATGTGCATATTCTGTAGGTCTGAGAATCGGCTACTATCCATTTTCCATACCCCTATGTGATGGGGGTTGTTCACACTTAACATTCTTTAATTAATTATACGTTACAATGACAACAACTTCAACTTATGACAGAATAACGTCTGTCGGGATAGCTATTTAGACTATGTGTTTTCAACAAAGATGAGTCAGTTTTCTTTTATCAATTGTACATAAAAATATTAATGCGAGCTTTCTTTGTTATGTAGAAATCTCTACAGGTATGTAGATAAATTGGTATATGCTAGGCGTAGGAGGGCGACAAAGAGCCTCCGTCCTCCGTGAGCGATGACCTTGGTGCGCTGGGTTCGGCTGGTGTGTAGTTGGCGGTGTAGGGCCCATCCTTTCCTCGGATATACCTGGCCCCCCTGACACTGACTTCTATAAAGAAACACCGTGTGATTTTAGTCGAGTCAAGTTCGATGTTACCATATCTGCAAGAGCCCGCATGTTTTAAAAAAAGGTTATTTTATACATCATTGCCAGAGTGACAGAGTGAAATCTTGCTTAAGATTTATAATTAGGTATTGTTTTATTATTTACCTTACGTATCGTAAACGATCATTCGAGTAATAAAAAATTGAATGTACTTCATTTAATAATTAAGTCAAGAAACTGGCTGATTACTGTAACGACATCAATAAATACTGATAATTAGCCAGTTACTCTATTTTTAGTCATAAGAGACAACACACTGATTATGACGAGGTGTGCAATGCTCTTAGTAATTACATTGGTTTAGCGGCAATAAGTTACTATTGAATAGTAGTAAAACTGAATGCATTAAAATTCACCCAGCGCAACTTGAGGCAGGCCTCAACCAATTTACTTATAAACGGCGTGAATATAGATTCAGTAGACTTAACGGTGTTTTTGGAATAACAATAGATGCTAAATTGCAGTGGGGTCTTTATATTTCAAGACATGCGAATAAGCTTAGTTCAGCAAGCATACGATGTTAGATAAATTAGGCAGTATTCTGATGAAAAGACGGCAAGATTAGTTTCCTTTAGTTACTTCCACAGCACTGTGTCTTACGGCATGTTGTGGGGGAATGCTGCCAACATCAATAGTATATTTGTACTGCAGAAGCGAGCTATTCGTGCACTACACAAGCTATCCCTAATACTTCTCTAAGTGATAAGTTTAAGGAAATTAGAATACTGACTGTTTATTCACAATAAATTTTAGATAATGGTGAAAAGGCAAGGTAAAAATATAAGTGAATTTGTTTAAAAAAATTATATCATGCTAAAAGTACCCGGAAAAGACACACACTGAATGTACCAGTGATTAGACTAAGCAAAGTGAGTAATTCGTTTCAGGGACAACGCCTACGTGTATACAACAATAGGATCCTAGGAAACGTTCGAAATCTTTCAATTTCTAAATTGGAAAACACCATAAAAGAACATTTGTGTGGTAAATGATACTATGAGATAAAATAAGTTTTGGAAGATACCACAGTTTGGGAATAAAAATCTCCGTCCAGGCAGTTACGGTTTTGTTTTAACAACATGTATTACAATAATAATGTAACTTGTGTATGTGATCTCAAATCATCAGTCCCGCTCAGTCCTCGGTCTTCTCAGGTTAGGTTAGGTTAGGTTAGGTTAGATGGAAATATTTTGATTTCTTTTGATATCGCCTCACCAAAAGACGTCGATTGAAAAAAATTCAAAGTAATATAAAATCTCTTTTTTTAATAAGGTAAATTTAAATATCAAGAAATATACATAACATGTGAGAGGTAGATACGCGCATACTGTTGCTGAAGGCACAAAGGGAGGGCCGAAATCAGAACGAGTTGTTATTTCAAATTACATTTTTCTGAATTTCTTTAGGGGGAGATGTTTGCCGGAATTCTTAATAGAAACGCAACATTGAGATAAAACGAAATAAGTGATAGAGCTGAAGGAAACCCAACTCTACGGCTACAAGTTTAAGATTAAAATAATTCCTTCCGAATTATTGGAAATCGGATTTCATTCTGAAAACTTGTATTAATTTACTTTTTTAATAACGAATTTGAATTGATATTTTTGTTCCTTTTTTTGTTATTTCTCGGCTTCGGTTGTTCTTTATATAAAGTTGTGCTTTTATTTTCCGCTTCAGCAAATTTATTTTCTTGTAAATAAAACTTTCAGTTAACAAAGTAGGTATTAGGGATCTACAACGGTAGGCAGTTAAACAAAACAATTTACTATCTTAAAGCTTACGTGCCTGTATTTACTTATTCATAATCTACCGTCAGAAACTAAAGTAGGTAACTTACCGACCTAGGTGATACACAGCGACGCCTAAATTTTTTTTGAAGTTTAGCTATAGCTAATGCTTCTGGATAAGCTAAGGATCATTGATGACTGAAGGACCAATAAGTTTCGTAGATTCACTTTGGGAAGATGAATCAAATAAGCAAAATCAGACCAGGAGGTACGATCGGCACTTGTACACAGGCACCGTCCTTCCACATATTTGTCACAACATTTCATTTCCGTTAAAAAAATATATATAATCTATAAGTAAAGAATTCTTTCATCAGCTACATGTATAGCACAATCTATGTGTATCTGATGCCTTCCTAGGTAGAGACAATTATAATAGTTAGTACAATACTTTATATGCTATTATAGTCTCTGCTCAGGTAATTTTATGTAGATCGTCTCGAGGCCTAGAGATAAGTGCTTTCAATAACAGATTGTGAGGTCCAGGGTACCAATTCCTGGTCGGAACAAATTTTTTTAATGAAACTTTTCAATTTCTCAAGAGCACGTTACGCTGTTGATCCGCCCTTTCATATCTCCTGGGGGAAAAGACAATTCACTCCCTGCGCACACATTTATAATAGGTGTACGCATTTAGCTAGTCTCCATGGAGATGACCATCGTAGTCGCAATTCGGCTAAGAGAACATTATTAGGTAGACGTTTTTGTATCGGTCACCGTAGTTGATATTCGGCCAGAAGCATTAGCTATCTATTTCTATAAATGAGAGACCTGATCTAGTACATATTTTTAATGTTAGTTGTAAAATATTAAATCTGAGACACAAAGAGCCAGATAGGTTTCTAACACTTAAAATGTAGAGTACTAGATAGAGCCCCATAACTTCCTTTATCAATACCAAGAAATATAGGCTACATTATATTACTGCCATAATTCCAGACCTTATCTGTTTAAATGTGACGGAGGGAAGTACGGGCTGGTTCACAAATTTCGACGGTGCTCCCTCTGACAGCAATTCCGTTTAGAGCTTTAATCCCGACTCTAGTACGAATAAAAGGCATATTTCGTTCGCCGACGCTCGCAAAATTGTCATCGCAAATAGCTTTTGCCCCGAGCGCAATGGCTGCTCAATGACGTAACGTCGTAACTACCAACCCACATCCCTAAACTCATCTTTGACAGCTTCACAGAAAGTCTAATTTGCATTGCAGCAAAGCAATTCAGAAGTGTAACAATGAAAATGCCAGTATTGCACACGTAAATACAATTCGTCAAAACGTTTTCCCGTGTTAGATTTAATGTTCAAAAGAATAAGGTTCATAATCAATTGAAAGGGAAATCTGAACTTGAAAATCGTCGCTTGCCTGACGCTCAATATCAAATAAACAATGATACGTCGGATAACGCCTGAAGCGCCTAAAGGTATGGTACAAAAAATTCAACTCTACGCGACAGTAATAAAGTCAAATGTTCAATACTGAGTAGTCATTGCTAGGATTTTCGCCGGGGGAAGAGAAAGAGATGCTCAAATAGATGATTTGTATAGTAAGATAAGGATAGGGATATAGCTCGGAGCGCTGTGATTGGTCAGGAAGGCCGCAGGCAGTGAACAGTAGCCCGCCCTATGTCTACTGTAAACTGTGACGATCTTGGCGAAAAACAACGTATCTAATCAATTCACACTTTCTTCCAATTCCTTCAAATAATAAATAATATTATACTCTTTAAATGCTCTTGATTATTGTAAAAATACTGAATCTTTTAACATTGTATGTGTGTTTACATCTTATCTATCTAATTTTTATTGCCCACAGAAAATGTACAGGCGCGATCTTGATGCCTAGCTCGTAGATAACACAGATAATATCTAATAATCACATAAATTTTATTGCATGAGAAGTAAACGAGCAGTGTAAGTAGGATGTAGTGCCATGCTGTATTGCAGCGGAATTCGGCCGACCGTGGAGGTACCACTAAAATCACCTACATCATACAACACACATGAAGAACCTCGAGGTCTAGTGGTAAGCACGCTCGACCACAGTCGTGAGGTCTTGGGTTCGAGTCCCGTGTCGGAACAAAGTGCTATCGGGATTTTAAGTTTCGAATAACGCTCCGAAGTCAGCGAAGATATATAGAGTATTATCGAGAGCGGCAAAGCAAAGGAAGACTCAATCAAGGAATAAAATGAAGTAATAAAAAATAGAAATGTCATTTACGTCACTCTAAGCGTCGTCAGTCGCCGGCGGCGTCTCCGTGGGCGCCGTCTTGTGTCGCGTCGCTCGGGGCGGGGCGTCTACACACAAGCACGCACACACAAACACACACACACAACGCATCCTACCCTCTGCCCTCCTTTCTGAAAATCTCTACATCTAGTTCAGAAACTGTACAATTTATACATAACTCTTTTATTTTCTTTCTTAATAATACGCTGTAGGTAAATAGGCATATGGAAATGGATAGTCTATTAGCAGTCCTTCGGATTCCGCTGCTATCTTTATATGAACACTGGCAGTCGATCCCAGCTTCGCGCGGTTATTTCATGAAATATGATAAATATTCATTAATTTACAAGAATAAAAATATTTTAAAAACTAATTTCGGCATCGTAAACATTACACGTCACCACATTATGACAAATAATTCAATTTATGACAGAACAATGTCGATCGACCTATAATTTCTGCAGCTGCGAATATGCGAATACAATATTTACATTTAAATACGCGTCGTCGTCTCGGTTTCGTTCCTGTAGTAATGAACAGACGTTACTACTAAGCATTAAATTATCTCATACGCGCTGCTTAAAAATAATATTTCGTTTTCGAGGTGGTTGCTGTAAGTAACTGAAGTAGAGAATGTAAAAAAAAGCAATAAAAAATCCGCCATATTGTTTATGTACCTGTTATCGCCGAAGAGGTAGGCAGAGGTGTGCCAGTACATCCACAACTCGTAAGTCCAGTAGATATGCTAGCACACCCACGATTAGCCAAGGTACTGAGGCCCATGATGTCATAGGTGGCAAGCTTATAGCCACTTCGGGCACCTTCCGATCCCGGACAGTGTAATGCATGCTCTGAATAATCTGAAAAACATTTGCTGTCAACATGTATCCTACAACTCGCTTCATATTCAAGGTGATAATCTTATGTGCGAACACTTGAGGTATGAAATGAATGAATATATATTGCAGAACCGAAGAATCGGGTAAAGTTTAGCAAGACATATGTCTAACTAAACTTTACCTACTTATATAAATAGGTAATTTAGTACGAATATTTTCAGGTGTCGGCAGTAGCTACTAGCTAGTCATCATTTAATTGGATTGTTCGTCTACATCTTTTTTAAAGAAATCATTTGTAATTTGAAATTAATAGAGTACCTGTTAGAATATATTTTATTCGGTATCTATCAGTTAAATAAAATGGAATGGAAATAGAGTTTTAGTTACCGCCTCATGAAAAAGCAACGTAGAAATTGTATAAACAAAATCAAAACAAAAGTCACACAATTATTCTCCCGTACACAATTAAATGGAAGCAATATTATTAATATAAAGGGAGGCTCATCCCCTAATCTTGTTAGGCAAATATTTGTTTCGAATAAAGAAGTGTAATTATTTAAGAAAGTCGACAGGTACAAAGGCGGTGCGGTGAAACGAGGGGTTTTCTAATTATTTTTTCCCCTGAAAACTTTGTAAAAGTTTCCCGCTTTTTTTTCGGATGGAAAAATTAAGGAAAGCTAACGGTGGATATTCTTGTACAATTATAATGAACACAGGCCTATCCGCGGCAGGTGTGTCTTATTTTGATAAAACATACCTAAGTCTATATATTATTATTCGTGTGTTTTTGCAGGGCATATAAATGAGCAGCTGTTGTCAGGTGGTGGTAAGCGACTGGCCTCCTACATCTTTAATAAAGTCCTCAGTATGTCTTAAACTAGAGGTACAGAAAGAGGTAGAAGTATTATGTTGAACATTCTTTACATGTCACCGCAGTGACAGCTATGCTGTCGCCATTAAATGTTAATAGTGAATTTCCGGTAATTCATTGAAGAGAATTAAATTGAGCAACACATCTGCGTAACAATTATGTCATTATAACTTATACATTAACATTAAATGGAAATATCCCGCCGGTACATACATATGAAACTTGTATATATGGCCAGAATAATCACATACTTATTCTGACCATATATACAAGTTACAATAGAAAATAAAAAATATTACGTTTGAATTTGGAATCTGTCTGTATAAAAGTTTATACAATTGTTCATTGTGTTTTCTCATTTTGGCGCCAATACATTGCACAATATTTTGGGATATTAAAATGGAGTGGGGTGGGATGAGATAAAGAGAACAGAATCAGCATTACACAAAGAAGGTATGGAGCCAAATACAATTTTTAAAACTCTCCATACATGTGGTATTTGTAAAATTGTTTGTGTATCGGGCCATTAATAGGTACAATGAGACTTCCTCTGTTTATGACAGAGTGTGAGAGACGGCCAAGTAGTGTTCGTACTAAAAAGGCGATCAAAGCAGTAAGGGAAAGAATATGAAGAAATCCTACCCGAAATGAAGATAGCACCTAGGACCATGCCGCGTATTTTAAGAGATGACTTAGGACTTGTAGCCTATTAGAGAAGCACTAGTCGCTTCATAACTGATAAATTAAATATCAATGGGGTGGTAAAATCGAAACAACTACTGAAGCGGTTCGTAATGGGAGGTCACAGAGGAAAAATATTTACGGACTACATTTTTTTGACAGTTCAGTAACATTTTAACAAACAAAATGACTGTATTATAAGGAAAATTTCCAATTAGTCGACAGAAGGCTACGTAGGCATTATCCGACAGTGACAGTTTGGTGGTAGCCAACACGCTAGGAAGGAGTGACAGCCATATTTTTGTGAAAAAGGTATCAAAACATAGGCACAAATGTATCAAGATACAATTCTTGAGGAGGTAGTTAAGCCCCTTAATAACACCATGTTCAGTAACCAAGTATGGTCCTTCCAGCTGGACTCGGCGAAGAGTCATAAAGCTCGGTCCACGATGTCTTAGTTGGAAGCGAACGTCTCGGACTTCCTCAGAGATAAAGACTGGCCCAATCCTCTGGATTATGATTGGTCAGTTTTAGAGAGTACGGCCTGCTCTAAACGCCGTGATAATTTGGAGTCCCTAAAACAGTCCATACGATTGGCAGTGAAAAATTTCCCCGTGGAAAGGGAGCTACTGTTGATAATTGGCGTGTTTACAGGACTGTGTTGCAGCCAGTGAAGACCACTTCGAATGAGCGTTTATATTTTGAATGGTTTTAAATTTGTGTATTAAGCTAACACACTAGTAATAAATGTTATTTGCAATTATAAAAATATTTTTTCTTTGTTACAATATTTATGGCAAGACCAGGTATTTTAAGGTATACCCAGTCCCCCCCCCCCCCCTCCTCGCTCTAACAACACGTCATGTGTCCGTCAAGCTTACGAGGTGGTAGGGAAAATATAAATCGACATACTTAGGCAAGTAAAGGATTACCGTCCTCCGTCTGACACACAGAACGTCGAAGTATATATAATTAATAATAGTAATTAATTTACAAAAATACGAGATACACGATTTCATAGTAGACTGTTACTCTAATGGGGGGGTAATAGGAGGGCAACGCATCGGCATAGTAATTATGTGGATGTTCATGGGCGTCAGTTGTCAGAAAAAGCTCTAATTGCTCGTTTTTAATTCCCCCTGTTCTATTTTAAAAAAAAAAACATTGTTTTGCATAGTCAGACTTACGCGCATGATTTTAAGTCGAATTTTAAAGAAGTGCATAATTTAAAAGTATTAACTCTTGAAAATCAATGATATTAATAGTCCATACAATTCCATACCCGCACCGGGCTTGTTATAACAAGTAAATCCCAAACAAATGGTAAGCAATAAGCGAGAAGGCTGCGTAAGTTTCCTACACGCCACTCGCCGGATAAGAACTTCGTCTTCAGCGTCTCGTACAAATACGTATGACTGTATATGTATGAGGGGTTTGTTGTTAGATCTGGTATCCTTTTCTTGTTTATTTATTCAGTTCCAGATAAAGGTTAAATTATATTTCTCTACCAAGCTGCAGAGCACTTGTCGGTAGATAAAAATATCTTAATCTAGGTACACCTTTATTTAAACTAATAGGCAATTTATATATCACCAAACTATTCTTTTTGGCGGGAAGGCAAATAACGAGTCACCCGACGGTAAATGATCTCTTAAGTGCAACACAAAAGCTTTAGAAGGCGAATTTGGGGCTTTTGAAAAACAGAAACGCTCTTATTTAGTAGCTAGTAGATGTCCATCCATGGATGTTATACTATTAGTAAAATGTAGTACCATGCTGTATTGCGACCGGATTAGGCATGACCGGTAACCTATGCCGTCGCGTTTCGTGCGGTTCGTAAGTAGCCGTAGACCCATTTGGCGGGGAAAGGGCAACGCATCTGCATGATAATAATAACGGATGTCTATTGACGTCGGTAATCGTCAAAAGGCTTCGATTTCTCGTTTGCCCCCTGTACTTACTATAAAAGTACATTACATTAAAAAATAGAACAAGATTTACCGAATTAGCGGTTTTAAAGTGATTTTTTTCACTTCATTTTTATAACACAATAAGGAAATAGAAATCTAAATATTTACACCACTTTGCTGAATCTAGTTAGGGATCGGAGTTATTCAATAAAGGTTAAGCTGGAGCTCGTAATTGATCTCTAGAGGGTTCCCTGGGGCGGACCGTACAAATGGACGCGGTACAAGCTCCGCCGCCCCGTCGGCCCCCATCACGGAGATGCTCCAGCCGGACCAACTGGGGGGATCGTCGGAGAATTGTTCCCCGACACACCCGTTGCTTCATGCCCCCAGGATGGCTCGGCAGACGTCGGATGAGGCGGAGGGTGGTCCGCCACTCGTCACAGAGGCTGAAATGGAGGCGATTCTGACTCGTCTCCAGAGTAAGAAGAGGCCACCGGGTCCAGACGGGGTTCACGGGAGAGTGCTGGCGATCTCTCTCGTGCACCTCGGGGAAAGCCTCCGGGAAGTTTTTGACCTCTGCCCGCGGTCTATTCAGTTCCCGGGAGCATGGAAGGTTGTTAACAAAGGCAGGGCGGCCCATGGACTCGGGGTCGTCGGTTCGACCGGTGGTGCTGCTGAACGAGACTGGGATGGCTTCAGAACGGACTGTGGCCTCCCGTCTCGTTCAGCACCTGGAGTCTTCTTTAAGGTGCCTCACTACCTCGTGAGATACCTCTCCGATCGCAGAGTGGCTCTCGAGAACCGGTCAGGGTCCGTGACATGATGTCGAGTCGGGCGCCGCGTCCCGCAGGGTTCTGTACTTGGAGCAATCCTGTGGGACATCGGCTACGACTGGGTCCTGCGAGACAATCTCCACCCCGGGATGGGTGTCATCTGTTACGCGGTTGACACCCTCGTTTATGCCCGGGGACGACACTACAAGGAGGCGGCGCGGCTGGCCGAGGTTGATTTGGACCTCGTGATCGATGTACGGTGCTCCGCGTTGGGCGGAACGTCTCACTGCGAAAAGTAAGGCCCATCTGCGCTCTGCGCAGAGTGTCGTCGCAATGAGGTCGTTCCGGGGGTACCGTACGGTATCGAGGGCTGCAGCGACAGCCCTAGCCGGTCATCCAATGTGGGAGCTCGGGGCGGAGGTTCTCCTAGGTCTCGGATAGGAGAGCTCTCGGCCTGAGCCCCACGCATGACGAGATCCTGCGGGTTCGCCGGTTAGGGCATGTGGCGTTAATGCAGAGGTGGGGGAAGGACCTGGCGCGGCAGCCGTACGGTAGAGAGATAACGGCTGCCTTGCACCCGGTCCTCGAGCGGTGGATGTACCGTAGGCGCAAACCCCTCACCTTCCGCAGACTTCTGACGCAGCTGCTCACCGGGCATAGTTGCTTCGGTGAGTATCTGTATAGGACGGCCCACAGGGAGTCGACGACTCGTTGCCACGATTGTGACGCGGCGTTGGACTCGGCCCAGCACACCCTCGAGGTGTGCCCGAGATGGGCGGCGCTGCGTCACGATCTGACATCAGTTGTCGGAGGGGACTTGTCAAAGTCGAGCATCATCGTCGCGATACTCGGCAGCTATGAGTCCTACCAGGCGATAGATTCCTTCTGCGAACGTCATTTCCCAGAAGGAAGCCGACGAGCGGGTGAGAGAAGAGGCTGCCGATGCGGCCTCCCCCCGCCGACGACGAATGGGGAAAGAACCCTATCTGCCGCGCCTTCAGTAGTGCCCCTGTGTTCCGTGTTGGGCTGGGATGGGAACCCGGTCCAACTCATAAAGACGCGGCGTCGTGGGGACTGTTATAGCGTAGCCGGACAGTCCCCGAGGAGGTGAAGTCTGGCCTTTTCGCCGAGGCCAGGATGTCACTTGAGGGGTCCTGTTGCCTGCAGATCCAGGACCCTCCGCTAATAGTGGCTGAAGGTTTCCGTAGGGGTTTAGTTGGTATTGCTACCCATTGGCCGAGTCCAACGTAGGTCTGGGGGTCTATCCGGACTCCCTGGTATCATTCGTAAATGCATTTCCTATCGTCACCAAAAAAAATATCAAAATAGTACAAATTCGATAGGGTTGTGACGCGCTGAAAAGTCCAGCTCAGTCCCGTTTATCAGAACCTGTGTAGTATTTAGCCACGGAGTGCTGGATGATACAAACCAAATAACCGAAAACATTACTGAATTGTAACATTTTATTACAGTGTTCACGTGGCTACCTTTATACCTGGCCAGACCCTACATAAAATGACTAGTATTTAAGTCCTTGTCAAGACGAATTCCCAGACACGATGGGGTCGCGATTTCTTATTACAGAGTTCCAATGGCCACAGAGGAAGCAAAAAGGTCCTGAAAAGAAAAGTAATATTCATTATTATTTTTTTCCGTTACTTTTTCCTACTTTCGTCATTTTGATAGTTAAAAATTTGTAACTAGTCATAGTTATTATAAAATATTGGGCCACTGTGAAAATACGTGTATACCTGTCCTGAAAAATTTGTTCCCAAGAGGTTATCTTGTGGGTTAAAATAAATTGAATAAATAAGGCTGGTTTCGAAAAACAAAATAAATAATAAATCCTACTGTGTCCCACTATGATACATTTGATCAATTACTTAAAATACACACATACGTATAGTGTAATACAGACATACACATAGTGTAATACACACATACATATAGTGTAATACACACATACATATAGTGTAATACACACATACATATAGTGTAATACACACATACATATAGTGTAATACAGACAAAGGCACACAAACAATCTAGCCACACTCTTTTTCGTACAATAAATCGTTGTAGGACGAAAAGATCTCGCTAAAGCAATTTAAACGGTTACTTTCCGCACTGGGAAATGAATTTCCCGAGTGTAAGGAGTAAACTGAATAGTGTCGCCACCTGACCGGAAGTAGGCTTCAGTGGCGGAAATGGACCGGAAATAGCAATTTACACCAACTGCGGTGTCCGCTTTGTTGGTCCGACGAGAATACGCTTCGGGGAGTTTATTTACAAGTATTTTGAATCATTTTGGTGGAAGGTTAATATTTATTGCTACGAATAGCTACAATCTTTATTATTACTACAGCCCGTCCCGGCTTCGCGATCGGATATTTAACAAAATATGGCAAACGCATAGTTTTTGACCCCGTAGACATTACATATTACTGCATGGAAAATAATTCAATTTTCTACATTTGCAGACACGATATAAGGATTTACTTTGATATTTTTTCACACCTTTGGTTACATATATAGAAAATACTATATAGCCAATGTTCATCGGCGATAATATAGAAGGAATTCTAATGGCAAAGGAATTTTCAAGTCCAGTAGTTACGGAGCGTATTCAATGTAAACAAACAAACATGTCCTTTTAATAGTATTACTATATTCGTATAAACTACTGACAACAATACAATTAACCTTCACTCAGTACCCAAATATAATCCAAAACTTGTTAATTTGTAATTACTAATTAACCTATATTTTCTATTATTTTTTGTGTTTTAATTATCTTTAATACTTAGTATTCTTTTGTATCAGATCCTAATCAACTTCGGAACATTTCCCTTATCAAACTTTGTAGCCTAACCTAGCTCTGTTTGGCTAGAAGGCAACGTTCGTTTTCTGGATCTTAGCTATTATTATTTATCATAAATTACAACTACCATTTTGTTGCTATTATTATGATAAATAAAGATGTAAACACAGCTACACTAGACATTATCTATACTAAAATGGTTCATTACGCGTAACTTTCATTTCTCCGTGCAACAGGCGTACACAATCTCCTTACGGCCCGTCCGATATACACTGAAACTTGGAGCAGGTATTTTATGCTTTATTCCAGTGGGGTAGGGCAGCTTTTAAAGAACATATGGATCGTGGTATGTTGGCTGTGCTGGCGCATCATCAAGCGACTCCTCGGTTATTTTGCCGCGTCGCTCGCGCGGGTAACTGTTTGTGAGGTAATGGGTGTGCCAATGACATTTGACAGCTCGTTATGATTCCAAATTCGATCACAAACGCGCCACTAGCGGAAGAACTTTAAACGAAACTGTTTTTTTTATGTAACGACTTAAGAAATTTGCGTCTTAATGCCAGCGGTAAATTAATTTTAATTAAGAGGTACAAATGTTAAATCATTTATTGGTCTCTTTGACGTCATATCGATATGATAACATTTGCACCAACAGAGAAATAGCCACTTATTCTTTCGAAGAACGAATGAACTGTAGGCATTAGAACTTGTCTACCTCTGCAATAAAAAACATTCAAAATTTTGCTTTTGTCTAATCACCAAGCAGGGTGGGTAAAATAAAGTGATTGTGTAATAAATATCTGATTTCGTTTAACAGCTGCCGCATACATTAAAATAAGTCTCACTTGTTAACGCTCATTAATGTATTCTTTCACAAATTAGAGTGATACTAAAAACCAGCGCAGGTATTAAAAAAAGCGAACGCCTAAGTTATGGAATAGATAAAATATGTATGTATAGGGTTGAGATTTCGTAGTAAGTTGGTTGAATTTCGGCACATACATAGAATACGATCTGAATTAAAACCACCAACCATTAAAACCACTCAGACACTACAGATCCCAGCCTTTTCTGCCCTTGTGGTCCCCATTCACACCTCTCTCGTTTCCATACAATCCAATTTCAGGGTGCTTATGAGCATATTTTGTTTTGTGTCTAACATAAAAGATGCGAATTCGACGTAAATAGTTTCATCCTCATACATTAAAATATCGATAAGGACACATTTACAAATCAAATGTGTTCATAAAGTTGAAAAATGTGCCTACTCACCCTATTATATTGTCTATGGTGGAACAAAAACATATTTCTAATTTCAAACATAAAAACTTCCTAAATTTTCCCACTTTACGCCGACGTTATGCGAGAGGTGTACCTACATCCATGAGAGGGCACACGTGCTTCTCACAAAAGCTGATTTGCATATGTTTACATCCGGTTCAGCAGAGAATGTCTTCTTTTATATCATAATGTAATTTTTGCACAGAAGTGTGCGAGGTTCAGCTGGGCAAGAGCAGCTGGCCAGTGCACTGATAACGGAGAGTGGAAAATATAAGTGTGCGTATTATTATTTAAGCCGCGCTATTGATCTAACAACGGGCGAGGGGTTACCTACTGATGTTCTACCTAAGCCCATAGATATAGGAATATAAAATAAGTGACAAGTTGAACTAATTGACTTCCATTTAATTACTATCATATTAAGAGTCTAGCTATTATTAAGTACTGCTGAACATAATCGTATACCATTTTCTCGCTGTGATTCCGGTTGGTTCACGGACGTGGATCAGTGGATCATTATACCTGATCATTAATAGATAAGTCCTGTAACATTTGATTGTATTTTTAATGTCTTCCTAATCATTTACAAAATAACGGATACCAGTAGATATGGAGTAATTATATAT
>JAFELO010000903.1:16826-45678 GCA_017140195.1 Eumaeus atala
GCAAAGAATTGAGCGACAAAGTGTAAAAAACACTGCATTTGAAAAGTGCAAAGAATTGAGCGATTTGCGAGTAGTAACGGTCAGTAAATCGGTATAGTGAGTGTGTTCGTATTATAAATGGGTGTGCTGCGAGCCCGCGGCGACTGTGCGCGCAGCCGCCGCGCCGGTAATGAACACGCCGCGTCACTCAGCCGCGCGGCGCACTAGCCGCCCGTCGCCCGTCGCAAGACACACAGGACGCTCCGCAAACGCGGAGCTGGTTCCATCATTACCACATCCTCACGGGGCCAGCCGTGGGGGTGCACCCCACGTGATGTGTTTATATTTATTTAGGTTAAAAAAATAAAATCTTTGGACAACAGATAACTAATGTTCTCATAATGTTCTGTTGAAGGAAGTCTCTGCTCGTTACATATTCATCGCTTATACATAGTCTATGCAGTGAGTAGTGATATGGTTCTGCCTTTGCCTTTTAGAAAGAATATTAATAAGTAATAGGACCAACCCTAGTCTCGACGGGATGGTTTCGGCTGCCCTGGCGAGGTGTGACAGATGTAATGGCTAAAGTTCGGTGTACCCAAATAGAACAGCTATCGTTTTGCAGGCCTTATAAAGAGTAAGTAACTGTTGTGAAATGTGCTCGCTTATGAACTCGATTGAAGCTTGTATAGCTCGCTCGAATGTAGCCTAGTTTAAGACATGGGTAAGGTGTGAGGTGGCTATTATAAACTACGTAAAATCTGGTTAGAAATAATAACAACAACACATATTCATACCAGCTCCCTAATGAGGTAGGCAGAGAGAACGGAATGCCATACATCACGATCCTTACATACCTCCCTTGCCTCCTCCGCATTCATTACTCTCTGCATACAGACACGTCGGTTGCGAAGACTCCTGACTGGTGCCTTCGGACAGTACACGATCGATCTGATCATGGTATATCAGTGTTTGTCTATCTATTTAGAAGCTAATCTCAAAGCATAGGAGGATGTTTTTAATGCAACAATGACACAACTCAAAACACCTTTATCCTCACCGTCGCAACTTTTGAAACAGCAATTTCCGTAGATTAATACGTAGAAATTCTAGAACATTTCTCGACCTTTACCGTGTAGTGTTTTTTCTATGAAAGACAATTTGTGTAACAATATATTCCGGTAATATTTTACGACGCCAGTAATATCACATGAAACATAATCACAGAGCGTCCTGTAGATGCATATCTCGGCGCGCATTACATATGCACGCACCATAATAAATGTATCCGCTTAATTATTATTTGGAAGATATCCGCGCCCGCGGCTCAGCTCCCTCCAGGATCCCTCAAATAAAACAATGTGCACAATACCATCAGCTAGCCGCGGGGTCCACCGACACGAGTCCACGGGAAATAACGTTTCACTTTGACATTTCCAACTTACGTCGAGAACGATTATTATAATATTTCGACCTGATATCGAATCTGTTGAGTCAAATTGTAACCTGTGTACTAAATGTAAATTATTGTATTTTTGAGAGGAATTGCATGAACGATTATTACCCCGCGGTTTCATCTGCGTAAGTCCGGTACTATCAGTTGTAACGTCATGGTACATAGTCTTCCTCCAAAAGTGGACTATTCAACACAAACATATTTTTTCTTTTTATGGAATTTACATGTAAAATTTTTAATTTTTTTGTTACTAGATTCGCATTAAATATCGAAATACGATCCTGAAACACAATAGGAATCTTTAACAAAAATCTTTTGATAAGAATTCATACGGAAGGTTCTTAAACCTTTTTTTTTTGTAAAATTGCCATATATACTTTACAATATTAATTTAACAATGAATTTTGTACACAAAGCTAATAATGATTTGTGTATACGATGCATTGTTAGATGAGATATACTAACATTTAATTATAAGTTACAAACTTAGACATGATTAATAATGACATCCGGCTTTGGAATACATTAACACCAATGTGGTTGTTTAAAATGATAGTCTGTTTACTGACTGACGAACAAATACTTGAGTAATACTACTATTGTTATCTTTTAAATTCTAACATAAAGATAGATATAACACAAAGTGTATATATGAAACATATGAAGATATATGCATGTAGCTAGTAGTAGGGTATATGATAAATGTCCTCGCACTAGTTTCAGTGACGTAACATGCTTGTAAATCTAGACGTATTTTTTTTAAACTTCAATGCGTTCATGTCGTGGACTCGAGGAGTGTAGTTAAAATATTGGGACTGTGATTGCAGTATTCATACAATAGAAATGATGAAAAAAAAATTTTGCTTATGACTAAGAGGTGCTGTTAGTGGGATTCTTCTTTCACATCTTTGAGTCGATGTAAATATTTCTCAAACTGATGTTAGATTTATTTTAACGAGTTAAGAGGTATTTTGCTGGCTTGGTTGAGATTGGAAAGAAGACTTGGTTGAGCATGAGACTTAACGAGTTACATTTTGTGTCTTATGTCTGGAATCGTCAATTCTTACGTAGGGAAGTATGACACGATGAGAGACGATCATCTCTGCCGTATCATACAAGAATGTTGTATCAATTAAATAGTTTGCAGTTTTCAGGTACCAAAAGTTATTGTTGCGGCACTATTTAAATTTCCAATTTTGAAATTGAAAGGCGGACTACAACATTTCTTCGTTTAAAAATATATAGCCATTAGTTAGTAGCTCTTTAAAAAGATTTGATCTTGGAAATTGTTTTAGTGGTATAATATTGAATTTTCTTACGCTGCATAATGTTAGGGCTTTGGTGTATGTAGTTGGAGCGCTCAGTTAAGTAGTAGATGATGATGTTCTGGAAGACCATTTCAATTATGCAGTGTGCCCATGGGTACATTGTATTGTGTATTAGGATTATTGGCTCCATCTCTTTCCCTCTCTCTCCCTTGATGTATTCTCTGGAAGGATGGTCGTAATATCGAGTAATATGTGTTAGGATGTTGGACAGCGGATTAGCGTGGTAGAAATTTATTTAACGTTTCATTTCTTAAAAGGGTAATCTAAAATGCAACAATATCAGCTAATATGGGTTTATGACGATAAAGCAAATATCTAACATTAAATGAATGGCTTCGTAACTAAATCGTAGAGTAGGCAAAAAAACTGTGATACTTACTTTTTATGATGACCACCAGAATTTAGACAATTAATAAAGAATTTATAATTTTCAAATTTGAACGTTGTCAATAGAATGTAGAATTGTTCAATTAACATTTATGTATTTGAAACTTCCAAATCTAAAAAACATTCATTATTATTGACTATTTAAAATGATTACATTTTAAAGTAAATTGATACGCCATCATCAGAGCTAACATCATCAATTATCAGAGTTTATGAACTGAAGTGTAATCATATAGCTAGCAATCATTGCGTTCATTTCAACTGTCATATCTTGTAATCAGAATCATTGCTATAACATCATTTTAGCCGATTTGTACAAAGTACATCATAAGCTTTATACAAGTTTAAAGTTACGTCGATAATTA
The DNA here is from genome assembly GCA_017140195.1 of Eumaeus atala. Taxonomy (NCBI): domain Eukaryota; kingdom Metazoa; phylum Arthropoda; class Insecta; order Lepidoptera; family Lycaenidae; genus Eumaeus; species Eumaeus atala. The sequence goes on from JAFELO010000903.1 coordinate 20,342, forward strand.
ATGATTCCTAAGTGCACGTGACCTGTGGCGCTCTGTGGGGGAGGCCTGTGTCCTGCAGTCGTCGTCCGGCTGATGATGAGACTCAGCTTTTACTATTTGAAAATTGTCATTAGTTTTACCAAGTAGTCTTGATAAATTTGCTAAAAACGACTGATTGAACACTTTCGTAAGAAATTTCTTTATTCTTTTGTAAATGTTAAATATGTAAAAGTTATCGCACTTTAAAAAGCTTTTACATTTCCTTAGCTGAAAAAAATATTTCAATTTTAAAAGTTATTATACATTCGTGTTACAAATGTTTGGTTACATTAAATTTATATTTTATATTTTGATGGAAACGTAACGCTTTGCTAGTAACTGATACGTTTCAATAAATTTTGAAGTGCGTTAGCCACTATGACTAGAACAGACCAAAGCAGAAAATCAAAACGCTCAGACAGCTTTTGGGACTTTGTGTTATATATAAGGAGATAATTAGATGTAATATATATTTTATTTCGGTGTCTCCTGTTTACGTTCAAGTACTGCAATAAGAATGTTCTACAACGTGACAAACCATTCCGCTATGCCGATTTCCCGATTCCCGACTGCTATGATGCTCCATAGATATGGATTTTACAGACACGTCCTAATTGTATTGAGATTATTATTATTATTATTATATGACATTAAGCCGTTTATTTGTAAAATTGCTGGGCATCGAGTTCACCTCGTCACCTCCTTTGCCGCATCACCTCTTTGAGTACCATAAAATGGCAATTTTTATTATATTGGAATATCTATTAAAATGTTAAATAGGTGTATATTAAATAGATATGATATTATGATTATGGTTAATTGCTGATAAGCTGATATGCGTTGTTTTGGTTTATTGAATGACAGAATTTTATTTTATGAATCCCTTTTTCAAAAAAAATATTTATAAATTATGTATGTATTATGATGATATAATAAAATGTAAGTTGTCTTTTTGTGTCTAATTTAATGATTACTCAGACGTATAAGATATGATATGATACTGGCCCTTAATTATGTACATTACATTTCTGAATGGAAACATCAGATGATATTTTATGAGAAGCGATCAAAATTCATAACGCGTGAGCGTTCAAAAGCGGGTATCAACTTATAATGAATTCAACAATAAGTCATTTATTTCACCAGCAGTGACAGTACCACAACGCAGGTAGTACCCGGAGGTTTACTACGCTTTATTTATTTAGACACTAATGTATATTATATTATCTTACTTAGACACTAATATATATTATATTATCTTACTTAGACACTAATGTATATACTTAAATAACGTGTGCCGTTTTACAATATTTCAGATCATGCAATATTTATGTCTAGAACTACTGTATCAAGTATGTATCGGGAATATGTAAATATATGCGTTTATGAGGGGTCATTACGGGGTCGATACAATAAATCTTTTGTGTATGGATTGCTGTAGCCATCATCAAAAATACTGAACCGCTACCCTCCAGCCTCTGAAAATCCTCCGTATAAAAAACAGCAGAAGGTGAGATATACGTACGTACTATGCGGAATTCTATGGATATGTATTCGGAAAAAAATCCTCTAATGTTTAGACCCGAAATCCTGTGTCGGTTATAGAGAATCGACCGTTTTCTTGTCATTAATTAAAACACTCCTCCAGCAGTGGATGTAAGATGTTTGACAACACATCATAATACAGTTATTGAACTTACGGATCAAGCCTTGTAGGGGCGGTGGAGTTCAGTAGCCTGAAAAGCCAGAACTGACACCTTAATCGAAGCCAATTGACCTGAGGGATGCTCTTCATGTCCCTCTTACAACAAGATTTGGCGCGTTTGTGCAAGTTACAAATCGTCCACTAAGTACATGCGAGTACGTCGCGGGGCACTTCACCAAAGGTATATATTACTGCCGACGGTCGCGGTGGTTTAAAATAAAGTCTATTTTCGACACGCATATGATAGATAACACGGTTGTAGCCTTCTTATCATATCACAAAGGAGAAATATATAGTGCAAAATAGAAGCTTCGTCGCCCTAAAAAGCTGATGATGATAAGCATATCATTAAAGTATTTCCTCACAAACCTAGGCAGCCGATTCAGAGTAGTAATCATCGTAAAATAAATACCTGCCTCGTGATCGGAGTTGTCACTGGTTACACATTGTTATTACCGTAATTTGGTGCCTGATTATATACCATAACGTAAAACAATAAGGTATGAATTGCAATGCTTATCTAAGTAACAGTTGAGTGGATAAAAGCATAATTATATTGTTATATATTATTTATTACCCAAAGGTACAAATTGAATGCAATAAATAATAGTGTATAAATTTTATTTGCAGGAGATACCTAATTGCAATAATATCTATTCGTTGCGATTTTGCTATGTACAACTGCCGACATACCGGTGTCATCAATTTCGATAAAACAGAAATTGTCCGCACTATCTGGGCTATGCGAATTAGAAAGTTACACTATCTTATAGTTATAAGAAGAACGACACTTAAAATATGTTACATCTATGATGGCTCTTGAACTATTGTCTGCCATAAATAAATTAAAAACTCGATGCTTCCCGATGTGTCTCTCTCTATTTTTCATATACTGTATACCAGCCATCAAGATTCATGGTATATTGACGCCTATAATCAACCGCCAGCGACGGACACTGGAAACAGTCGTTGTGGATTCCGGAACTGTTACAATGTAAACGGGCCAAAATATTTCAATAATGTGTTTTACAGGAAGCATCCTCCCCTAGTATGCACTACGTGTCTATGAAATTAAAAAGTTTTCGATATAACATTAACATCTACAAAAGTGCTTATTTATTTCACCAACATTAAAATGCCGACAACGTTACTACTTAAATTGCCATTGTCTATGGGTGCCGACGTTTAACTTTCTGTCAGGTAAATCCTCTGATCGTTTCTCTGCTAAAACAAATGACGTAACTTAATATCCTGACTTTCTTAGGAATGTTAACATTTCTCGGAACATGAAGTCTAATCACTTTGGTTTCCGACCTTATAAGGTCCTTATAAGGCCTATATAAGGTTGAGAACTAAAAGCATTATAAGACAATGGATATACTCAATAACTCTTGTGTTTAATGTGACTCCATAAAACGTTCGTATCATTACCGGGACGATCTCAGAAGGTGCATTACGTATATATCATTATTCGTATTAACTTTGTTGCTATCGTTTTGTGTAAGAAATTGCTGCTGTCTACTCGGCAGAATGTACCTAATTGGGCATTATTTCGCCGTGTCTCCCGGCAGTCATGAACTAGCGGGGCACCACACGAGTTGCCCCTGGCATACGTTAATAATTTTAAAAACATGCCCTAAGACCTAAGGTATTTAAGCTGCGAGGAAATTGTTTTAACAAAGGGAATGAGTACTTGAATTAGTCGTGATTTTTTTTATTCATAATTAATTTTTGTATTATTAACCTCGCGCTGCAAACGACACTTTATTGCAAATATGGCGTTCTTTTTAGTAAATTTACTAGCGATCTGCCCCGGCTTCATCCGTGAGTAACAGAGGCCAATTCACGCACAACCGTGCTATCCAAGGATGCAAACCACATGAGGATAAGTTTTGTAGATTTTGAGAAAATCAATAATACAAAGTCAATCAAAAAATGTATAGACAGTTTTAGGAACATTATTTTCTATATAAGATTTAACTATCCACTATACTAATGAAAACGGAACACATATAACGTTTTACAAAGAGGCGCGTTAACTGTCAGTATGTTCACATAAATAGCCTTATTAAGCCTTAACACTAAATTAATTACATCCATTTATCAACAGCTACAAGACATAGATTTCCCCAGAGGGATCCATAGGTAACGAGTACACTCTGCTTACTCCCAGCGGCCTCTCGAGACCTTCAGGTTCCCCTTCGGTAGGTAGTTAGGCACTTTGAATGCCTATTTTCCTGTAAAATTATTGTCATTGGATTGCTAGGTAAAGTATTATTCGTTATTGAAATAATGGTCTATAATTGATTTTTTCCCATCCGTCTAAGATCGAGTCGCAAGAGAAATGCTGGTAATGAGCTTCTGAACATCACGAGTTCGAGACGTGAGGGTCGGAATTTTCGCCAATCGTGAGTTTTTGGTTTAGCCTTAGGGTCAAGCCAATTAGACGTACTCCAGGGACGTGTGAACCCCCGGCCGGCATGCAGATCAACTTCGGACCTACAATTGATATTCATTTAGAGTTACTGACCTCTGCGTTTGTTTTGTTTTTATTGTTAAGGTTTTCAACAGTTTGTATTGTTTGTGATATGTTGGTGGTTCACCTACTTGCAAAGGATATGGCAGACGGGATGATGCTGGATTCCTGGAATGGGGGACAGGAGGAGGATGCTAGGTGTACTTAGGAAAGCACTAGTTCATCTGAAGAGGCTTTATATATAAGAAGATCGGCTATGTGCCTCTCGATCACATTATGACGCCGCGCCAGAGTAACATCACATATGCAGTCCCAACGTGTGCGGTTTTAACGGAGGAGGGCAATATAACTACGTAACAATTATCCAAATGTCTGTAGTCATTGGGTGATTACAACTGCTATTTTGCCCCCTTACGCTATAAAAAAAATACAATACACAACATTTTGTTGCATAATTGACATCTAAGGAAAATGACGAGCCATTCCTATAGCATGTTACAATGGTCATCTTGCAACATGCTATAGGAACTGCTTCCCGGAAATTACATTTACATTGACAGCTACTTAGAAATGAAAAATAAAAATGGTAATAGCGATAATTTGATGAACGAAATTTTAATATAAATCGAACTTGAGTGCCAACTACTCCTCTCAGACTCGCATGTCACCAATGCAAGGTTCCGTTTTACCCGGCTCCCCTAAGAGGAGGATTCTATTTAAGAATATTTGTCTTTTTTGTATATTTCAAATTTTTGTTATGAAATACATACCTAAATAACCATGACCAAAGCTGAATTCGCACCCACGACCTCAGACGTAAAACGCTGACTAACCGTCACGTTACCAACAGAGCCAGCCGGTCGGTAGTCGTGGATGATAGTAGAATATTATATAATAGGACATGAGGGCATTTAAAAGCTCCCTGCGTGAAATGCGTAATCCAGTAATAATCGATATCGCGCCCATCCGCTAAAGCCACTACCAATTCACCTGCTTAGTGAGGTGATCGCCATTAGACTGCTATCAGAGGAATCGCTTCATTAGTTTGTCGTATCATTCATATAACGACGTAATCAGCTATTGATGATTCATGTTATACCTTGTAAATTACATTCCACCAATGCGGAATTGTGGAAAAAGGTGCTAACTGAGTTTGATACGATGTACTTCGAGCTGAGATGACCACATGTCATCTCATTTGGTGTGTACAAAAAGTTGTCACAAAATTTAATGATGACGGAAAGTAACTCAACCTCTGTATCATCCACTGTGAAACAAACGCCAACAAACGCCAAATAGGGCGATCCTCCACTTGCATCCAACACGCACCAGTTTCTGCGCAACGGTCGTCTTCTACACATTGCGGTGCATCTCTTAATATGATGTTAGTGGAAGGTAATGCCATGCTGCTTGATGCGTAGGGGATCCAGATGGGGATCCGGTGTCGCGTAGGATGGGAGAAGGGAAGTAGGGCTCGATATAACATGGAAGAGGATGTTTGTGGTCGTCGGTAAGTAAACAAAAGGCTCTGACTTTTACAATAAAAGTATTATCATTTGCATTTATTTGTAGTCCGCAATTACCTCTTTTTAACGGATTCTTTCCTAAACCTTTTTGATAATGGATGCTTAACGAAAGCGTCCAAATCCTTTAATCCTGAAATATGTTGATTTCGTTTATTTCATACTTACTTTCTTATAGTCTCCTAATAAGTTATGGACACCTCGAGTGGCATCTCCTTAAGGAGACAATTGCCTATCTAGATAAGCTTAAGACCGTCTTAATCGTGTGTGCGTCTAAGACGGTTTTAATACAGAATGCTCGGAAAAGCTCAGAACGCTATAATTTTGACAAATCAGGAGCACATGTAAGGGGTGGTCCTAAGATTAGAATGTTATCTATGGTTTTAACAAGGGTTATCTGGGGGTCAAATAACAGTGGGCGACCATTAAAATTGACCTATGTACAGTGGACGGAGGCTGCAGATGATAGAGTACTGCTACACGTACACGGTGCACGGGATCATCTCGAGAACATAAATATGCGGTGGCCTTGCATTGTTCAAGGATCCCATTGTATCTTGTATTACTTTGTCTTACTTCGGAACAATAGCAAATAGTTAGTAAATCATCCATACATCTCTATAATCTATATTTATTATAAAACAAAGTGCCCAAAAGTTGTCGGTATGTAATTGATTTTCTCAAAACTCACGCATTTCAATGTCGTTTTCACTTATAGATAGGGGAATTTTGGCTTAAGGGTTTAGTGTCTAATATATTCACGATCAAAGCCAGGGCGGATCATTAGTATTCTATAAAATGTTATAAACACGAAAGTAGTTTTGTTTCTTTTTGTTCACCCAAATACATGAAGCTTTTTTTGAGTGAATTTTGGCAAATACTGTGTATCCCAAAAAATATCATTTTGAGATACACAATATTTAGAAATCTATACTAAAGGAAATGGTTCCCCTTTTCCCTTAGTATAGATTTCACGCAGGACACAGCTTCTACTTCATAATATTACTATCACTAGCCAGTTATTCATTTGGCCAATCGGGCTGTCGAAATCTCTTTATATGTGAGTACCGATTCCGATTCTCACCTTTCCACCAGTCTCATGTATCCTACATGGTACATGAGAGTGGTGGTGGTCATCATAACTCCCACAGACCACAAGAAGTTCATAATAAGCCCTTTTGTTTTTAATCAACATGTAAGTAGCACAAGTGACAGTCTCGCGTGTGGAGCCAGTAGTGTTTGCCTTATTTTCGCAATGTAGTGTTATCGCGGTTTAAAAAGCGCTATACAGAAAATAATATAAATGTTAGATTTATATTTTTTATCTCTCTACCCCATTAGAAAACTAAAGTATAGATGTGTCCTTGTAGTTGTCACTACATTAGTTTTTGCAATTGGAAATAACACATTATGTTAATGGCAACATTTCACAATAGAAATAAGTATTATTATAAATTTTTTATTACGTGATTAATTCAACATTCAAAAATAATTTACGATATCGAGTAGCAGGAGATCTGTTGTCTTGACGTGCATTGGAAGAGACCTATGTCTATGTAAATGGACCGATAAGGTTTGATAATGATGATGATAATGCCAAATACGTTCATGGATATGTCTGTTCTTTTTTCAAGTTCGATATTCCTTTTTCGAATTTTCAAGCGTTAAAAATAACCTTCGTTAAAATTACATATATAATTTTATAAAATACTATCTTAAAAAGCTATCTGAAGTTGAGTAGCTAATTGCTAAACACTCTGTACAGACTACAGAGAGCGGTTTATTTATTTAACATTTAAATGACTCTATCTTCTAAACGAACGCACCCCGCGAGGGTCCGAACTCATTTCGCGCCCAATTTAAGCTCGATTAAAAACGAATTCTATCAGGAGGCATTTGTGTTTTAATAGGGCCTTAAATTATGTACGGTGACGTTAGTTGTCGATGAAAAAGACCATGATTTACGCGGTTAGTTGTATTGATTTTATTTATATCTTTTTATATGATACATACATTTCTAATTAAGTAATATGATTCGTTTTATATTAAGATTTAATTAAATATTTTACTCATTATTTTACTACTTATATATAATATATTCGATATTTTTAAATACTATTATGTGTTACTTTCAAAATAATATAATGGCTGAATGACATTGATTTATCTCTATAGTTAATAATTAATCCTGGGACTTTTTATGTTAATAATGTTATATTATCTATGTTGTTAATAATAGAAAAATGTTTCTGGAGATAACCTGGATAATTGGACTCACCGTACTTAGGTACAAACAATAAATGAAGTAAGTACAATTAAGTTATAGTTTTAGCGACTGGACTTGTGGGTAATAAGATTATAATTGTGTATCAAATTTTATCGACATTTTATCGATAGTACATCACTAAATCTGCATCAGTGATTTAGCATATTGAAAGTTGAAAGTACCCTTCATCGTGGCATGATGACACGGGCTCAAAAGTTTGTGTGGTGAAAACCTATAAACAACTTGTCTATTTGCGAACTTTATACTATATTTAATAAATTCGAAATCAGAGTATTTACCTTTATTTTAAAGCATTACACTATGTAAGTACATAAAAGTCTAGTTTTTATACAAATACCACAAATAATTTCAGAGTTTCTTACAGAAATGATAGGTCCCTGAACTCATGCTGTGGAAGCGAAGAGAGTACAGTTTTATCACTCACTCATTACAATGAGTGCTCAGCTGATGACGAGACTAGCTGTATGACAAAATACTTGGTTATTTGGGCCTTTCGATGCTGTACATTTCGCTGACACGACAAGGCGTCATTACTTTGAGGGAATTACCGCCTATAACTATAACTGCACATATCAATGATCTTTATAATTTGACTATGTTTTTGGATTTGGACTGGACTCTGTTTTGTTCTCAAAACAATATAAGTATATGGGAAACTTAAGTAACAATTTAGAATGAAAAGTTCGAGAAATTTAGAAGTCTATCAAACAATTTAGAACTGAAGCTTCGAAAAGTAGTTTGCAAAAGAATGAGATATTTAATATCAGTATCGTTACCGTACCTTCGTTTCTAATAGGATTTTAATCTCAACTATCATAAGGATACGAGGTACAGTGAATAATATATTATATTATTTAATAATAATAATATATTATTATTCTAGCACGAATGAACGATATTTTCGCCTTTAGCATATGAGCCTATTTATTAAGTGTAAGTACAAACACACCACAGATAATTAAATACGAACCACAGTGCTGCGATTGTTTCCCTCCAAAATCTGACAGCTCAATTGCATTCTCCATGACGAGTGACATTTGTTCAAATTGCCTATGACTACACATAGCAATTTTATTGTTGCCATTGTTACTGCATTTATTCCGTTGAGATAAGGTTGTAAATAGTACAAAAAAAAATTACTTTCGTTCTAAGTGTTGTTTTTTTTTACGTTTCATTTCGCGGTTAATACGGCGTGTAAATGAGTTCTTTAGCGTAGTTTGTTTTAAATACTTGTGAAAAAAATAGTAATGGGTGAATAAATTACACGAACTTCTACAACTGTTCTAAATCTGATTGATTGATTTACTCGCAAAGGGAATTTTGCAGTTGATTAAAATGTTATGTTTTATTTCATTTTGTTAATTTACGAGCATTAATATATTACAAGTAACACTAGAATACGTCTTCTTCATCATCAAACATCTCGCCAGACTAATTATACCTCCTACGAAGCTAATTTCAAGTGGATTTTTCAAGAAAGCTTATATAATAAGTAGCACTAGAATACGTCTTCTTCATCATCAAACATCTCGCCAGACTAATTATACCTCCTACGAAGCTAATTTCAAGTGGATTTTTCAAGCAAGCTTATATAGTTACACGTCCTGAATCTATACAAGGAATTTAATGTACCTACCACATGGCTAACACAGAATGTTAACCAAACCGAAACAGGGTCGACACGACAGGGGGTTCAAGTAATAACGATTCGTGGCGATTTGTGAGAGGCCCCTGGTTTGACTGAGGAAAGTAGGAATTTATTTCCGGTGGAAAACTTTCAAAATACTTCGATTAGCAATATACAAAAATCGAAGAGCGTTTGTGTGGCAATTGTTATTTTAAAATATGAGAATTTGTTGGAGATCAGGCAGCCTCGATGTTGTCGTTACAAAATTTGTTCAATTTAAATTGATGTTATGTATTTTTTGTATAATTATGTTATTATAAAGTATATAACCTTAGAATAATATAATATGTTCACTAATAAGTCTAGTTGAATCTGAGCCTTCTTCCTCGGTTCTACTAAGATCAGTGCTAGGGCTGAACCGATCGTATAGTATTGAAATTCAAAAAAGGAAATCCGACTAAGAATAACTAATTCAGATTATTATTTTACCATCCAGAACCATATGATTTTCCTATTCGCATTTCAGATCCTCATATAAAACCCGACAGATTAGCCATCACTTCAGGACAGAATGTACTAGATACGAAGTACGGTCCAATTCGGATGTCATTGCTTTATTTCTAAGACGTATACTTTTCGTGGTACACACGGGTTTCCCCTAGTTGTCTAATTGTAAAATAATTGTTAGCTTTAGGACCATCACTAACGTAACAAACAAGTCAAAAGTAAGTTTTATAGCACAAGGAAGCAAACGAGCACTCGAAGTTTTTTTATGTATACCCACGCCTATAGAAATCCGTATAAATGTTATGACAGACAGACAGACGCTCCTTCCGATGGGACACCCAAAACTCACATACGTCATGTGAGCACGAGGTGAGGTACTCGGTCATACCAGCCCAATTAATCAGCAGTGCAGCGTGGCACTGCTTATTACAAATGTAATTTAACAGTTAACCTTCTTAACTTTAAAACTCAATCTTCTTAATAAACTTAAGTAACCTTCTAACGAAGGTTTACTACTTTTTTTGTAAAGGAGAATAGCTCCGATGCGACGTGGTTGCAATCTGATAGGAATATCACATAGATCATACCCTCAAAGGCTTCTCTGGAAAATACCCTCATTATCAACTAAACGCGTTGCTGTCCTTACAGGCTCCATACCCTCAGCCATAGCACTTATGAACTGTCCTATAAAGACACAACATCGGCTATCATACATTTACCCGCTATTAACTGGTGGGAGTTCCGTAGGTATTCCGCCGGTACCTCGCATCGCGCACCTGCCATTCAGACACCGCCTACCACATTACCAACTTTACTATTCATTTACAAATATTCATGTCATACGACTCTATGCCTTACTTCCTCGCAGTAGAATCTTATTTATGTTCAGCTCGTACTACTCACTTGCACATTGTAAGAAGAAATTTTTATCAAAGATTATGGACACAGATATTCCATTTTTGTGTTAGTTTGTAAACAGAGGTAACGATTTTGATATTCACGGCTTTATAACATAAGAAAGAATAAGGTATATATGATGCGTTCAAGTACTTTTATTAAAATCTATACTTATACTAATATTATAAAGAGGAAAAATTTGATTGTATGTTTGTTAGTTTATTTGTTTGTTTGAATTGAACAGACACCGAAACTACTGGAACGCATTTAAACATCATTTTATCATTAGAGTTCTACATATAATAACTTCTGAAACGATATAAGTGATTATTTAAACTTCAATGATGTAATGAAGGTGTGAAAAAAAATATCAGAGAATAGTAAATAGTACGTAACATACAGATTTCTGTAGGCCCGGGTAGACATCAAAATCTGCTGAAATGATTTATATCCAGCTGTCGTGATAGACGCTGTTCTGTCATAAACTAAATTTATTATCATGACAACTAACGTGTAATTTTTGATTGTGACATCCGTGCGAAGCCGCGATGGACCGCTAGTGTGTAACATTTGCGTAAACTTTTTAAGTTTACGCAAACTTATTGTATTTTATTAACTTATTGTAACTTATTGTATTTTATTTCATTATATTATACAAGATAATATGTTTTTTACTTCGATGGAATAATAAATGAATAGCAGCATTACTTACACATGTAGTAAATCTATTTATATACGAATAATAATATATTAACCTCCCTTTCTGTTTATTTTTTATATGGATTTATTTGGCTACTACCTAGAGATAAAACTTTGATTTATTTCGTGGATATGAGACTACATGCAATGGAAAATGGTTAAAGGTATAAAAATCATAGACACAAATACAAAATAATACAAATTCTGATTGTTGTTATAGCATTGTGATTTACTTGTAGACAAAATTAAATGTAACATTTATCTATGGTTTATATCCTTAATTTTTCACTAATTAGATAGTTTACTATCTTCAGAAGTTTCCAATGTTGCCTAATACCTGAACAATTTTATCAAATAGGCAATCAATAATCGTGAATAACATTGACAGACCGTTCCATAATCTATGGTTGAGCTGTGGCGTAGAGTTACCGAAGTGGCAGCCACAGGCGCCCGGAGCCATCACGACTGAGTCTTTCTACGCACAGCTTTTGTTTTTCAACTTCGAGCTTATTCAATCGAATGATACAGGTGTTCTGCGACAATAAATAAACAATAACATTATATTTTGGTATTATGTTATTGTATGTAAACCAGTTCTCTATGGTTTCGCCGTTAATACACGGCATATGAGTAAATAGATGTAATGACTAATCATTTTCCAATTGGTATCATAATTCGCACCTTTTAAATACATAAACATGTAACTCAGATGGCACAAACTATGTATTTTTATTGACCATGGACTAAACAATAAAATACAGCTTTGAATAAATATAATCGTGATAAAGTGAAAAATTTTAACCATTTGTCATTATGAAACTGCATGTCATATATAACATACATACATGTGGCCAGCCGAGGCGAGTATAGTTAGTATTGTTGTTAAGTGCTACGTACATTATTTGCTATGTCAACGAAGAAAATGTAGCCGATTGTAATGTGATCAATCAAATGCGTCTGTGAAAAGTTTAACTCTTATATTTTTCCCAAACGAAACAAAAAGATATAAAGCATCAATTAATTCTCCTTAAAGAAGAGAATAGTCTAAATAAGTTCAAATCTGCGCTCCGTTACATTGGCATGTAACGATATCAAACAGTCATTCATTTAAATTGCAATACAATACATCAATAAATTTAGAGAAAGTATCTAGGCACCTAATTATGATGAGTTATAACGAAAACATGGGCTGAATGATACAGATGAAAAACATAGGCCATAAGCCGGGGGGGGGGGGGGCAAATTTCCTCAAACACTTACTCTCTGTCTATAGCTCGCACTATGCTGCAGAGCTATGGTGAAAAATGGTTTAAGGTATAACAATGATAGTGGTGCTGACCCGAACTGCTATGGAAGCGAAAGGAAGCCCAAAACTGCCTTATCGGATTGTTATGGGAGCTCTTGGTTTGGGGTCGAAAGATGGAACGATCCCCTTTCGCCCCGCAGGTGGCATCCCGGTATGACAGTGTTTGTAACAGCTAATCTAACAGTTAACATCATGGCCTAATATTACTAATAGATAAACAGCTCATCATATAATTTGCTCTATTTACTAACAAAATGTTTACCAAATACAATATAATACATGGGATAGCCCATACAAGTAGATTATATTTTGTCATCATCTTGTTACTGTACATTCTGAATTAGTTATCTTGTGGATATGATATATATAGTAGGTACACCATCATCAAGGCCTCCCCACAAAGAGCGCCATAGGCGACGGTAACGAGCCACATGCATCCAGCGGCTCCCCGCCACCATAAACAAGCCGTCAGTCCTCCGGATAGGAGACCATCCAACACTTCGTCTTCCGGTGCGGGGCCGCCACTCGAGAAACACTCTTTCCCAACAGTAGGTACACAAAAAAGAAATATAGCGCCGTCCGGAGGAGAAGTAGTCTTAGATAGAAAGAAATACTCAAATGTAGCATTGTTTTCTTTTTAAGAATTTACAAAACTGCACTAACACGCTGAAGGGGGCTGCTGTTCTATCCACCTTTAAAGTGACATGCTTGATGTATTTGTGGAAATTAGAGTTATTTATTTCCATTCTTCTCCATTATTCACGTCTCTAAAGTATCATACGTGATATCAGCACGTGTCATAGGTTACACTTAACATCGCTCGTCACAACTGGTTTTGTTGTCTGTGTATTTGTCTCATGCACGTACATATGCACATGCATGTTAAATATTTCAATAGGCAGTAGGCACATGTCTAAATATTTTTTTTCCACTAGGAGGACCTTGGTTCATAGTACTATGTTGCTGGCTCACTGGTCATAATGTGAAATTCTGGAGCAGTTAAAATGTAAATAGAAATAAAATTAGTATATTTACTAAGAGGTAGTGCTATGATGGATTGCAGGCGAATTGAGCCGGCATAACCGGGGAGGTAACTCTTAATCACATTACACCGCCGTACAGTGACAGCTATACCTACTGTCGCATTTCGTGTGCTTTGTGAGTTGCCCCTTGGAACGTATCTGCATAGTAGTTATGTGGATATGTGTGGGCGTCGGTAGTCACAAAAAGGCTCCGGTTGCTCGAATTCCTCCTTAAAATGTATAAATAAAAGTAGGCGGCACCAAAATGGTGTTTTATTTAGATATTTTGAAGTAATCACTGTCTAGTGTGTGTACATGTGTATGTGTGTACAACCCTGTGGGATATACAAGGGATCATAAGTAGATATTTATGTATATTCTCTAACGTGTAGGTACAGTTTCAGAAAACATACATTCCAGCACGTCTGCACACGTGTTTAACGACTCCGGTATACAGCCTCAATTGTTCTAAGACTTAAATTAAAAGAAATATGAGAATACTTTACTCGTATATTTAAAGTATATAATGGTAATAGTCCAATAGTGGACCGAGTGGCAGATCGTAAGCCGCACGCGCCCCAGGCTGTCACGATAAATGACCAGGCCCTCGCCGCCCATACACAATTTCACCGGACTGCACTTGAACAACTCTTTTTTGTTCTTTTTTAATTTGAATAAAGAACGCGCTTCTTTATAGCATATTATGTGCCAGTGGAACATTTTTTTTTTATTTATCTAGATGTATTTATATGTGCAGAAATATAACAAACTTCTCAAAATAAAAAATTTAAATAGTAATAATTCGCAAGCAACACTATATTTAGTTAAGATATAATGCAAACATATAAGTTATTTTTCATTATATTTTTGTGCTTGAAATATTTGTAAGTACCAAATTTTTGTATATAACACGTATTTACACACTCACGTCTATCCATATTATTTACAAAAACAGTTTCTTTATCCATTTGATGTTTTTCAGTGCTATTTTTACTTGCATAGTAATAATGGAGTATACTTATTTTAGCTGGATGTTTTATATGGAAAATATATAGCTTTTTATCTACATCTAAAAGCCTATGGGTAGGTCATATAGCATACCCGTACTGCCGCCAGTTTCTTGCGCGTTCAGTACATCATCTTTAGGTTGCTATCGTTTGTTCGCTTAAGCACAGACAGACGGTTTTCAAGCGACAATTCGTGTAGATCTCTGTACTACAATTGAGAGACAGATAAAATGGCACCCTGAAGATACTCTCGCTTACAAAATAAATTCTTTAATATAATTTATGAGCACGACTTATCTTGCCTATGCACAGACAAGTACAGCTCCTACCATTCAATAAAATGAACAAAATAAATAGATACACATAACTGCCGGACAGTATTGACAGTAGCAACGTGTAAAGTGTAAAGCGAATCCTTAGCACATTTTCTTACATTTCTTAATAAAATTCAATTTAATGTGACTATGATGGTTATTGTCTTAAATATTATTTCTGGTTATCTATTTTTTTTTTTTCAATTGAATTTTATTTTATTCTACCACTATTGTAAATTCTCGTTCCTCCATTTTGTACCTTTTTGTATTTACGTATTTTCAATTATCTTATTCACACTTTTTTTTTCCTTCTGCAATAATTTTCTCTATGGATCTCAGGTGTGAAAAGAAAAGTTTTTAATTGAGAATAAAATTATAAAATTATTTTGAACCATTTCATTAAAATAGTTTTGGTTTTCAGTAAGTTTGCTTAACTCTTTTATTAAATATCATGCGCATTAAAGAACGCAAGCGTCAGTGACCTTATAATCTATCCTTATAATATAAGAATGCCTCATCGCGTTCGAGCCGTCAACGAAGATAGGTAAATAATACTAAATTTGTCAATTCCTTCTATTGTTAACCGGTGAAAGCTAAATTTGTAATTATTTATATTTGATGTAGGCTAGATGTTGCTGTAATTTAAACCTGTGAAACAGGCTCTTAGTGTTACAGGTCAAAACAAAAACCTGTGAAAAGGAAACATTTCTTTAGAAACGCGAACATACCTAAGTAAATTAGTTTTGAATTGGCTAGATGACATTCTTATTTGGTATCCTATTTTACGCAAATATAATTGAAAGATTGTGGGTCTGAATAAATAGTAAATAAGTATACATGACCGTTACAGCTTGTTATTGTAAAGTATAAACAAATAATTCAGTAAGGCATTATCACCTTTGATTCTTTTGCCAAAAAAAATATCCCAAAGGGGAACCCTGTATCGTCACAGACCCCTAAATTACGCGCATCGGCCGACTATAATTACGGTACCCTATCGCGTTTTTTACCATGCCCCATATCGGCCACAAATCTAATATATCTAATGACGGGATTCGACTCGGATCTCTAAAGATCTATTACTTTATGGATGTTAGCTCGTATGTCATGGGGTTTTTTTTTATTTTGTATTATTACCTACAGTGTAGAATCGATCATAACAAAGTGTGTCCAACATTTTATAAAGCATTAACATTTTGATTGCGTTTTGTAGCAAAAATATATTTTGGCAGAAAAAATGTCGTACTTTATTTTACCTATAATATCTTACTCTGTTTAAAAATATAACGAACAGTTAATAGTTAATACATCTTGATGCCTACCTACAATATAATCTTGATACCTACCTACAATAATTATATTCAAAAATGGAAAGATTTTTTTTATCAGTTTAAAAAATACCTGATGGATAATATGTTTGGAATTTTCCGGGACTTCAAATTACATTGATCTGTAAATAAAACTGTAGAACTATAGGAAAAAATATAAAAAAACGCACACGTGTACTTATTGAGGCTTATAGAGTATATTGAAAAACCTACCATTTGTTATACCATACATAAATACTAAAATATTTTTTAATAAAATGCGTCAATTCTGGATTATATACATCTGCAATTATCTGGCAGATGTAGATTAGTGGGATTGAAGTAGCTTTTGCCGAAATATACTGAGGGTATATTGGTATTTATGTTTTAGTTTTTTCTTTTTATAGTATAGAGGGGTAAAAGAGCAATCTTCGCTTTTTTTACAACTACTGACGCCCATGTGCACAATTACTTTGCCGATGCGTTGTTCTCCCTATCACCTCCTCCTCGCCCATGGGGGCCTCCCGTCCAATGGGCCATCGGCTACTCACAAACCGCACGAAACGTGACACCAAAAATGTCACTTATAATATATTACTTTATGTAATATATTAATGCTATTTATTTGATATTCTGACTGACACTGATAATCACACAAGAATGACATCAACTACCGTAAACCCTAAAAGTTGTGAAAGTAATATAGCAAAATATAAAGTTACAGGTCACAAATACTATAACTAATTCAAAGTAGTTTTATTGTTTCCCTTTTTTGAGATTCGAGTACTGTGTACCTACCTGTTTGAAAAAAGAATACCTTATTTAATAATTAAATTCAAATTAATACCATGCAAACAATACTCGTTTTGTTTTAGAAGCGTTTGTTTTGTTAGCCTCCCGTTGACCTGCTAATCCCTACTATCAATCAAACTGGATCAATAAACATAATTACGGATGCTGTGTGACGCCGCGGGAGGCTGTTAGCTCTGCGTTAGCGACGTGTCACTCGTTTGTTCGCGCCACGACCGTCATTGTTTGTGGTCATCTTCATTTTATGCCCTCCAGGCAAAAGGATTAATAAGCATACAGCCGGTGCTTCACTAAACTTGAACGAGTTCAATCATACTTCTAGTTAGCATTGATAGCTTTAGAGTCTCTAAGCCTTTACGTGATAGAGGGCTTTTTTAACGGGTAGCTGAAATAAATATCTTGTAACTCTTGCGCTGTATATGTGCTATTTCTTTTTTTTTATATAGAATAGTGGGGCAAACAAGGAATCGGAGCCTTATACGACTACCGACGCCCATGAACATCCATATAATTACTATGCCGATGCGTTGCCCTCCTCCCGCCCCCCAATGGGCCACCGGATACTCACAAACCACACGAAACGCGACACTGCAGATGTCACTTTACGGCGGTATTGTGTGAGAGAGAGGAACCTTCCCTATCGTGCCGCTCCGATTCCGTTGCATAGGAGCATGTGGTGTCATGCACTATGCATGGCACTACCTCCTTCTATGCAGCATGGCACTACCTCTTCCTAAGACTATTACGAAAAAGGGATATTTGAGCTTGCTTTACAAACAGAATAAAGACGTCGGAACAAATAACATATTTTCAGACTTACTAAGTGTAATGTCTCATGTCTCTTTGTGATTTTAGGTTGTGAGTAACAGAAATTATAAATACTTGATTTTGACAAGTGTACGTCAAACGAAGTGTAATGGCTAATGATTAATTATATTTATACGAAATTTAATATCCGTCTTCAACTAGCCACACTAACAAGCTAATGTTGAGTGTTGTCAAAATTAATAAAGTACTGGTATCGAGTGTTGCCGCGTGTCGGTATAAAGGAGAATATTTTTTAAGCCTGGCCACCCTAATGGGTGCCGCGTGGCGTTCGAGTGGCCATTGTTAACCCTGGGCTAGCTATATCATAATACTAGTAGATGTGTTAAGGATCTGAGAAAATGCTATAATTTGATTATGCAACTGTTCATTAAAAAAGAGCGGCAGTACTTTACTGTTGTGATATTAATAAGGGAGCTCTATCAAGCTACTCCGGCATTAAATCATCAGTTTCTTTTGGGGGCTCCGTACTCAAAGGGTAAAATATATGACTATATCTGACTACCTATCCGACTGTAGCTAGGACTGTATCTCAGGAACCGTGATAGTTCAAGCTAGACAGTTCAAATTTTCAGAGATGATGTATTACTGTAGCTAAAATTTTCAGAGATGATGTATTACTGTAGCTAAAATTTTCAGAGATGATGTATTACTGTAGCTAAAATTTTCAGAGATGATGTATTACTGTAGCAAAAATTTTCAGAGATGATGTATTACTGTAGCTAAAATTTTCAGAGATGATGTATTACTGTAGCTAAAATTTTCAGAGATGATGTATTACTGTAGCTAAAATTTTCAGAGATGGTGTATTACTGTAGCTAAAATTTTCAGAGATGGTGTATTACTGTAGCTAAAATTTTCAGAGATGATGTATTACTGTAGCTAAAATTTCTGTTAATATACAACAGACGTGTGTTGCCGTTTTTATGTACAGTACACAAAGAAGGAACAATCAA
This sequence comes from Eumaeus atala, assembly GCA_017140195.1. Classification (NCBI taxonomy): domain Eukaryota; kingdom Metazoa; phylum Arthropoda; class Insecta; order Lepidoptera; family Lycaenidae; genus Eumaeus; species Eumaeus atala. The sequence continues at coordinate 39,628 of JAFELO010000903.1, forward strand.
ATTTAAGTTCGTAAGTTTAACAGATCTAGAAAAGCTAAATTTTCCGAATAATCTACGTTATTTTCACAACAACATGCATAGCGGGAAACATTTTTCGCGCCTCACGAGTTTTGTATTCGAATATTTTGAACACAACGTAGAGCACAGTACACACTTCTAAAATTGTTAAAAAAAATGGCGGAGTTATTCCGTCTACTTGACTAACTCAGTGGTCAGTTTAATCAATGTCAAACCAAACAGAACAGCCCTGAAGCAGTAATGAATATCTTATATATAAAATTCTCGTGTCACAATGTTAGTCACGTTACTCCTCCGAAACAGCTTTAGCGATTTTTACCAAATTTTATATGCATATTCAGTAGGTCTGAGAATCGGCTATTATCTGTTTCATATCCCTAAGTGATAAGATTTTTTCATCCAATCTGGCAAAACAAGGTTTCCTGGGTCTACTTGTAATAATATAAAAATGTAAATCTTCAGATACTCCTAATAATTTGTGACATGAGAAGGTCAAAAAGGAAAGGCTGCTGTAAAACATCTGAAACATCCCGATGTTTCAGATGTTTTACAGCAATTAATCCCGATTAAAAAGTATTCAGATAAATCGCTATAAAACTCGATTCGTGTTGGTTTATAATGTGCTTATAATAATGTAATATAACTCACACTTCTTTACAAAAATTTACGTTTTGACCGATAATAAAACATGTGTACGGGCCTTACACTTCAACATACCATTTTCATTTGTCACGAGGGGCAGAATTGGCAGGAATCGATCCTTGTAATCTTATTTCGTCGCAATTGAAATCGATTTTATAAATCTTTGATGTTGCATAGATGTTATTTCGTTTGCAATCGTTTTACTTCATTTATCTACACAAAGGTTGTGGAACACTCTTCGACTTAGACATTTAAATTAATAAAACACTGATTTCATAATAAATCACGATCATTAGCCGAACGACGTTAAAATAAGTTAAATCTACTAATAAGTACATCTATTCATTTACCTTGTAGCAATTCTGTTTTTGCTACTTGAACAATAAATGGTAACAACCTCATGTTATATTTCACGCAGAACCGATAACCGTTGGGTAAGAAGTGTCGGTCCCGCACCGGACGACGGAGCGTGGGACGGCCTCCTACCCGGTGGTCTGACGACTTGGTTCAGGTGGCAGAGAGCCGCTGGAAGCGAGTGGCTCATGACTGTGACCTGTGACGCTCCATGTGGGAGGCCTATGTCCAGCAGTGAACATCGTCCGGCTGATAATGATGATGATGATATATAAATCTAAGCATATGCAGACGTAGAGAGGTAGAGTAGGCAGCTGCCTGCTCCGTGCTCGGATATTACACAAAGCTCCGTTACCTAAATAAAAATAACGATCGAATAATATTTGTTACGTTCTCTCCATGCATTCACTAGCTTACGCCACAAGTCAAACGCGTGTAAAAGAGTTTTATTTAAAAATAGTGTTAACACTACACCAATTCGGATTGACACGATCGGACAGAACACATCATTCACATGACACTAAGCGAAGAGCTGGCTCTGCTACGCTGCTAGCGTGTGCATCGATTAACCACACTTACCTACATTATTTTAAAAAGAGATAGCGCCATACTGCATTGTAACGGAATTGGGCCTGCACGCCCGGTGAGGTACCTCTCGCTCCCATGAAAGCGTACGCGTCACGTTGCGTACCGTTTGTGAGCAGCTGGTGGCCGATTGGAGGAGAGGAGGGCGGTAACGCATCTGTATTAGAACAGCAATGGGGATGTCCGTGGACTTTGGTAGTCGTCAAATGTTTGTCCCCCTATACTATAGAATAAAAAAGTTAATTGTCTCCATGTATAGATGTTTGTAAGTGTAACATACAATATTATTATCCTTTATGCCATAGATATGTTATGGAATAATGAATAAGAAATCGCTACCTAGTCACCATATAATAATAATCTTGTTCACGTATAAAACTACAAGAAAAGTTACGTATTTATAAAATTTTATATATGTATGTAATTAAATATATAAAATGTTTGTTTATCATTATTTATGAATTCATTTCGTCCATCGAATTGCGTTATTTGAATGTGCAAAAACATTGACGAATTAAATATTGTTATAGCATCAATTTCAACGCTGAATTCTCGAATAATCGCCATTTTCGTATCCGAGATCGTTCCGACGCACCTGTGCTCGGATGTTATGAATTTGCATATAATCAATATTATTTTAAGACATGAACTGCCATGAACAATATGGAGGATGCACATTCTTAGCATAACTTTGATTTTTATTCATTTTACGGGTCTTATTATTATATACAATTGAGTGTTAGGTACTACATTACATTACATTTCCAGCATATAAACAAAAATTTCTTATCTCATAGATTTGGACAAACTAAAAATTGTAGTGTCCACTAAAACTTATGTGGGCGAACAGTGATCACAAAAAAAAAAACAATTTTCATATATATATATATATATATATATATATGTATATATATATATATATATATATGTATCCAGGTACAGTGCGTTTTATAAATTAAAGTTATAAAAAAGAGTTTAAATTCAAGAAAGGTTACACATCAGTGCCGATTAAGGATAACTTCAATACATATCAGAAATTATTATGATAATGCTACATGTTTATACCTTTTTAATTATATTTTTTAACAAATCGACATACTATAATTAAAAAAATATTAAACTTTCAATTAGTAATATAATTCAACTGTCATCTACTGGAATAAATAAATTGCTCCAATCAAAGCCCGGCCATGCTCGCCGGCCATTACTAAAATAACAAGAGCCAATAAATCACACCACATATTAAATAAAAATTTTGTAGTATTAAATTCTCAAATTTTAATGTAACCTGATGCTAGGCAATAAATAACAATTTTTGTACACAATCTACAGCGAAACTTATCACTTTATTTATTCACGCGAAAACATTTGCAAAATCACGAAGTACTTACAGATACGAAATAAATACTTCGTTGAGCAATTTTATTACACACATTTGTTTTTAAAGTAATACAACACTTAGCCATATTGATCTCGTAAGTTTACGCGAATGTTACTCATTACAATAAAACTATTTTTAAGGATTTTATCGCGGTTCATTTAATTATTCATCTAGCCCAACGTTTCAGAAGCTTTACAGCAACCATGGTCACGAAGTCCACCCGTGGCCATGGTTAAAATCCGTAAAAATAGTTTTATTGTAATACTTCACCATAGATAATATTCTTGACATTTGCAGCAAGCAACTGTATTTTCTCCTTACATTATACTTTTTTAATATGAGAAAATGTGTAATGATATAATATTTTAGCATTCCTGGTTAATTATAGAAATTACATTTGATATAATATTATATATAATAATTATATTACCGAAAGAGGTAACGCTGTCCATGCCTAACATTGCGGCCCAACCAGCATGGCCGGAGAAAGAGGTCTCGCTCACATGATACCCAATAGTGGAGAATGTGCTATCGTGTTACAGTGTCAGAGGAGTGGAGAAGGGCGATGCATATATCCGCATAACTATGCAAGTATCGACTGTTAATTATTTCGATCGCTCGGCTGCCATAATTGCCCAAATGTCCTAAATAAATAGACACCATTTTAAATAATATCCCTCGAAATCTAAGTGATATGATTCAAAATGGTGGTAGCACATATTTCATCCATTTGCACGTACAGAGTCTGTCTACCTAAATAATTCGGTTCGAAGGTACTAAACTAACAATATTATTTTAAAAATTTTACATTGAAAGTGGCAACAAAATTGAAAATTCCTTTGTTCTCTGTTCGAATGCCGATGGTCGTTGCGTGTCGGACTCGCCGTCGCGGCAATCAATCAGTCAAATTATATTGTCTTAGAGATCGCTCCAAATTGTCCCGAAACTTCGCGTCCGAGTGATGTGCTCGGCTTAAATTGATGTAAACGGTCCATTACATTTCACAGATTATCCTTTCTTAAAAGTTTAATCAACTATGTGCAACATAATAGGGATCAGAACGATTCCTCTAAATACTGTACACACTAAACCGTTGTGTGAGACTACAAACTTGTCTGTATATATCTTAGAATATTTTTTTAAGGCGACAAACGAGCCATTTGGTAATTACCGACGCCCACTAACATCTAACACGACCAGGATCTTGCTCACATGCAACCGCCGTGGAGTGACAGCTATGCGGATGCGTTTCGTGCGTATTGCGAGTATTCGGTGGCCCATAGAAGAGGGAAAGGGGGTAACACATCTGCATAAGAATTATGCATTTCATCTTCAACTTTAGGACACCGACATACCAAGTGTACCTAAATAATATTTATAACTAAAATTATATGTTAATATAAAGTTCTAATTTACCGGTTGACTACAGAAAACTTGGTGAGGGTGCCCTACCTTCCGTGACTGATGTTTTCGTCTGTTAAAAATAATTAATTGTCTAAAATGACCGGACCTTCGTCCGATTATCGGATTAAAAGAGATGATCATTTAACTGAATTATAATAATTTCATCTCGTGATCTCATCACTTACTTTTTATTATAATTGTTGAAACTTCCTTAATTTACATTCGATATTGTTGTTGCGTTTCATTCGATAAATTTATTGTTACAGATTCATAAATGTTACACTTTATCACAAGTGACTTTTGGTTTTCTCCATTCCTTAATTTTGAAATAGAATTTTCAAAAGTCCTTTCACAATGTTCTTTTACGCTATACTAATACCTACTTTCAAAAGGATTCCAGTCCATTGGCTTGGTATTTACATTGCCGACGTGTTGCCCACCTTTTCACCCCCCCCCCCCCATGGGCCACCGGCTACTCAGAGACCGCCAGGTAGCGTAGGTGTTACTTTACGGCGGTATCAATTGAGCGTGAGGTACCTCCCCGTTCGTGCCGGCCCATTTCCGTTACATAGGACGATGTAGTGTAATGTTCCTTGCATGGCAGTACCTCCTCATCTCTTCCCATCTTCGGGAAAAGAGGGGGTCTGTCCCCTTATCGTCTACCTAAACCTGAAGACAAAAAAGTCTTCGTAGTTAGTCGAACTGTCGAGGCTGGACTAGCGCCGCCAACCAGTATTAGGTCCCTCCGAAGAAAAAAAAAAAGGCAGTACCTCCTCAAATGTAGCGTTGCACTACCCCTTGACTGCCTCACTAACCGCTAAGACTCCTCTAGATAGACAAATAAATGTATCTCTTTTAACTAGTCACCTTTTATGTAATAAATATGTTATACTATGTTATTTGCTATTGTAAGTTGTTATTAATTTTCAACAATTAGTTTAAGCAAAAAAAGTTACAGAAAAAAAATGAGGGATCCACGAGTGTTACGTTTAGCAGTCATAAAATATGGGGAATGGCCATGTTTAGGGCTCGAGAGTGACCGCTAAGAGCAGGGTACGGCAGGGTACAATTAAAAAACGTTTTGTGGCATACGGAACATCGCACGCTGCGGGTCAAATACGAGTCTCACGTACTAAGAAACAGGTGTAACGCGTACACTTTTATTTATTCTTTTACTATGATTAAGGAGATATTATGAGGATTAAGAGAAGTCGTCTTAGACGAGCTTCGGCTACATTACCACCTGCCTAGGACATATTATAATGCACAACTGTTTGCGCAGACATTAGTGCACTCGTCCCCACATTCACCTATTCCGATGCGGCGGCAATCCGACACTCGAGAACTGAGCCACAGGACCGACGATCGAGCTTGCTCTCCGAGGCACGCGTGTAACACCGCTAAATTCCTCGGACTGTTATTAGACATTTACAAATATTAATAACATTTTTTTTGGTTTGGTATTCTAGGGGCCTCACGCATGTGGCTGAACATGCTTACTACTAGACTAAAATCACACTATGTTTTCTTACTTCTATCTATTGTTTTGTCTTAATTAGTAAAAATTAGTTTTGTAGTCAAATAACTGTTTTTCTTTCTTTTCTTCTTTCTACACCACGAGAGTCTATATTATGTAAACTCACGTCTGTAGCACATGGGGGAGGAGA
>JAFELO010000903.1:49699-156761 GCA_017140195.1 Eumaeus atala
GGGGAGAAGGGCAACGCATCTGCGTAACAATCATGCGAATTTCCATGGGCGTCGGTAGTCATCAAAAGGCACCGATTGCTCGTTCGCCCCCTTAAGCCATAAAAAAATAATAAGGTAGGTACCGTAGGTATAACCGACTATTTTTTGATACCGAGAAGCTGACATAGGGGTGGGCGTAGGTCCCAGAGGATCTAAACCAGTGATTCTTATTTTATTAATTCTAGAGGGCCATTAAATTAAATTTTCATTCTGCCATGGACCACTTAGTTAGTTCATTGATTTAGAGGTCATGCCCTTAGGATGGGGAAAACGTGGGGGTATGTGGGACTCGGGAGCTACAATAGAGCTTACTGTACCCACTGAACCCTCCAATAGGTGGAGTCACGGGAACGCTATGACAACCGCGATTCCACCAGCGTGTGCCCTTCACAGAATTTAATAGCGTGGCTCGCGGACCAAGGCAGATACTTGAAGGGACTACTAGTGGTTTACGGACCATCGTTTAAGGACCACTCAGCTAAACTGAGCCGTTGTTAATCTACGATTCAATTACCATTTAATATATTATTCGCAGAAACATATTTACTGAATTTTCACGAGCCTTGGTACCTCCCCGATGGGCCTTGGTGCCATGACACTTGGTGCTAATGACAGATTCGAAAATCTAAGGGCAGCCGATGGTGGTATCAGTAGGAAACGTGTCAGTGGGTACAGATAGGTCGCTGCGAGACCAAAAAAATAGGGCCCGGAACCCTAAAATAATCAGTCCCAAAGTAATGATTTAAATGTGGCCTACGGTGTCAAAACATGTCTCCGACTTTAAAAAGACATGTCGCCTAAAACAAAGACAGCTGTCAAACCTTTCCACCATTGTGTGGTCTAAAAAATGGCGCTGTGGTGCCAACTGCTACATTCAAAATTTATCATCCTCGAGCATAATTTCACATAATTAAATTCGGTTTGTAAACGAATAGTATTTCCGCGTGTTTTAATAAGCAGCCCGAGGTGTCGGACATTTGGTCGGCGGCTGGAAAAAGTTTGGCGTTTATTAAATCGAAAGTTTTGCTGGCCTGTTGTTCCATTGTTTTGTGGTAACTAATAACACATTTTACACAATATATTACAATGTTTCAAATTACTTTGTTTCCTGTGACACTGGAGGGAATTGAACAACTGGCTCGTTTTTTCACAGCGTAGATAGGAGGCTAACAGAGAAGCGAACCAACCACTTGGTTGCCTCGAAAAAGCTAGAAAAATTTTTAGACGTCACAGCAAACAAAAAAATATAATTTGCAACTTACAAGCTATTACTATTAGCACTACAAAGCAAGAGTGACAATGTTAAATGCACATCAAAATTGAAAAATCCTTTTTCACAGGTGCATGAAGGTGAAATCAACCCTAAACTCTTTTTAGTAAAAGCCGATTATAAGGAGTAAGGATATTCTTGCCGCCACGACCAGGGAGGTACCTCTTGCTCACATGATATCGAGACAAAGTGATGAAAGATGACCCATTGGAGGGGAGGAGGAAAGGAGGGCGACACATCGGCATAGTAATTATGCGGATGTTTCTGGGCATCGATAGCTATCCATTTGCACATTTAAGTCATGTATTACTGTTGTTACAAATACTAAAAACGGCGAAGAGCGAGCGGGACTCGGCTTTGGAGGATATCGTAGCATCAAACCTAGAAAATCCTACTCTTTTTTTTCTTTTCTATCTTTTAAACTACCCGACCGAATTTGTTCAAACCTATTCTAGTTTAAATTTTTTGGTTGAATTCTATAATACCCTTTTTTTTACAATTTTACTCACGGTAGCTAAAGGAAAAGGAGTTACAACGTATCATTTAGAAAGAGCAACACGACGGCAACCCACAGGTTTGCTTTCTTCAAAAAGGTTCACCCTTAGTTACATGTACGCAGCGCTACGCACAACCAGTTTCCTTTGTCAGTATTGCTGTGATCTTACGGTGGTGTCACGTGAGCGACAAGTCCGGCTCAATTCGGTTACAGCATGGTATACGGAACTCATTACAATCATTGTGCAACTTCTTCGCGAATTACCTATAGTATTTACACTGTTTTTTTTTATAGCACAAGACGGCAAACGAGCGATCGGAGACTTTTAATGACTAGTGGACATTCACATGATTGTTACGCAGATGCGTTGCCCGCCTATAATCCCCCCCAATGTGCCGCCGGAGGAGGTGTATGCTCTTTGTACCCTTCTTATAAGAAGAGGGGGCAAAAGAGAAAACAATAAGGTGGTGCTAGTGAGAACGGGGCAAGGGGCGAGGATGGGAACTATTGCACTGTCCCAAAGTTGGTCCTGTGGTACGTCCAACCCCGTCTGTGGAGGTGACGTCGGTCCTTTAGGGGGCTGACTAGTCGTCGAGGTGCCCTGATGATTTGCTGTTCCTGGGCACCAAAGGCGGCACTGATGGAACTCGCGGTGATTTTTGTGGGTATTCGGCATTATAATGTGCCGCTAGCCCCACACACCATTGGATCCCACCCAAGGCCAATGAAGGCGCGTAAATGCGCGTTCCCCGCGTCAAAAGAAAAAGGTGTATATCATAAAAAGTAATAATAGGCAGCCCTGTCACATACGTAATGACTATTGGTCAACCTTTCAGCAGGCTTCGGTAGTCCGACTGATCGTTTTTTTCTAACCTACCAACCTACTATATCCTGGTACCAAACTGAGTCTCTATTAACCGTCAACCACAGTGAACTTTAATATATTTTTTATAAATAATTGCTTAAAGAGGTTGGGCATAGGTAGAGCAGACGAACTGTTAATTTAGACGTCATAATAATTTTGGTTAAATATTCATTATCATTTTTTTCTCATCTACCTACTGGGTACGCGTTTATAATAACAGTAAGCTCTATCATTATGCTTGTAGCATGAGAATTAAGATTTTAAACATTATTTTATAATTCTTTTTATCAAAAATCCATTTTTATTGGACTAAAATGTTACAAAAGAGACAAAGACCATCCACAATTGATCTCACACAGAAAAAAACACCAGGTTCCTTTACAAAACGTACAATACTCACTTTTTACACTAAAAAGATACATTCAAAATTCAAACAAGTGCTCTGTCAGTGCGTTACGAATTATAACAAGCATAGCTATGCAAACAGTAAACAAATGAACAAAGCGGTACAGTCGCAGATCGATGCACCAACTCACTATAGAGCAGGCAGCTCAGTTAACCCTACAATAACCATAGAGAATCACAATTAATCGCTTCGATGAGAAATGCCACCGCGGCGAAAAAACGTCAAAATATTGTCCGCGGACGCCACGAAGCGCCCCCACTGGCTCGAGGGGCATAAGTAGCCAATGGAGAGGCGTCGTCGTTGCTCTCCACGGAACTCGGGCCAATGACGTTCGCCCAGGGCGGAGCCTCGAGCTACGCACGGCGTTTCGCCCCCAGCGAAAACCTTTTCGCCTGCAGTCGTTTACAGATAAGCCTCCGGGATGGTCGATTATTATTACATTTGAAACGCGTGATTCTGTGACCTACGGATCTGGCCCCGGGCGTTGCCGAATCGATAGCTATGAACAGTCTGTGCCATAGACGATCGATCTTACCCTCGTGATACAAGACTGTGTTCTGTGATATGTTTGCCTAGTAGATTACGGCATGAACCTTTATATGCAGTGCCATCGTGAGGTATGAGTTTGTATTACCGAGTGAAATGTCGCGCGCTGTTACATGCCAAATGTTATTACCTACTGGCTGGGTACGGGAAAAAGGTTCATTGAGGCCCTTTCAGAATTCATCAAAAATATTGTAACGAATGTTTTATGTTTTCTTCTTGAATGTTTTACGTGACGTTAATTTTCACCATTCCAAAAATCATGGTTTTATTTTAAACTTTACTTTCAAAAGGTGTTTTAATGATTAGTTAAAATTCTAAAATAAACTGAATGGAAGTTGTAGTTACAAATACATTTGTTGTCTACTTAAGGTATATTCATCAAATTCGCTATTTTACCAAACTAAAACTTAAATGTTACCCTTTAATATCTCCGTAAACATGTGATTACTAATCAGCGTAAATATAAATGGTCGTTCGTTTTGATTCGATAGTTACAATAAGGCCATCACTTACCTAGCGCGCCAGAGGCGCTATCAACACGTCTGCTGCTTTCGGATACACGGAATGAGTTAATTAATTATAACTTCAATCTAAATGCTACTTAACCTATTATTTGCTGTATGCTGTGCGCGACAAGACTTAACTGACGTTTATAGTGAAGTAACTCAAGTAACACAGAAAAAAAAATATCGTTTTTTTAACATCGTATCAAATGGCCAAAGAATTTATAGCGGAATGGCCGATTTTAGATGATCAGCTCCAGAAATGAATTGATATTTCCTAATCATCGATTTGATGTCGACCCAGTTGATGGGTATAAAGTGTTAATCCTTTATAAGTCGCTGTGTTCCATTCGTTTGTCTTTTTTTGACAGTTATTAAACATTTACCCATTTTATTTATTGGTAATAATAATAATAATAATGTACTTTGTAATTTTCAAATTGGATGTCATTTTTTTCTCACATCTTTTTGTAATTGTTATTTTGGTGCCAGTTCATTTTTACTCTAACTAGGCAACATTATGCGGTATACGGTAAGCGGATCTGTCCCCCGTATAATACTTAAGTGAAAATGTGTATTTTGACTTATTGAATACTTAGAGGCTGAATTATAGACAGCGCGAACTTGCAGTACCAACATCTCACACATAGCCGCGGCTATGTTGGTATGTTGGTACTGCGTGAAGTGTCTTTGTGTGTCCTGCGAGATTATTAATACTATGAAGATTAAATATGTAATTAGGTACATAGCAACCCAAGAAGTAATCTCGTGGCCTAGCTATACGTATAGGTATGCAACGATAGTAGTAATTTGGTGCCCAGTACTTGCTATTAGGTTGTCCGAATGGTTACAAATTTGACAAAAATATGGTCGTGTAATTTTCGTAAATTATTGTAGACCGTTTCAATGCTGTTAAAAAAGGAAGTCCATCCGTGACCGTGGTTGCTGTAAAGCTTCTGACACGTCGTCCTAGTTTAATAATTAAATAAACCGCGATAAAATCCGTAAAAGTAGTTTTATAATGTATAAAGATGAACAAGTTTGTAATTTGATTCTCATTTTTGTAGTAGGTACCTACCAACCGTTACTAATTATTTAATAGGTACATAAATGTTTCCTGTAATCAATTCCTTGTGAATAGTTTAAAATAGGTATGACGTGATATTGAGTTGTAGATTATCAAACACAGGCATCAATCTATCTAGTCATTATTAATACTAGGAATGCTATTACTAGGTAAATAAAACATATATTATAAGTAGTAATTATTGACTAATAAATATTTATATAGTATAGCCTAATTACTGAAACCAGTAGTTTTATAAAATTACAAGGCAAGAGAAAAAATAAATTTAACTTAAATGCACGTGTCAAACTCATATAAAAAATAAATAAATACATTATTAGACAGAAAGTAAGAAGGACGGACTATAAGGCCAGCTGAGACAAGCGTTATTAAAATCAGTATGAATTTGTATATGTGCTACGCACGTGATACTCTACGCCAACGTAGTAGATGTAGTCGAGTGCAATGCGACATGCGTACAGCGAAAAAAATTGTAGGAGTCGTGTCGGCACAACTTCCTGCAGCAAACACATCAAATGTTTAAATTTTAATTAATTTATTTATACACTTAAAATGATTCTGAAAATGAACATGGAATATGAATTATTTTACAATCCAATTGACCGAGAATATCACATTCCTCGAGCATATTGAAACGAGTACGAACATTTTATTGTTTGATCAGAACGTAAACATGTCGAAGTACCAAACTGCGAATATGGAAGGGAGCGTTCAAAGTAGAATCCCAATAGTGTGGCCGTGAAAGTGCAAATATTTTCGCTTTAATCTTTTTTTAAAATTTTTAATTTTCTTATTTATATTTCTACTTATATCATAGAAATGCAACATATATGCTAAAGAGTGTGTTTGTCAGATTGGACGCGCTAATCACCGGAGCTACTGCTAATCCGTTTATAGGAATGTTTTCGGCTATGTAATACGCTATGATAAATAGAAGCGGAGTATGCGGGTTACGCTTACGCGAGTGAAACCGCGGGACGCTATTATTCTTGTTTCATTTAAAATAGGTTTAACTTGAATGACTTTTTTAAAAAAATAGGCTAACAGCTTCCATCACTTTGCCAAATGAATACGTTCTTTCTTTTCGTATGTCGATCAATCGAATAACGCATAGTTGCCCTAAGCGGCGGAGATACACTTACGAATATTGTTATGGCTTTCAAAGTACATGCCATAATGCGTTAGTGTGTGAGCCTAAGTACTTACCTGTTATAAATTACCTATAGGTACAAATTGGTACCTACCATTATTATCTGAATGTACAATCATGGTACAACGAATGAGAGAGTTAAAGATTTTTATTACAAATTGATATCCCCTCTTTGCTTAACTTCTTATAAACCAACAATATTTTACTATTTTCTATGTTACTTGGGCACATACAACAATACTTTCCTATGACACAGAGGAGTATGGCGCTGTACCTAGACGATACTTACAAAATAGGTGTAAAGAATTAACGAATGTGGAGCGAGTACTCCAATAACATAGAAGAAGAAGCTGCGTGTTCAACACAAATTCGGACTACTTACATAGTATGACATGGGTTAACCGATAAACATATATGATGTCTCTATTGCAACAAACAATATATACTTCATTTCAAGAAATAATAATTTCCTGAAGGAACGGTATTCCGCGCTGCCTCTGTGAAAGAACAAGTCTCCGGCATGTTAACACAAACGGTATTTAATGAATTTTTTTCAAGGTTACAACCTTGAAAAAAATACCTACGAAAAAAATAAGAGAAATATGACATATGGGTTATAATTAATTATTCAACTTCAATAGTAAGTATTAATAAAATAGGTACAAAAACCACTTATTCTACTGTTTACTTGCTACTTGCTTTAGTGGTGTCGGAGGTCATCACATTAGTACGCTAAATCTCAACAAGATGGCGTTTCTCAGCGCAGTCGGCCAGGTACTATTCTCTAAACACGCCGTATCTCCACGGCCACAATTTGTCCGGCTCATCTAATTATACATCTTAAACCATAAGCGCTCCACATTGAGATAATTACACGCTTTGATGGTATTTTCAACACAACTTTTTGTGCGTCTGTTATTTTATGTTTTATATTTAAATACAGACTCTAGAACAGACGCTATAGAAATTTACAAAAGAATTAATATTTAATACCTAAATCATTTAAAATACAGCTAAATAGAATCTTAATTCCTAAGTATTTAAAGTGCATCATCGGTGTGTAGGTTATTTGATTCAACCTGTTAATCTCAGTAATAACTGGAACATCCTTTCGGTGTTTGATCACCTATTTACCGAGGAAAATTATAAGCTATATACCACCACGCTATGGCAAATACGGGCGTAAGTAGTGAGGTTACTTGGGTGAAGGCGCACGGCGCAGCTAGTAAATTAAACTAAAACGATTGTATGTAGGTTTCTAGTAATGCCGTAACTGGCCGTCGCGTCAATTGGCCGTATACGAAACTAGCCACCCGCCCCGGCTTCGCTCCGAAAATATATTCAGTAGATTTTAAAGAAATCGATCACATACAGACAGATAGTTTCTGGGAATTAAAGAAAAATATGCAAAACGTTTTATTTTAGTTTTAATGGTAGTCGACACTTACCCCAGAAGCTCAGTTTACAGCGCTTACTCAAAAGTGTTGGAAGTTTGGTTGTTTCATCATTTTGTGTTTGAAATCTCATTGTGTACGGCACATGTAGAGCCTAGTAGGTAAGAAATAGTGCAATCGCTGCTTAACAGCCCAATTGGTCCGAGATGACCGCAGAAGTTACTTCTCACTCGGACAATGCCGGTGTCGAGTCGTGGCTTTATCTGTATTAGACCGACTTTCCCAAATCTTCTGAACGTCTTTCCATGCAGTGTTCACTCATAAATACAGGGATTTCCGAGGAGTGTTTTCATGTATAGTTTATTAGTGTAACATTCCAGCCCCTGTTATTCACGATCGAAGCCGCGTTGGATCGCTAGTGAATTATAATTAGCACAGGTTTTTGCTACTGAGTTCGCGTGATAGTTTTACTTCTGTACATCATACCAATAATTTCATTTGTGTGTTACAATAGAGACGTTCAACGTAAGGAACCTGTGTACAGCGGTAGATTACTAATGTTGATGTTTACAACGTTTATGTTACTTAAAACTCTGGTAACGGAAAGCGATTACTAGGGGAAACTAGTAAATTTACAGCAAATGTATTAGTAATGAGTACATAATTTGTACAAAGTACAGCATGCCATCATAATTACTTAGGTTAAGTCTCTGTATCGGCCAAATTACCATTTGTTACTTTTGCTAAAGTAACAAATGAGTGTTGAAACATCACTCGTTGAGGCCTGTCATTTCTCACCCCCTACTCTCTTACAGTGGAACACAGTTCATTATCACATATTCCGTATACACACACTGCATAATTTATTACTCTCTTAAAATGGAGAGAGAAATTTGGCAAGAGGTAGTGCCAGGCCGCATTGCAGCGGATTTGGGCCGGCTCACATAATACCGCCGTAAAGTGACATCTTCAGTGTCGCGTTCCGGGCGGTTCGCAGTAGCCGGTGGCCCATTGGTGGAGGGGGGAAGGAGGGCAACGCATCGGCATAGTGATTACGTGGACGTACATGCGTCGGTAGTCGTAAAAAAGGCTCCGAATGCTCGTTTGCCTCCCCCCTATGGTATAAAAAACAGAATGCGACATATCCAAGTGAAGGCTGTGCCTATCTCTTGAGATCCAATTCTGACTTATACAATGGGTGTATTTGGGCTAACGTGCTCATCGAGATGAAGAGGTGTATTTTGTCTCTTTTACTCTAGTGAGAAGGTGGCGTGACATGAAATTCACTTTAAAAAGCCTCTGGATGACTTATGTCGTAGTTAAAATGTCTTGGTGACTACCAAGTTTATGAACATTCACACAAATGGTAGTTATGCACATGCAGGTGATGGTACCTGCATGAGCCACCGTCTACTTACAAATCTCACGTAACGCATAGCCGTCGCTTCAAGCCCGCAGTGTTATACATGTTACATATATCGAATGCGAGCGAGTTCTGGATGATCCTGGAGGAAGCCGAGAGGAGTAATGTACAACACAACACGAATGCGTATCTTGTGGACGTTTGTACGCATCTGCCGTCACTGTTCCATGATATGGTTGCGTCGATTGACATGCTATTGTCTGCCAGGCTATACATATTACATTACAAATACCCAAAAAGTTGGTTGTCTGTATGTAATCGGTTTTCTCAAATTCTGACGAACGGATTTTCATTTTCTTTTCATACCTGGGTAAAGCTATTTTCGAGGAAGGTTTTGGTGCATAATTCGACAACATCACATTTTATTTTCATCCCTGGGTAAAGCTATTTTCGAGGAAGGTTTTAGCGCATAATTTGTCAACATCACATTTTACTCACGGACGAAGCCGGGGCGGATCGCTAACTTAATATAATAAAAGAATCTCTAAGGTACGTACGTATAGGTCGAGACCATCACTGCAAGGTCCATTGATTTAAATTTATCTAATTTAAGAATTAATCTCGTATTTGCTTAGCAGTGAAAGTCCTACAGATTTACTTATCAATTACTAACAAGACATTATTGAAAGAGAACAATTTATATTCGAACAGAGTATTTATAGAATATAAATTGGCCCATTTAGGAGGGGACGGGTGAAGGAAGCTACGTATTTGAATATGCGGATGTTTTATAGAGCCAAATTGAGCCATTTGAGACTGCTCGTTTGTCCTCTTATGCTATTAAAATATGTTAAATCTCCTTCCTAGCATTAATACAACTGTAGATGAAGAATCTACGGAATCCTGAATGATTTCTCATAAATAGATGTAATAATAGTGATATGATGAGCCTTAATAGTTAGTCTGTCTTTTTTCGGTACCTTCCAACAAGAGAAGAGATGATGTCACTACGTTATAAAATTTTCAGTATATAATAAATCTCTTTAGTATTTGTGGGATCTTAAGACTTAACTGAATTTAGTGAGTTCAATGAGGTGAAGGTTAGAATATCATATCTATTTAATAACTTATTAATCATTTTTTACGGCGTTAGTGGCGGTTTGATTTATTAAATTGTTTGTAAGGGTCTATAAAGCATAATGCCAAGCGCATATGATATAAAAGAAATTTCTTTAAAAACAACCGGTGCGATCCCATTAAGCCGCTGTCATCGCTACGTTGATAGGATTTAAATTAGCCGCACAATAACGCTCCTGTCAAATCGGCCATTAATTTCGAATTTTGAATTTGGAACGGGAGCGGTGTTGCCAAAGCACGCAATTCGGCCAGTACCATAGGGACTTGGGTTATTGAATGCAGTCTTGACAAATTAATTTTATCTGCTAAGAAATTTAAATAAATTTGATTATGTATAATTTATAACAGGTGTGATTTCATGTTTTTATGTATCAAATTTGTTTTTATAACTTACACAAGGAAAGGTAAAAAATAGACTAATACACATACACATTGTCATACACGTCATTAATTAGTGCATTATCGTTTTATTTAATTAAAAGCTAATGCATTCTATTTCTTATTAAAATATTTATTTTCTTTCGTTTTATATTAGTTTTCAGTATATATTCAACTGTATTAAATCTCAAATTTCTCCATTATAAATTAATATAATATATTTTTATTATACATAAAACAACGTCCCCAAAATCTGTCTGCCTGTAACTTATCAATTTTCTCAAAATCTACTTAATGGATTTTCATGCGGTTTTCATCAATAGATAGAACAATTGCCGGGGAAGGTTTTGGTGTATAATTTGATTATTATTTATGGATGAAGCCGGATGGATCGCTAGTAAATTATAAATTATTCATCATAGCTATTTATAATATATCCGTTGGAGATTAGTAAGCCTCCATATTGATAGTAAAATATTCATATCATCAGGTGGCTGCCCACGTACAACCAAAACCGGCTACCATACATCGCATACCTTTAGCCTGGAGTCACCAGCACGTTTTCATCAATAACAAGTGAATTATATTTAATTAACAATATTAACTCATCAGGTATGTCAATTTTATGATTAATTTCCAAAAATATATTTAAAATTCGTTTCAAGAATTTGCAAAAATGCATTTCTTTACATTTTATGTACGACGTGTCAGTTGCTGCCCGCCCAGTCTCGATATCAATTATTAGTCGTTAGAATGTTGTTTATGGAACTATTTTGAAATACAATTTCATATGTAGATATATTTTATTGCAATCACTATTGAGTGCATGTTATATAATAAAGACCCAGAAAGCTAACTCTAAATGTCTGTCTGTATGCGATAGATTTTCTCAAATCTATGGAACGGATTTTCATTCGGTTCTCACTCATAAATATAATATATAGATTCCCGACGAAGGAAAGTGTAAATTGTGTATTTATTTTGGCCTGCTCTATGCTGACGGAGGTATCCAGTGCAGCTCCAAACTTTATCATAAGATACGTCGGATATCATAAGATTATCATAAGACATAAACAACGACAAAACATCTTCACGCCAGCTCCCAATTGGGGTAGGCAGGGAGAACGGCATGCCATACATTAACGATCCTTACATACCTTTATATTATATGATCCTATCTTCACATTATAGTTAATAACTGTTTTAAAACATTGTTTTTCTTTTCGCGCGGCAACGCATTAACACGGTGTCACAAGCTCTGCATTAGTGTCCGGTGACGTGTAGGACGACAGTGCCGAACTAAGATCAACGCGAGTGTTATCAGCTTTACCTTTCGTGAAGTACCCCGGAACTGCACGTCGTCGGAGCACTATCATCATCGACGTCTAATGCGTCTCTTAAGGGCTGACATCACCTCCTCAAGAAGACAATCAGTGTCACACAAAACACATCCCCACTGACTTCAGGACGGTGCAGTATATGGAGGTTTCCATCTTTGCCCTTCATCCCGTACCCGATTGCAACCCTTCCTACTCTTTAGTCCCCTCTTTTTATAAGAGATGTACGCACAACAGCAACCTCGTGCGAAGGTTTAACTCAGGCTACTGAATCCCACCGCCATGACAAGGATTGAACGACAAGGCTTCAATTTGTTCATCTAATAAAGTGAAGACGAACCACTTGCATGTAGATGAAGAATGCTTACATCTTGACGACTCGTAAGTTTTCCAACATTGTAGATTTTAATGACATAAACTTCTAGAATTTTTTGTGGACTACATAAAATAAGATATAAGTGTTTGCTATGAATATAATTATTATAAACTATAACAAATATGAAAACTTTTAACTGGCCTTAAAAATTCTATAATTGTTGATATTGCTAGCATCAGACACGTTAGATTTTCGAAAAAATTAAAATAATGTAACAGGTTAATTTTGTTTTATATTCCTATATAAAATGGCTTCGGTAGTTGTAAAATGGCTCCACATAATTACTATGCCGATGCGTTGCCCTCCTCCCACCCCAATGAGAAACCGCACGAAACGCGACACTGAAGATGTCACTTCACGGCAGTATTGTGTGAGCGAGAGGTGCCTCTCCAGTCGTGCCAGCCCAATTCCGTTGCATAGAGCCTAATATTAATTAGTCATAAAACACTGTAGATTAAATCTGTATACTTTTCCAAATTTAGAATCAAGCCAGAAAAAAATTGTACTTGTGAGAAAATATCACTCAAGTCCATTTTTTTTTTGTTGATTGGATTACTTTTTACACACAAATATTATTTCATTGAAATACAAGCATAAAATATCGGCGAAGAAAATTATTCGCTTGTGATTTACACGCAATCAAGCAACCATTAAAAAGTGGAGTGGTGTCAGCTACGTGAGCTACGAACTCGATTTCAGGTGCCTTTATTGGCGTTCAAAAGTAAAATTTAATTGTTTATGATTAGTGGTGAAATCGATAAATGTTTTAATTGGCACTCTGTCTGTAAATTTATTTTATCTTTTAATTCTCATGTCTGTTTATCTCCGAATTAATCTCAGAAACGACTGAACAAGTCCTATGAAATTTTATGTGTATATTCTGTAGGTCTTGGAATAGGTCATAAAATAATATCATCGTTATGTGTATTTTTGTTCTCTTTTTATTCTTATTAACTATCGATATTGCCAAAACATAAAAGCTATTATTAATTTATGTAATAAATTTGGTGCTCTACATTAATTTTGCTATATAATAGACAAAACAATGTTTAATTCTCTACTTTTTGTCGTATAATTTGTTACAGTCACGAAGCTATTGTGAAACAAATACGTAGGTCAGGCGGATCGGTTTTCTAACCCATAACCGGAATTTATATCGGACATTATTCATATTCCTGTGCGGTTGTTTTCCTAATTAGAATCCATTCAAGCGTACCCCATTAAAACTCGTCTAAATTAAAATTCAAATAACTTACTAACTAGAAGTATAAATCACAAGGAAAGACAATCAAATATATTGTCCAGTCTGACAATCGACCGAACAATAATTAATATAACAATACGCTTACCGAGTAATTAAAATAAACTAATTTGTAAATGCGACTTGCCAGAGTTTTATGAATGAAAGGATTGGTTTTTTTTTTTCGTTCGGCTGGCAACATTTCTCATTCTCGGTCGCTCACTGACAGTTCTGTTGACGGCGTTCTTTTTTCGAAGTGCGACCTCGCAGCGGGTTATACAGCAACTGTTGAATGTTTTAATGTTTATTTTTTAATTTATTTTCCGCGCTCTCCTATTAAAGATTTAACATAAATCATCACGTATTTTACTCTCGAAATGTAAAAATTGATGACCATGCAGAGTTTGGACTGTGGATCCGAGACGCTACCTACTGCAAAATTTCACTTATCGCGGACTATTTGTTTTTTTTTAGACTGCTCTATGCTGAAGGAAGTGTCCTGTACAGCTTCATAGGTTACTATAAGACACGTCGGACGACGGTGTTGATGAGATATTGATCTCTTTAGTCCGCCAGTAACCATGGTTGCTGTAAAAATTCTGAAACATTGGGCTAGTTAAATAATGAAATAAGCCGTGATAAAATCCGTAAAATTACTTTTATTGTAATGAGATAAAGTTATTACCTACATTTTTCTTACCGGGCTTGGCCCACCACACGTTCCCATCATAGGAAGTAATTCCAGTTTCCCTCCCTAGTCAAAGCGGGAGTCAGTACAAGATTGCAACAACTTGCAAAAGCCACGAAAAGGAGAGGGCAGCCAGGTGAAACCCAGCTGCGATGCACCACGGAAATGTAGAAAATGTTTAGCTGATGGTGCTGATGTTTGAGTCTTGTTAATTTTCTGCCAATAATATTTATAACAAAATTGTTTCAAAGCACGAAAGTTTCCCACATTGTCCACGAGATCGCTATAATAGACTACTCCAGTAACACTGCGAATGTTATCAAGCATTATGCTTCGCTCCACTCGCCAAAGACCACACTCCCACACTCCCACAGGATGTGATGTGCGGTTTGTTCGTATTCGTCATCTCACATCGGTGGAGCACTCACAGAGTGGTGTCGGTATGAATTTGAAACCACAAAGCGTGAAACCAAAATATACGTCGCATTATATATAATTTTAAGGGTTTTAGATGATTGTACACGTTGATGTAGACAAGTTAGTAAAGGCGTAGAAATTTATTTTAGCGTTTTCTTCGGTCTGTATCATACAAACCGGAGAAAACGCTAAAAGAAATATGTGTTCTAAAAATTGAATTTATTTTTGAATACTAAACCTAAACAATGAAGGGTTTCTTTGTTGATACGTTGTTAAATTTAATACGCGGACTTGATCGCAACTTTCCTTTTAATAGTATTTGGAAGGTTTTCTGCGGAGCGAATTCTAATTGATTTCTTTCTCCCCATGAGACTATTAAACTAGGACATTTGTTACATTTGATCTCTATTTCGGATCGCGAGTTTCCGTGAACTATCAAAAGAGCATCCTCAGCATATCCTACTAATGTACATAAATCTGGTAAAGGTAAGGAAAACAAATCGTCAAATCCAATATTCCATAAACATGGTGATACAACTGAGCCTTGTGGGCAGCCTCGGGTCAAACTTTTCGTATATGAAAAATTACCGAGCCGCAGTTTAGCTGTGCCGTTTATGAAGTAAGAATGTATCAAGGAATAAATATTCGAATAGCATTTTCTGGTTTTTAATTTAAGAAGTAGCACTGACACCAATGATGCTGAAATATCAAGAGATATTCCTACTACATAATTAGCGTCTGACAGGTCGACTGTTTTCCTTACTAAGATGGCGGCAGCTACTGTAGATCGTCCAGCAGTAAAACCTTATTGTTGGTTATGGAATGTGATTTTCTCTGGGGTTGTTCGATTGACATTGATATTGCCTACCTGTTAAGAAATTCCTAAAAGACTTCTTAAATGACACTATGTGTACAGATTTTCTGTCTGCCTATAAACATTTTTGTCATAAGAGTAGCCAGTATATTTAGAAAGATACTTAAAAAAAATTTATTTAAATTTTCATGAACTCTCTTCTCTCTCTCTCTCTCTCTCTCTCTTTCTCTCCCTCTCTCTTCTCTCTCTTTCCTTCTTTGGCGTACGCTATCTTACTATGTCTTAGGTATATGTACACCTAAAAGCTAGACAGCGTTATATAATATCGTGTTTCAATTCTCAATTGTTTAGGATTTTTCCAGAGATTATTCCGTTTATACGGAATCCTCGTCTCTTGTCTGTAATTTAAAATTCCGCAAATCCTAACAAAAATCTTTTCTCACGCTTAATTTTCCTACTCTCACGAATTAGACTAACCTTAACTCATACCTAAAGGTTAGGATACACCGACGAGCAAATCGACAACATAATAATAACCCGCGAACGAAATTTGGAAAGAATTGGATGCAACCGCCTGCACGGTAGCAATAACATGCAATTTAAATGTTTCAGATTTCGAACCCGAATAATTCCATTTTTAAATTCATCGTTCGTGAAAGTATGCGAGACTCGACGATAAGGACTTTTGTTTTTGTTTATTCATCGATACTTATTACGGTTTTCATCACCTTGTAATTGAGCTTCATCACTATCAAGCACGTAAAATAAATATACGTATCGACAATAAGCACATAGAGGAAATACCATGTTGCAATGCAATCGAATCGGGCCGCCACAACCGGGGAGGTACCTCTCGCTCATATGATGCCGTAGTAAAATGAAAGCCTTGCTTTGTTTTGAAAGTGGAGGGGCAAAGGAGGGGAACCCATCTATATGGTAATAATTCGGTAATGTCCATGGGGATCGGTAGGTAGTGAATAGGTTCTGATTGCTCGTTTGCCCTACTATAAAAAAAGCAATAGAAACTACAAAAAAAAAGCAATAGTACTACAAAAGTAATATTTATATAGTAATCGATTATTTATGTTGTTCTTAGCCCCTCTCTATTCATACATCGTAGATACTTTTAACGATCTTTATTAAGAGGTAATGAAGATAAAGTCTGTTAGAGAACGACATTTATATTGTATCCCAACGACACTTAACCTCAGATTAGCAATGATTTAGTCGTTGTGACTATTTTGTAATATCTAAACTTAAGAAAGAATATAACATATTAAGCTAAGAAAAGCTTTTATATTGATTTTAGTATTACTCTTCGAAATCTGAATCATAACGAAAAAACAAGCCGTCTCTAGACAATTCTTAACGCTGAACGGTATATATACCTAAATGGTACCTCCAATTAAGATCTTTATGATATAAAACATATTCCTTGGCTATAAAATTAAATGTAAACTAAAGTGATAACAGGTACCATAGAAACATAGAAAGAATTCTATTCCAAATGTTGTTCCCCTGTTGTACTGTCTATAGCATCTTTGTTATATTGAAGTTATTAAACAGTGGAAAAATAACGTGGCTACTGTAACGATTACGAGGTAATCCGCCCAGTATGGGATTTAAAAGTAATTATGAGTTAACCGTGTTACGGACAAGGCGGGGTGATCACGACCTCACTGCCATGATTCTCAACGCTACTGTTAAGATATTATCTGTGGTCCTCAATTTGCTTTTTAATTAATTTCCTAACCGGCCAGTTTGAAGTATTCGAAAACAGTGGAGAATAGTACCAAGATAAACACATTTGTAGTTTATACAACTTGTTTGTTCTTGTCTCTTTTTGTTCCGAACATTTAATTTCACCCTTTGCATCCTCTGTACTGGAACTGGTTTAATTTATCGCCGTTCCTAGACATGTTGGTCCACCATTATATGGCTCACTTATTTTGCGTGTGTGGTTTTTTTTTAAATTCTCTTCCAACGCACTGAGCATAAAAATAGGATTCTTAATTATCGAAATTGACTGGAGTAATTAATAATATACGGCTGAACTGTTTTATGGTTGTGTTGGCCCCTCTGCCCTCGTCTGGCCAACTTACTATCGCAATCGTATTATCATAATATCGTGAAAACCTACTATTGTAACCTAGTATTGTAATATCGTGAAAATTGTGGGCCCTATTACAAGTATCGAGGTGTTCCAGTGATAGTAAAATCTATATAATATCACCTTTTTGTTTATATAATGAGTTTGTATGTTTTGTTGAACGCGATAATGATAGAAACCACAGGTCGAATTGGAAAAATATTTTATTTTACACCCCATTTATTGAGAAGGGCTATAAAATAATATGCCGTCGCGCAGGTAAAACTGCTGCGCGCATGGCCTATATATATATATATATATATATATATATATATATATATTTATATATGTCTAGTTAGACAGGAAGTTTCCTAACATATGCTTAAAACAAATTAAGTTCTAGAGTAACAGAATCGGTCAATACAACATAATATAAAATATGCTAATAATTCTTATCTACATCAAACTGTGTGAATACGTTAAACAAAATAGTGTATTAATTACACGCCTTTTGGGGGTTTAGCTTAAAGACTGATTGCGACAGTAGCTGTGGTGTGGTGGTGACCTTATCTCGTAACCATTTGACGACATAATTTAAACATGATACTTCACTTTCACACAGTGCACTGTGAAAAGAACTAAAGGAATATAATAACCAGTGTTGCCAGTTGTATTAAAAAATATTTTTATTTTATACCACGTTGTAATGTATATTTGTGAGAAATTTCAACCAAATCCTTTTATCTTTCATACAATAAAGTAGATTTAACGGGAAAGGATAATAATTATGAATATAAAGTTTTATTTATAACATTAGTAGGATTACAGAAGATATTATCTCATTAGAATTGATTTTACAGAAGAACAAATTCGAATTCACAAACCACAAGTAATAGATAGGCACCAAAGACACCATCCATTCCTAACTTATCTCTACCGATATTTTAAATAAACTGGCAATGAAAAGTGACAAAAAGTAGTCTTCTATTTAACATTCGGCGGGAACTCTTATAACTAGTTAAAATTTCCTTTCTCAGTGTTCAAGCAACATACGTTTCATAATTTTACAAACACACATTATCGTGTACCATCGTCTTTCTGCAATCGTTATTAGGGATTATTTTTAATTGTATTTAACGCGTTTTATAGTGGTAAGCATTTAATAGGGAGTCGGGCACATCGCCAGTACGACATTCAATCATGGGCATGCGCAGGCATCCATCACAGGACCACGCCCACTCGACAGCGAGACACTTAACGTTGGTCAATTATTAAACTCTCCGGAGATTTAAAAGCCTCTTGAATCAACTAACAACTTTCAATGTGCTCATAAAACGTTGGTATTTTAAAATATGACGTGTTGAATTCCTAGTTTAAAAGAAATTTTGGTGTAGACGATAGTGTGTAACTGGTTATACCACAGAATATAGTGATCGCAAGTGACACTGGGTAAAAAGAACAGACTATAAATATTCACGTCCATGAAAACACAATACCAGTGTTTTTTCTCTCTCTTTTCTTGCAATCGTGGCTTATTGAAGAAGGGGGAAAGGAGGCACTTCCACCGCCCCCCACGCATCACCACTAGGCGAAGTATAATTGTAGCGGCTAACCAACAGTCGGAGTATAGTCAAGCAGAGCAAATTGACTCTACGTGACAATCGGTGAACTAATAGCACCAAATGTCTTCTGAAGCCCTGAGATGGCTCCAGTAACCTGCTCATAAGCCTAGTTGATCGGTAACAAACGGCTAATGAAGCTCTGCTGCGAACGTAACAGAATGTTTTCTGTTTTAGTTTTAATTTGAAATAAGATCATACTGATTTACCCGCTTCTGGTCAGCCACAAAAAATAAAAAGCAGCAATTTGTTACAAACCCGGATTTTTAAAAAAGGAACAAGCGGCTACGGAATGTTGAAAAGTTGGAGCTACCAATCTATAATACGACTTTTGGATTTCCCTTCAAATTAATTCATTATTACGTAGCTGATAAGACTGTCTTTAAAACGCCGTGGTTAAGCCCTTTTAACACATCAGTGGATAATTATTGGCTTCCGTTTTTTGGTATTTTATAAGTGTCTTCAATCGGATCTTAAAACAGCTAAGGCGTAGAAAATACGTTTGTAAAAGTACCTAAAATATCCACATTTTAACATAAAATAGGTAATTTTTCACTATCATTTGTGTTATAACATCTATAGAATAATTACAACGTAGCTAATCGTGAAACGCCATATTCCAAGCCGTATCGCTATGACAATCCGACTAAGCGTTGATCTGCCGCAATAGAAAATGGCTAGACGTAATGTAATACGGCGATTTATATAATCCAACTGCGTCAAATGGATGACGTGAAGTTTTTTTTATTCCATTCCAACAGATTCCTTCCTACAGGGCATCCGTAAGGTTTTAGTGCGGTAGGGTTCGCCCACTAGTAAGTTCGGAATCACCACACTGGTGGGCAGACTGAAACCCGCCAAGGGTATGCTGATGCGGCGTAAATTTCTTTCCTGGCCTTATTATATATTATAAATGGAAGGTCGGTCCTATATGCTATCTCCCCGGAGAAGATAAGCTTTTAGGCATTTCATTTTATCATTGATATTATATGTGTATAGAATAATATTCGATATTTACAAAATGTTTTACGGCACAAAACTACACCATGAGTCACTCTAACTATAACATACCATCAGCCTTAAACCCAGTAATAACACATCTAACGCTATGGACATAAAGGTTAAAGTTTTTTTCGTCGTGTTAACAAAACCGGGCACCGACAGCCGCAGGCGTGGCACGGGCTCAACGGCAATACCTAGAAATTATCGTTGTTAATCTGTGCTCGGTCGGCACAGCTTAAAAATAACTGTCAATAAAAATTGAGCACCGTTTTTTTTCATGTGGCAACACTTGACTTTCACCTGACAATTATGGTGTTTTTGGGTTATCTTGTAAGATTGACAAAGAAATGTTGCTGTTCTTTTACAGTAGTATAATACTTCATCATGATTCCAAATAATCTGCTTTTGTTCGTCGCCACTTGCATCATCTGGACTGAGTTCGGCGCTTGATCGTACTCTAGCCTCGTCGAAGGTTTACCATCACAACGCTTTCCCAAACGCGGCCTTCACTCAAATCCCTAATTTATCTGTCTTTGTACTTACATCCTATCAGTCGCTAGGAAAGTCATTGTCCATCAAATATCATATATATTTAGCACATGAAGTAGCTATCCTCAGGTTGCAGTTGCCCCCCATCGTCATTTTGGTACTATCCCAGGGTTATTTCATATATACATAAAGAAAAAAAGAACTCGCCGTGCGTTCATTAGCGTTACGACACACAGGGTAAAGTTAATATGATGATATGCCGTCTCTCTACACGTCTCCCTGGATCTTTATTTTTTCTTTTTGTTTAGTTAATTCTACCGAGATCATGGCAACTTTAAACTTTTCATAATTTGTCTTTTATAACAAATCGATGAACTTGGCAACTGTGTCTTCTATAACATTAACTGTTGTTTAGACCGTACCGTCAAATGATCCAGCAAACTGTATTGTCTACGTAGGTTGTAGTACTATCGAGTATATTTGAAAGTTACGTTTAATAGAACCATATTTGATTAAACCCCAAACATAGCTCTGTAAATGTAGGTTCTAGTGATTTAGATGCGTTATTGACAATTTAATTGGCGGCAATTATTGTGTTGCCCCTCAGATGTGAGTGATGGCCTTTATTATAGGTTTCCGGTCCGATTATATGTGATGTGTTGAGCTCGAGTGTATGTTATCCTGGTACTTTATGCTCATGACGGACAAATTCAAAATGAAAGTACATTATGACGATTCGATTTGTCTAAAAAGTAAAAAGTTTTTCAAAACTATCTTTCACAAATCCGCCGTAAAAGAAAGTGTCTTTGATGCATTGTAGGCGAATCGGGCATTACCGGGGTGGTATTTCTCGATCACGCCACGAGTGACAGCTGTGCTGGAGTGGTTTCTGGCTTGCCGGTGGCCGGTAGGGAAGGAGTAAAGGAGAGCAGCAAATTTGCATTATGCATTTGTCTATAGGCCGACCGCAGTAATCATCAAAAGGCTCCGGCTGTTCATCTGCCTCCTTATAAAAAACATAGCGACCAGGAGGTTTAAAGTTGTTATACGTAAGTAATACACCTATTACAAGAGTGGGCATAAAATAAATATGAAAAAGTGCTAAAGAGCTTAAACTGATTTATTTGTTTACACTAATTTTTTTCAGGTACCTAAAGTGAAAACCAAATTATTTATTCCGAATAACATTTGCAATATTCATTATATAGGTTTCAACTTTTGCACATCACAGAGTGTGCTTTTCTTTATGGAGTGTGACTTCCACATGATGCATGTAAAGGATTTTAAATACTTAGTCAAAACATGCATGTGTAGAACATCTGAAGGGTCTAACATATATAAAACAAACCACACAAAACTGGGCTGACTATACCTAGTAGAATAACTATAAGTCAATAATATTGGAGGAACAATAATGTTGGTAGCACTCGCCGCTCAATTCGTATGCAATGCGCACTCATACAGTGTTGTATTAAGTCCTCAGATTTCGGTATTCAGCCGTAAACGTAAATGTATGGCGGACCTGGGACCAGGGGAGTGCATCTCTGTTGTACTGTTTGCAACTTTCCAGTGGAAAATTGGATAAATAAGCTCCGACTCCTCATTTGCTCCGTTATATGTACAATAATAAAATTCATGAATCTCCTGGCCGCGGGGTCCACCTCTATGAACTGTCGGTATGGTGAGGTAGGTGTACGAAGTAGCTACGTAATATTATAAAATATATTTAAACATAAAATTGTTTGTCCTAGGTAAGCTGCGAGAAGAAATCCCATAATTGATGACAGAAATAAGAATATATTTAGAAGAAAATGACTTTTCGTTGTGTACCAACATTTCAAACGGTGTCTAACGACAGTAACGCCACCTGGGTGAGTAATCTGAAATTATTATCTTCGTATACAAAACTTTCCGCCGCTAGATGTCCCCGCTCAGAAAAAAAATCATAAATTAAAGAGTTTAAATTTCAAAATTTCCCTGTCTAATATTACAAAATATTTCTTTTGACATATCTAAAGTAAAATAAAGAATATTTTACAATTAATACAAATGTTTCATTCTCTACTTTACCGCCCTCTGTTACTACAACCTACAAAAAAGAATGAAATGTGTATTAGTTTGAGTATTCGCCACAAGATGGCGCATACCGCAACTCAACATTTCTTTTCACAAACTATATTAGGAATAATATAATAAACAAATTGTAATTGAATTTTGAAACCTCACCTGATACAAGCAATTACTATATATAATACGAACTAAATTGATGATTGTATAAATTATTATTTATTTAACTAAGATAAGTTATACCTAATAGCTTTGTCTGGCTTTTTTCAATATTTTCTGTGATTTAAACTAATCTCGTATTCCATTATATTCGTCTATACGAAAATTTAGCATATGTCACTTGTTTATGGTAAGGCTGTATATAGTAGCTGGTCATCTCAAACGAAAAGAATCAATACTAACGATTTATGCATTTTTAAATTTATTTAAAAAATATCCTAATAACTTGACCCAAACGGGCCACGTCATATGCAACAATTAATAACGCGTAAAGGTCGCGTGGGAGGCCAAGTATCGTAAAACCGAACTGTATATTTGCGTTATCCAAGTCATTGACACTTTAACTAACCTGTTGACATGTCAATAGACTAGCAGTGACCCGCGGCGCCGCCCACTTTGTTATCACACACTCGACTCTTCCTCGTTGTAAAACTGTACACAAACCCACGTAGAACCACATCAAACATTAATCGAAGATTGTCAAAGCCTATAAATCTAAAATTAAATTGCTTATGAATATGTCTTCAAAAGTGCCTTCAAATTAATATTTCTTTAGTATTAAATTGAGCTCAGAACCTCATTAGTTTATTCTTTGGAATAATTGTTTAAATAACTGATATTTTGTAATGTCAGGTAAATAAACATCAATTCTACAACCCACCTATAGTTTAGGCAGCGAGTAACGGTCGAGGACTCCACCCAAACAGCAGTCCAGCACAGTTGGCTAGTCGAGAAACAGCAGTCCGGCACAGTTGGCTAGTCGAGAAACAGCAGTCCAGAACAGTTGGCTAGTCGAGAAACAGCAGTCCAGCACAGTTGGCTAGTCAGGAAACAGCAGTCTAGCACAGTTGGCTAGTCGAGAAACAGCAGTCCAGCATAGTTGCAAGTCGAGAAACAGCAGTCCAACACAGTTGGCTAGTCGAGAAAAAGCAGTCCGGCACAGTTGGCTAGTCGAGAAACAGCAGTCCAGAACAGTTGGCTAGTCGAGAAACAGCAGTCCAGCACAGTTGGCTAGTCAAGAAACAGCAGTCCAGCACAGTTGGCTAGTCGAGAAACAGCAGTCCAGCATAGTTGCAAGTCGAGAAACAGCAGTCCAACACAGCTGGCTAGTCGAGAAAAAGCAGTCCAGCACAGTTGGCTAGTCGAAAAACAGAAGTCGAGCACAGTTGGCTAGTCGAGAAACAGCAGTCCGGCACAGTTGGCTAGTCGAGAAACAGCAGTCCAGCACAGTTGACTAGTCGAGAAACAGCAGTCCAGCTCAATTGGCTAGTCGAGAAACAGCAGTCCAGAATAGTTGCAAGTCGAGAAACAGCAGTCCAAAACAGTTGGCTAGTCGAGAAAAAGCAGTTCAACACACTTGGCTAGTCGAGAAACAGCAGTCCAGCACAGTTATCTAGTCGAAAAACAGCAGACCACACAGACACAGTTGTCTAGCCATGAAGGCCTTAGTAGCCAGAATTAAGACAGGAACTTAGGTGTAAGTTGTAACAGAGTTCCCTATTACAACTTACACCTAACAGGGAACTCTGTTACAACTTACACCTAATTTCTTTAATTGTATTGTTGAATGTTAAAATGTCGAAAATGCGTTCATTAACAAGCGGATTGAAACGAAGTGTTCAACATTGAACATGCTAACAACTTTTTAAAATGAACTGGCTGTTTTGTGGTGTACGTTGTAATAGTAATTTTGAATCTATACATGTCATAAAACAATAATCCCAAGAGCTATGTGTCGGTGTCTACATGCGAAGCTATTTTTTTATAATATTGGGGACAAACGAGCAATCGGAGCCTATTTACGACTACAGAATCCCATGAGCATTTGTATAATTACTAAACCGATGCGTTACCCTATTCTCCTCCTCCAAGGGGCCACCGGATACTAACCGCACGAAACGCGACACCGAATATGTCACTTTACGGTGGTATCATGCCGAGATTCCCCTCCTCGATCGTGCCGACCCAATTACGCTACAATGCAGCATGGCACTAATTTTTTCCAGTTTCTTCCATTCTATTTTTATAACATATCCCCGTAACATGGTGTGATTTCTAATTTAGACTTAAATATATTTGGCCGCATAAGACAAAAAAAAACGTACAGGAAGTTTAAATAAAAAACTTTTTCGCGAGAGGTTTTCGATCTCCTGATACTTCTGCACTGTAGATAGGAAATAGTAGTGGCTTAAAGTTTATTAACACGTGTTTCCTTTTTATTAGTAAGAACATCATTGTAACAGTGTATTGTAACGCTTACAGACTATTACCATTGGTCTTACTTTGATACAAAAAAATAATACAAAAAAAGTAATTACATAAATTACGTCTGACCAATGTCCAGCCACACGCATCAAAATGTGAAGGCATGTTAACACACACATACAACCATAAGCACTGCCTACACACACAGCCGCGCGTAAGACAATCAAACTGGATATATGAAAGGAACAATGTTATAGATTCGCGACGTGGTGCGAGGAGGAAGCTTTTTGTATAGTACATGCTAACTGGGCAGATAAACCATAGTAACGAAGCTTAATATCTTACATCAAAAATACTTTGCCATGATAGTTCTTTTGTTAATACTTGGTTATGGTTTTACTTTGTATATCCTCGTAACATCGAAAATGGTGTCGTTTTATAAAACCATGATGCAAGTAATCCCTATTTTCTTTAAGTCCACTATAAAGGCTATAAGACCTGCTAAGGGAGTGTATATAATGCAACATGCGTCCGAGAGACTGAAAAAAAATTACGTTTCGCATTAAATAAAATTTGAATGAAATTTGTAAAAGTGCTACAAATTACCTCTATCATCTGCTAAACCATCGTAGCTACGGTTTGTCATACACTTCAGCTGAATGCAATACGACATGCGACAGACACTAAAAAATATTAACCAACAATAAAATATTTCATCATAATAGCTACCAAGCTTGTTGTTACCTATAGTGACTCACCAACTAGGCAGGACCTCCATATTATAATAGTCAAGTACACAGGCACAAAGTCACAGTGGGTTCCCCTTAGTCTTCTTAAATAGAGTAGAATAATATGTATAACACGAATAAAAATAATTTAACTAATAGTCTTTAAAATAAACAATAAATTCCTTTGCATGAACCATTCTTATACCAGTTCTGCTTTTTAGGGGTGTTAAAAACTTCACAAAATGAAAATTTTATGTGTTTTTGAGTGTACTATACTCAATCCCCGTCTTTATCATGTCTCGAGGCGTGCGCGCGCGCAGGCCCACTCCATGTGATAGCCTCGAGCGACGCGCGCTGGCTCACGTGGCTCGCGACGCGCCAAATTTAAATTACGATTCTTTTTATCGAAACGTCAAATTTAGGACACAAGAAATTGTCTTCTTTTTAATCGGGCCAATATAAGTTATTTTTAATTTGAACGTGAAATAGTTTAAATGTGAATGATTCTAGGAATATTTAATTACCTATTAGTATCAGTGAAAATTTGAATGGAAAGTGAAGGTTTTAATTAGGTAAACTAATTTATATAACATATATGTTATAATACATATGCACTTTTTATAATAATTCTTGAACGATAAAACTGACAAGTACACAAAAACATAATTTGTAACTAGAGCAGAACGGATACGGCGTAAAGAGGAAATAAAGAATATCTCTAAAGAGTAGAATTCTCATACGAAACGTAATGGTACCAATATTCGTGTAAAAGTTCACTATAGTTACCCAACCCGATTACAATGACCCGTCCAATTTAACTGGAGCTTAAGCAAATCGTTGTAATACAAGTGACCGTTTCGCAGTCAAGAGTCAAGTTACATCGGTCCTAAATAGCGGTCATCTCACAGATAATGATCTGTCGATGATTTACGCTGTATTAAACCGACAATGGAGCCAGATAACCCCCAGCCGCTCAATACAATGTGACCAATTACAAATACGATGACTAAAATCAACGAAATCAACCTGACCGAGATGACGGAGCAAGAAAATTTAACAGTCGATGATATGTTTAATGGAAATATAATTAGTAAATCAAAAAAACCTAATGATTTTAAATATGCCTTAGAATCGAATGGAAAGAATAATAACATTCCTGTAATTAACAAGAACTACAATCTAAAAAGAAAAGCTAAGCCCGCGGATTATAACGACTTCAGTGAAAACAAATTGGTACAGCCTAGTATAAATATAAGCATAAACAAAGATGCGAACAAAACAATAAGACTAGAATTACGTCAGCCAGACAATCAGTGTTCAATAACAGACTTTAAAATTAATGAAACTGATGAGCACGAGGATAGAAGTGTATTAAGTCTAAGTCTAGTTAATGATAGCTTAAACGATTACAACATGAAGGATGATTTGAACGGCGAGAAAAATAATGAACCTAATGTGGAACATCACTATATCAGTGAAGAAGAAAAGGTAAGGTTTATTTGTAAATTATTTTGGGTTGGATATAAGCATAGGGTGTTGCTAATAGTTTTACTGTTAAAATTCTTTGAATAACACTTATTAGACCTAGGGGTTACTTTATACGATGTATTAATATAATTTAAAAAACTTTGTGAAGTCCGATACAGTTTACTCAAATGAAAATAATTCTGAAGTGAATCCCAATGACGTGAGTGACGTAAGCGCGGTAAAGAATTTCGCTGTTCACAGGATTTTACGACTCATATATTCATACTGCACGCCTAGATTAAACTCCAAAAAGTCATGAGAAGTGGTCGTGAAAACGGTTACGTTCAGCAGTAAAAGAGGAAAGTTTGCCAATGATAATTATGTTGAATTAATAAGTATGAGATATATAATACGCGCGTAATTATGATTGTATCCTGGCACGAGTGTGTAAGTGATTGTATAAATTAAATATACGTCAACAGTCCTAAGTAGTTACAATAAGTATCTAAAATAGTGTTTCAAAGTTATTGTAGAAATTTCGTAAGCAGATTGTAAGAAGACTTTAACTTGTGTGCTTAAATATTAAGCTCCTGATGTTTTAGCTACCATACAATAGCCATCGTCACTAGAGACCCGAACCCTCAAGAGAATGTACACTATTTAAATAAACTGCCGTAAAATTTGTATCAGAAATTCTGCAATTATGATGCTTCTAGTCTTGAATGAATGTGGTGTTAATAAATGTGCCGTGAAGGCCCGTTGCGAATAATTATCAGACGGTAGCAAGAAATTGCGTCTGTTAATTTACCTATTAATTTGAATTGTAGATTAATAATTACATCTTAGTAACACTTTCCAGCTCATAAAAATACGCTCTTAAACATAATTTGTATTGAGAAAAACGTCTCATTTGTATTTTGTTTCATCAATCACCCATATCCGGTCGCGGCCGGTTAACTTTCTATACGTTCAAAACGTAATTCAGTAAAAAGCATTTGCTGATTATGTGACATGTACAAATGAAGTAGGTTTCCAAGTGAAAATAAGTATAGATAAAAATGTACACAGTTAAGTTATCAGAAAGTACTTTATCGAGAATTATACTTTGAGACTTTGGGAACACAGACTTATTAAAAGTAACAAGAAAATAGACTAAACAGTGAATGTTAAAGTATAAACAATGGTTATTCATTTTTGAAAATAGGATTTAAAAAAATATATATAGTATAGTCTTTGATCTAGGATCCAATATATTATTGCATATATATGAAGGATCTTCAAGAAAAGAGCCTATTTATCTCTTAAGGCCGGCAACGCATCTGCGAGCCCTCTGGTATTGGGGATGTCTGTGGGTGTTGGTGTTCACTTACTGACACATGTCCCAACTGCTCACTTGCATGCTATGCTATAAAAGACCATCTTTGATGTACAAATTTGGTCTAAATATTTTTTGAACGTGACAACGGCGTCTCTGGTCGCGTTACTTCCGCGCTAGTTCACACTAAACATTTGAGTGGCGGTCCAATTGTAGATCTTATCGATTTTAACGGATACAAACCTGGTTCAGTTTATACACTTAAAGATGATCGAAAAAATTTGTAAAGCTCTTGCTCATTATTATAGTGTATAACAAAAATACGAAAAATTAATATAAAAGAAGGGCGAATCTATTGAAGGTATGCTTGAACAATGGTCCATCATCAATCACAATCGCCAAAAATGTCCTAGTAAAATAACTCGTTGTAGTTGATTGCGAAAAATGAGATACATATATACAGAACATACATTATTATAGTAGAAATTATAATCAAAAATAAAAGAATCTCTGTATACTCGGTAAAAGAGAAATATTCGATAAAGGGAACAGAATAGAACCCGCAACCTGCGTCACAAGTCTGTACCAACAGGGGGTCTTCATTTAACTTCTGCATTACACAATCACTTAAGACACCTCAGCTACTATTACACAAGTGTATTAATAAGCCGCTATCATATATTTATCAGTAGTGCGCCGAATACGGTGATTAATAGTTTTATACAGATGAAACTAATGCGTCTATGGTTTTATACAGATGAAACTATTGCGTCTATGGTTTTTATATTTTTTTTAACATTCATTGCTCGTTACGTAAAAATGGACACCGTACTTTTCGTCATTATTAATGTGACAGCGTGTATATACGTAGTATACCTGACTTTGCGGCCTTGTGGTCCAGTGGTAAATATGTTTAACCACAGAAGTCCTGGGTACGAGTCTCGGTTCGGTAAATTTTTGAACTGTCGTATAGGACTGCCATCGCATCGGAATAAAAGTGGATTTGTGCCTGCGCACAAACTTGTGAAATATGTCCTGCGCAATTAGCTAGGTATTTACAGAGATAGGAATCGTGGCTAAAGTTCGGCCAGGACGACATAATACATAAGTTTACAATACATATGCGAGTTTATTATCAAGCTTTGCATAGCCACAATGGGAATATGCTAAAAATATAAATTTTGTAATAATGCTACAGCATTTGCTTCACCATCCCAAAACAGGACGGCTCACGGAATATTAGGACTCGGCTTTGTCGAAAAGCAAAGAATTTATTGCTTTAGTAACTATATTAAAGCAGCAAATCCCTTGCTATTAAGATTACACATCCATCGTAGAGTAGGCGTTATACTTTTCGACCACGATCATATTTAGATTACATTTCTTATTTCAGTATCGAGGTCTAAAGATTTATATTATAATAAACAATTTAATTTTTTTTTTATGTACAGAAAATAATAAAGGCAATAGTAATAGTGGCAGTAGTATAATGTAGGTCACTTATTATAGCAACCAGCTAAAAAGGTTCGCCTACACGATACATACACCGCTTCTAAATGCAAATTCGTGCACACTCTGTGTTTATTGCGCAACTGCATTCGTTTATTGCAAAGTTTATTCTCAGTCCATATCTTTAGTATTACTTTTTTTTTAATTGTATTTTTACTCTTAAATCTGTAAGAAAAATTTCCGCCTGCTTAACGTGCTCCTCGTGGCACGGGGTTTTAACATCGCCAACTTCTGACTCCGGACTGTTGTTAGAAATTGTAACATTCCAATAACGCTTAGATTCGACGCGGGACACGAACTCGGGACCTCACGTCTGTGGTTGAATATGCTTACCTCTAGACTACGAGGCAGACAGATATATAATGCTATATATTGCGTACACGAATATTGACTTCATTTTATATTGCTATTTTGGAGGTCATATTTATAAAAGTAGTAATTTATAACGTACTGCCTTGTCTTGAGGCTTGTAGATTGCGCAACCATGTCAATTCGACATGTTTGACATTGTGTGAGTGATTGTTCTGGAAGCATATCGCGCGCCATCAATATGAAATGAGGCAGGCTTTGGTGGTGGTCTTGTGTCTCTGACAATTGTTCAAACGTGATACCTTTGCTTGCGGAGATTGGTAGTACCTAAAAACTGTGTTGCCAACTGTCATATGATATGATAAATAACATATGTTTACATTTCTTCGAAAATTGATTTAATTTATCTATGGTTTGCTTACCATAGATAATTTAAATCAGTGTGTCAATCAAAGGTACATTATAATTAATTTTAGTGTAGTATTTCAAGGCTAGGTATATGTGAAACTTTACGTTCTTTAGTAAAAGG
This sequence comes from Eumaeus atala, assembly GCA_017140195.1. Taxonomy (NCBI): domain Eukaryota; kingdom Metazoa; phylum Arthropoda; class Insecta; order Lepidoptera; family Lycaenidae; genus Eumaeus; species Eumaeus atala. The sequence goes on from JAFELO010000903.1 coordinate 80,753, forward strand.
TTGTTCATTGCAGCCAAATTGCTCTCGCTCATATGATACCACCATAAAATGACAGCTATGCTATTGTGTTTCGTGCGGTTTGTAAATGGCACATTGGGGGATGGGTTGGAGGAGGACAACACATCTGCATAGGCGTCGATATTTACCAGATGGCTCCAACTGCTTGTTTGTCCTCCATTGTTATAAAAAATAATTTTAAAGAGTAATATGGTAAAGTAGAATTTTTTCCGTTGTAGAATAACAAATAGGAATCTTTTAGTGTTTAAATAACTAGAATTCCATCTGCACATTTTACGTGGCCTTTGTCTAACAGTGGACCATATATTTAATATTAAAATTAAAAAAAATAACTTTATTTATTAGAAAACACAATGTACCATACACATTCAATGTAAGGTAAATAAAAGAGTAAAAAAACCGTCAATTTCCTGCTGGCAACAATGTGCTGTACAAAACCTCAGCTTCAGTTAGTTGTTCTCTTCAGGCGGTAACGCCAATTTATTTGACTATGTGACTGTAAAATACACTTTCTATTTAAATTAATGTAAACTATATATTATTTGCATATACACATAATTAGGTATCATGCATTGTGGGTGCAAAAACAATATACAGTATATAGGTTTTGTGATTAATAAGATACAAATATACTACATAATAAGATGTTCATTATATAGAATATTTATTTCTCATTTATTTAAAATATTTAATTTATTGATGAGGTTCATTAATTACGAGACAAAGAAAGTGTCCATTCCGTTAGCCCTCGGCAGTTGTTTTGCTAACATTTTCACCCTGCGCCACAAGTCACAACAAATGTCCGTCCACCGCGACTCCATACCGGGCGCAAAGGTTGCCGCATGTGGGTCACTCTGGTGGGAGCAAGCGCCGAAACGTGTCTTTCCAGGGTTCCGCTGTTTGGGGCAGTAAATAACTGGCTCTTGGTGTGACGTTACGTCACCGTATCATTGTTAGATCACCTTTGACAAATAGGTATTTGTGCTGCGTGGTCTTCTTTTATAAACCAAACTAAAACAAAAAAACCAAAAGGTGACATGAATAGCCCTCTACTTTGGCTATGCTTGGGTCATTTAAACTCAGCAGCCGTACGTAGCGTAACATAACCTTCTTTGTGGAGGTACATGACACGAGGCTCCCTTTTTTTAATATTCGTATGTTTTCACTCAGAGACAGTAGACAGCTTAGTCTTATAAATAACATATCAAATGTAATACCTGTTTCAAAATATGTACGGAACCTGCACATTAAAGTTCGCTTTCGACTGTACACCTGTGCGCAAAAAGTTCATGAGATTGCTTTCGGTAAATTTTTGGATGTCGATGTCGTTACTCACATATTATCACGAGGATCGACTGACCGTGTGACGTCGATATGTTATAAATAATAGAATCGCAATTGATATGGGTGAAGGTTTTATGGAATTTGTCTTGCCCATTTTTTTTGTAGGCAATCACAACTAAGTATGTTTTTATACTCATCATCATGTAGGTCATAACGGTAATAAATGGAACTCTAAGATAAGACTTTTTTAAATTTTTGTATGTAGATGACCTTTTTTGTTTTTTTGTCGCGGGGAAACGCATTTACGCACCTTCACCGGCCCTGGGTGCGACTCCAGTGCCAGTGGTGTGCGGGACTCGCCGCACAGGATAGTGCCGAATACCCACAAAAACTACCGCGAGTGCCATCAGTGGCACTGATGCGGTGAGGTGCCCCTGAACAACAAGGCTCGTCAGTCCCCCAAGGGACCAACTCCGCCTCCATAGATGGGGTTGCGCAGCACTAAAGGATAACTCCACCTACTTTGGGACAGTGCAATGGGGAGAGGTTCCCATCCTCGCCCCTTGCCCCGTGCGCATAAACGCCACCTCCTGTTGCTCTTCTTATAAGAGGGGTACCGAGGGCGTTTCCTCTTTCTGATCCCTAAGCCCTTCTTATAAAAGAGGGCAAGGATCCCCCTCTGTTCAATTGGCTTCGCCTGGGTTCACCCTAGGCTACTTAGCCCCACCGCCACGACAAGGCTTGAGCCATGGTGGGGGTATTTAGATGACCTAGTCAATGTAAATTACTATGTATATGATTTTTTTTTTATTTCGACTCCCCGCATTGTTCTTAGGCAACCAAATACCTGCGGCGCTGAGTATCAAGGAATCCGGCAATGGGACGCAAATAGATTTTAAGAAGGATCTCGAAGAGGCAATAACCTTTTGATTCCATTTGATTTAAAATTGTTAATAATGTACCAATCAAATAAATAAACTGTGAAATGCTTAAGTACGTTAAGACCTCAGGTCTTTTTTACGCTAACATTAAAATTTGTAATGATTTATGGTGTAATAGTTCCCAGTCACCCCGTCCATTTCAATCAAACGAATAATTGTATTCAAATTTGGTAAATCGAAACCTGTCAAAAATTCCATCGTATCATGATAACATAATAACGGTCACGACAACATATTGTAAGTTTTCACACTTAATGATCATAACAATAAATAAAAATCGTATTATTGTCAACAATAAAAAACATTATTACGATGTCCGACAATTCCACTTAAGACATCTGATTTATGAGAATAATAATGATATGATCAGACTTGTTAAGATTTTTTGAAAAACATTTTACAAAATATACATTTATCTGTTACATGACAAAATATAGATTTATATTACGGTCTGCTTCTTACTAGCATGTTTGGAAATGTTAACACAAACTGAAATCAGAAACCTTGACAGGACCTTGTAAATATTTTCATGGAAAATTATTCATGAGATATTAAGCAATGTTTGCATAGAAACAAACAAAAAAAACTGAAAGAAGAAAGGCTCACTAAATACATGTATATTAAAGCTATTACGTATTTAAATATAGAGTTGTGCAATCTTGCTAGCCGAAACAGGAGCTAGGGTGCTGGCTCCTGCACCAGGATATTTACCAAAAACATATTTTGTAAACTGCGACTACCACATCACTATACCTGTAACGTCTGTTTGTGTCATGTCCTATATCTTTCCGTACCATCGCTGTGTAGCAATTAGATCTGTCTATTGTTCACATGTTGTAGTGACAATTTCATAAAATAACAAAATCAATAATTCTACCATATTTTCGTATTACAACCACTTGAGAAAATATCTATGTTTGTAACATCAATGGTGTAAATGTCGTCACTCAAGATAAAGGGAGAATAAAGTGACCGCATAAAATTGCGATTGCAAAGCAATAGCTATGAAAACTTATATCGCTTAACACCTCGGCAGTGCATTAAATTTTATGGTACTCCAATAAAATTAAACAGCTGAATATTTTATTAATTTCTCTACGCCAGAGATTATACACACTACTAATGTTATCTCCGCTAAAAGTTATGCACTTTTTGCCGATAAGATTGTTATTCCACTGTAAATCTGCATAACTATCAGCAGACCTCTTGGCTGTAAGAAAGTTATACGTATCTTCTACAGTACCAAAAATGCACACGATCTTTAAATTTCATCCTGACATACTAAATAAGAGAAGGAATTGAAATGTAGTCCCTATTGAAACTGTCAAGGCTCACTTTCCGGAAAGACAGAATAACAAGTTAAATGTAGTTTTATATAATAAGTTGAATAAACATATACACTCAAAATTGCTACGACCGTAAAAGTAACTTTAACAGATGGCCAAAAATGCAAAGTTATAATGTCATAGAGTCCTTAATTAACACGCACGTACAGACACACGAAACACATACAAACAAAAAATTTTAATTTAAATTTGGCATTAATTTTATATCTTCAACTCGTCGTTTGTTGTCTTTTCAATACGCCGTGTGATCGCCACGGAAGAGGTCCGGTCACAGGTATTTTTTACTTAAACGAACGGTGAGAGAGGATTTTTAATTTAATCCTCAATATATGTACACACAGAAAAGATATTGGAAGATTTTATGTCGCCGCGGTTAAAGTTTCGCTAGTTGAAGATATTTCATAACTAGTGATCCGCCCCGGTTTAGCCCCTGAACAGCAGTGGGTAAATTATACACTAAAACCCTTCCTCGCAAATCCGCGGGTGAAATCCACAAGAAAATCAACTCAGAAAATTTTGAGAAACCAGACCTCATACAGGTTTTGGGGTCTTTTTTATAAAAAGTGTAGATAATAAGTTGCATTGCAGCGTAAAAGTGCATGCAAGTCTTTTCATACTGGCACAATATAGTGATCGTCTGAGAAGCCACACATACGTTAATTACATGTTGAACAACGTCTGAGAGGCCACGCATACGTAGGTATATTTCACATTAATTACATGTTGAACAAACGATTCGAAGGAACGATGCGCTGGTCACAACACTACTCAGGAGTACTACTACTGTCCGACACTCCTGGCTCTGTCTACTTCACTACTTCACTGAACTGTGAAGTGTTATTCCATCATTGACCTGTTGGCAAGACAACAACCGTTCAATGGCCGGTTGGATGCCAGGAGCGTGATATCGGCTGTCTTGCCGTGTAATAAAGGTTTTAGTATACGCCGAGACGGCTGATGTCCTACCAAAACCAATAAAAGCCAGTGAATAATAATAATGTTAAGTCAGCATTTAATAATCGAATAATTGAACGGTTCATTTTATGTTTCTTTTTACTATAATCACACTTTTTTCGTATAACACTTTATGACACGGCGCTGGTGTTTTTACGTGAATTTTGGAATGTTTACGCGGTCAAAGTTCGATGGCCGTTCGTAAATGTGCCGTGTGAGTGGAAGGGACAGTTTTTTGCTTCTGGTAACGTGCTTATGGGAACCCAGTTCATTTTATTGTGTTTTTTTGAGGGGACAAACGATTAGTCGGATCGCTTGGATTAGCACCGCCGTCTATAGACATGTTCATAATGTTATGCAGATTTCTTGTCATCTTTACACTTTCTCCGCCGATGGGTCACCAGAGACTCACAAAACGAAATACGACATGCGGCTGTATCATGTGAAAAAGAGGCACCTCTCTGGTCGCGTTCAATACACCTAAAATATAGCCATTTTGTAAAAGGTAGTGCCAACTACCTCTTACAAAATTTAAACCCACAGTCGAAATCTATTTATTCATTAGTTGCAATTTGTGATACTACAACTGATATCCGCAACAAATATCAGAACTGGCACCGGTCTAAGAAAGAGAAATAGGCACTCAAAGCTACCATAATTGACGACAGAAGATTATTGCTAAGATGATAAGATGATATATTTAAATCAAATTAATACAAATTAAAAATGGTGATGTCTGGATTTAAAAAAAGATTTATTTATAGCATTAAGGGAGATACGAGAAATCGGAGCCTTTTTATGACTACTGACGCCCATGGACACACACGTAATTACTATCCGATGCGTTGCTCTCCTTTTCACCTCCCCCCAATGGGCCGCCGGCTACTACCAAACCGCACGAAATGCAACACATGGCACTACATGTAAAACAGATGAGATAATCTGTGCGAGAGTCAGTATAATAATTTAAAATGTCGATATCCATATCGTCGTGATTCCTTGTTATTACTTTATTACATCTTCTCATTCACCATTCTTTTAGGAAAAGGTAGTGCCATGCTGTATAGGAGGAGGTAGTGCCATGCATAATGCGTAGTGCATGCACAGTGGCCGGCACGACCGGGGAAGGACTTCTCATTCACTTAACACCGGCGTGAAGTGACAGCGTCGCTGTCGCGTCTCGTGCGGTTTGTGAGTAGGCGGTGGCCCATCGGGCGTGGTAGGAGGGCAACGCATGTATGTCTTTAAGGCATGTTATCCAGAAAATATCATATCTCATCAACAAAGTCAAATCTCACCTCATTTTTGACGCTGGGAAACGCATTTACGCGCCTTCACCGGCCCTGGGTAGAGTCCAGTGGTATGTGAAGCCTGCGATACATTGTAGTGCCGAATGCACTCCCCAAAAACCACGATTGCCAACAGTGCCGCCACTGCACAGGTGTCCCGGAACAACAAATCAACAGGGCACCTCGACGGCCAGTCAGCCCCTTGAGGGCATCTCCCACAGAACACTTCTGTGGGACAGTGCAATGAGGTGAGGTCGGGAAACCCTGCTACTGCTCCTCCTCCTGTTCTTTACTCTCCTTATCTACTAATGGCCCCGGTGGTTTAATTGGCTATGGCGGTTCAACCCAAGGTATCTGGGTCTACACCATGGCGAGGATACCTCCCTTCTATAATACTCGTAACACAAATTGAAAGTGTGATCCCTTCTATTATGACTAATTGGAGCTGCAGGCTAAAAGAACTGCAATAAAGATAAAAATGAACAAATTATTACAATAAGACTACTTTTACGGATTTTATCGCGGTGTATTTACTATTATTTATTTATTTTATTTCGACTACTGGGGTTTACTCCTTCTGCCCCACGATGGACCCGGCACCCGCACGGTGAATCCATGGAATGCTAAGAAGTTCGTCTCTCTCTCTCTTACATTCGCGTAACTAACATTCGCGTAAACTTAAGACATCAGTATGTAAACAAATTATCGAAATCTTTTAAAGTGTATCAAAACAAAAGCCTCCTAAGTCAAATGAGATTTAGAAATTCGGTTCGTAATCAATCCTAGTTATCTGCGTACTATAGATAGCAATTATTCATGACAACTTGTGTTGCAATCAGTTTTCTATCGACGCCGATACAGCTAAAGGTCAGGATACACTGGCTGTTTTGTCGCCCACTCATAACGCCTCTACTGTGTAATAAGTTCTTAACTGTTATGGGCACTAACACTGGTCCACGACGCGTATTTTTTTACCTAATGCGTATTTTTTAATAATCTTAAAACAAAATAATTCTTATAAGAAACTCTTTTTAGTAACAAGTTGTGTAAGGAGGCGGTGAGCTGGTACGACCGGGGAGATACCTCTTGCCTCCATGACACCGCCGTAAAATGACAGCTATGCTGTTGCGTTTCCTGCGGTTTGTGAGTAGCCAGTGGCCCATTGAAGGAAAGTTAAAACGGCGATCAAAGCATCTGCATGACAATGGTACGGATGTTTAAGGGGTCAGTAGTCGTCAAAAGGCACCAATTGCTTGTTTGCTCCATTATACTGTACAAAAACAAGTTAAGTATCGTTCACTAATTCTATAACGAAATCATTTCATGTTTAAATGATTGACATAGTTCCATCTCGATTCCACACTACAAATAATAAGCTCTCATTTAAAAATCACACTATATTGTCCATAATAGGAAAACAAATTATATGCTATCAAAATTTCGTAGCTCGATTTATTTATTCTAAGCGAGATGAGTTACAAATGAAAACCGATAGTAGTCTCTTATTCTTAATAGACTATTGGGCGACTAACAATAATATATGGCCAGTTCATTTCGTATACGGCATTGTATTTTTTACACGTAAGCGGTCACGTGTATTGATAAATAACCGAGCAGTATCTCGTCTAGCTTACAAAAGAAATTGTTTGCTTATACAGATAAAAAATATTCAAAATTAGTCTCATCATATCAGGTTTGGAAACTGGCGAGATCTTTTGACTTAGGTAAAATACAAATGACATATTGTAGGCTTTTTGAAACTGTTGTTTATCATCATTCGTAAAGCGGTCAGCCAAGCCTCCTCTAAATTTAAATAGATTTAATATCACATTAGTCTCCCTTAATGACTGGAGTTGTGACAGCGAAGTAATGGTGATATTTTTTTTGTGGGGAATTGACAAATCAAATTAAATTATTATTCATTTCACGTTGACACACCCGTATTTTATTATATTACATTAAGCATTAAAGATTTGCGTACGTAAATGTAGTTTTATATACTAACAGTAAAATTTAATTAACATCGTTTCAAAATCACAAACAAAAAGTAGTAAATTAAATGTCCTGTAGCTAAACTCAATGTATACTTATACAGAGATGTATACAGATTCCCCAAAAGCAGTCTGTCTGTATGTGATTGATTTTCACAAAATTTACTGAACGGCTGTTCAGACGGTTTTCACCCAAGAATATAGCGGTTCCTGGGGAAGGTTTTGGCGTAAAATTTATTCACGGGCGAACTTTACTAGCCGTGCATTAAAGTATCAGTTTGAGACGTCCTTTTTGATTAAATTTTGATTATATACTTTCGAGTTTTTTTTAACCCAGGGAAATTGATGGCTATCTTTAAATGACTGATTTGTCGAGTGTGTAAATAATAATACCAGCAACACATCCTAACGTCAGAGAAGTAGAGAAAATCACACGTCTGCATAGCAAATGTGCAGATGTCTATGGGCATCACTACTCATCGCAAGACTCTGACTGCTCGTTTGCACTTTTATATTTGAAAGAAGTCTTCGATAGTAGTCAGTAGTGTTAAATAATATTTCAAATATCAGTAATACAAAAGTGTCACCAGAACTTGTTCCCGTGTCCACTTATCACGAAGTTTCAAAACTTACAAAATGCCAAGACGAAAAATTTTGAATAACACGATACGACCCGGCTGGATCTGACATCTTGACATTATAAAGGATTTTATGAAATGTGATACTAGCACTGTAGTTTATTATTTTTAATAAACAAAAAGCTGTATTGCAACAATAAATATATATTTTCTGATACTCGGCGACTTGTGAGCAGAATTGAGCATAATTTTTAAAATAAGAACACTATTTTGATGTACGTGCTCATCTTGAAACTTTCCCCTATTTTTTTTTCTTGTGAGTTCATAACACATTTCAGGTTTAAGAATCCCAAATTTACACGACGAGCTACCATTTAATATTCAACGCATTGCTTACATAATATTATTGTTATCTATATGTAGAGCAATCAACGCGCCATAATTTACATGTTTCGTACCATAACGGTACTTTATCCTAAGTCATAGGGTCTATGTTACTATAAACTTTTATATGTATGACCACATATTTGCCGGGTATACCCGCACATATAACATACTCGTTTGTATAGAAAGTTGCTCTCAAATCATTCTTGTTATCATTACTCAATAACTAATACAATTTCATTCAAATCAATTTGAACCTTATTAGTAAAGTGACTAGTATTAAATTGTGTTGCAAGCAATCCTCAGGAGCTGATCTTATAAACACCTTAACCCTATTTATTACAAGTCGATGTTTTTGAAATGAATAAAATATTTGCTGCGACAGTGGTACTTTACAGTAGAATTATTTGCCTTTCTAACTAAGATAATATTACCGTGACTCTACCCATCGACTTTGACAGTTAAGAATGATAAAGATCCAAAACTATTTGCCCTGTCTCCAAAAACGAAAAAATTTGCGAGTGTTGATCTAAAGCAATTTCTAAACTTTAGAATATAAAGATTTATTTTAAATCGCCCTCTATGATATCACATAACCTTCACGGACAACACTTTAGTGCACTTTGTGTTAGTGTGTGCCTTGTACACCTCACTCACTACACTCGCAAGGTTTTAGTAGATCATACACACCAACACCTCGAGGACTGGTGACTAAATAATATTAAGGACCCCACGAAACACAATAAATCGATTGTGGTACTATTTCTAGCTCGCGAAGGACTTCTTTTTTTTTTAAATTGTTTTGTTAACAATGATCATGGTCCCTTGAGCTATTCGCAATCAATCTCCTATGCAGAGAAGTACACAGTATATATATAAAGTATGTTACATATGAATAATCTTTTATTATACAAAATCTAAACCTAATGAAAAAACGTGGATCCAGCAAAGCCTACCTTTTTACGAATAACACAAATACTGGAAAGTATTTCGGCCTTCAAAAAATTTTTTAAGTGATGTAATGTTGTATTATTTTTACGCTTTTATTACTCAACAACAACTTTATAAAATTTTATTAAGCTTAAATGACATAAACGAACTGTTAACCTGTGTTTAAAAGATATTTTTAAAATTTATAGGAGAAGAAGCTTCCATAGGAGATATTTTTATGAGGTAACAAAAAACGAGCGTCACGTGATTGTATCTATCTACTCATCATTTTTGTGTGGATCTGTTTTGTCGTAGAGTTGTAATGTGTGGATCTGTTTCGTCGTAGAGTGTACACAATACGAATTTTTTTAACCAAGAACTAAAAAATACACAGGACCTTTTTCAGTTCGACGTGTATATCTGCTTGTATATATGTATTTGCACATCCCCAGGGGTCATTTGGGCTGCCACGGGACCAACAGTACCAATTTTAATGTGGGCTCAACCCACTCTCTATCGCAAGTAGAAAACGTACATCGCTATCGAAGATACACCGATCCCTCCCTTCCGATTTACCTAAAGTCAATCGTTATAAATCTAAACTACAAGAAACGCGAATACGCTACTGTCACTCCATACCGTTGTTCTCAAACAGAGGAATTGATTATGTTCAATTACATCAAGATATACTCCAAGATCTCATGAAATACCTATTTATTCTGTTATATCATGTGGGAACAATGTAACGTGCATGATTTCATAAATTTCGTGCATATTTGTACAATATTAGCCCAATACTGTATTATACAATCCAAGTAGCCTTCTGTAACACGCTGAAAATAAGACCTAAACACTACGGGATAGAATGGAACATCGCTTGCTACTTTTCGATGGCAAAATCAGCTGGAGGTAATAACGCGAACACCTGACCACAATGGGCGGCTACGAAATCAATCATATACTTCCACGAACATAACGGACCGTGTATCGGCGACTTTAAACTTTCTCATTTCGTTCCTTAAAAAAAATATAATTAAATCCTTTTTGCGGTGATAAACGTATTTTACAGAATCCAATTGGGAATTCGTTACAGAATGTTGGCTGAAAATAATTAGATATTCGCGCAATACCACCTTAGTGTTGTGTAATTACATTTCAATATAGATAATTGAATTATAGAACCCTAGCTGTACTCCGTAGCTTCACCTGTGTGAAGTATATCTCAAGTCATTGATATGTTATTTCAGATTGGTATATGTATCTGTGCTGAATTCTTCTTAATGCGCGAAATAGCAACAAACATAAATACAAACTCTCGGATTTTACTAAAACACATAAATATCCTAATATACAAAAAAAAATCTTGTAGCAGAACCACTGGAAGAGTGGAAATTCTTATGGGATAATTATAAAATTCTGGTACATTTTGTTTTCGGTGAAATAAGTAATGTGTGTCTACATGTACTATTAAATATTCATAACTAAAAATATGATTATTACTAGGGTTAGTAAATAGATATTTACCACTGAACGTGATTATTCCGAATACCATACGCACCACACAAAAATTTAAATATCTACCAACATTTCTTTTGTTCTCTCTTCGGACCTTATCTAAAACGGTACCATTACATTTACTGTACAAGGCACACGTAGTCATATGTGCTATTTATTTGTATACCTACTTTAAAAATAATGGATAATTATTTGTTTGTTATTTCTAGTTACCATTAACACAATGACGGTCCTTAGAATAATTTGGTATTAGAACTCTTGAAATCCAAAAATTCTTCATATTCTCGTCTATTAAAATTAGTTCCGAGGCCCAAGATAGTGTTAGCGATTCCCTCGTGCTACCTGTGATAATATTATTAATAAGTAACAGCCGCTGTGTTTCCGTGACGACAGCAGTAGAGGCTGTTGGGATAAGCGATGGGCCCACTAAACTAAATTTTGTTTCCGATCTGGACAGATAGAAATACACTATTTCACAATATATTTATTAAATTATACATTATCATTTGATGAATACAGAGTAAAAAATATTAAAATCACTTAATTCAGTTAGGTATAATAACTTAGGGAGGGCATATTAAAAATTCAGAACAGCAAATGACACGCTGGGATCGCACTTAGAAAATAGTGAGCTCCAATCATAACTATTAATTGTTTAATACTTATTGCTGTTATATACTGAGAGTCTCTTTGTCAATATAAAGTGTAATTAAAATAATTAATCGTATTCTAAGATGGTCAGCGAGTATTTTTTATATTGAAAACTTTCATTCAATCTCAATTCAATACATGCACAATTGGCATTCGAATTTAAAATCTCGGTAGCAATAGCAAAGAGGTCGTCACCCTTCTTTCTGAACTCTCACCCGTCAAGCCTTCGATTAGGTGCCAGTACTTTTGTGTGAGCACAAAGCGCCTGTCATTTCTTGTTTGTGTCAGAGTCAATAGATTGGAAAATGATGTTATTTTTTTTTGCTTTTGAAATGTTAAATTTAAACTTGATTGTTTTATTTGCTACTTTCGAAGCTATGGAGTTTATGCTATTGAACATTAATCAAAAGAGCTATATATATATATATATATATATATATATATATATATATAAATACATGTGTGAAAGTAGTCTCCAATGACTTTATAACTGTATCAAATACACAATAAATGATACAAGTAAATAAATAATTCAATACTTTTTTTAGCAAGAGCAAATTACACACCCCAGTGACCAACGTTCTTTATTTTAAACCAGATGAAGAAAACTACACGGTTTTTTTTAATTTACAGAATCTAACGTATTAATTTCAGTATAATCTTATATGAATTCAAATGTGATATATTTCACCAGCATCATTCTTTTTTGTCTGACTTTTGTTGTACTACTACAAACTTTCGACGTAACTATAGAATAACTCTGCTTCGTACTGTTTTAAATGCGAAAGCTTATCATGTATGTTTGACATTTATGCACACGAAGACTGTAGAATGGATTTAGATCAAATTTAGCACAAAATAAGATTGTCATCTGGAACAACATAAAAATGTTATTTATCCCCAAAAAATATCCTGTGGAATGGAACTTACGAGGATGAAACTGCGGGACGCAGCTGGTTTACAATACTTCCAAGATGTCCGCTTTTTTTGTATACAATTTATGGAACACGTCTGGACTGTTATGTCACGGCGTAGTTTAATTAATGTAAAAGTTTTTGTCCGCGAAACCCGTTATGTAGCTTTCCTGGCGTATTTAGAACGAGCAACAAAAAATTACACAACACCCAGTAGTACCAAGGTTTGGTATAAGATCAGAGAATTGACACACATATCTTAAAACTCGTTTATTTTATAATCATTTTTCAATAAAATCCTGTGTTTATTATCGATGGGATACTAAACAGGTGTTGGGAGTGTTCCAACGTATTTTCAAAACACGTGCAGCAGTATTTATTTAAATTACCCTATCAACTCCTCGATGTGATTGTATCCTACTGGAATTCACCTACCATGATGCAACACGATTGATTGTCTTAGGTTGGTCAACTAATATTCTTAGTTGTAAATGTGGCGGCGCGTGTAACAAACGTTTTAGGCCAACGATTGCAGGATCGAATGCCGAAACTATTATAGATGTTTCAGGTGTTTAACACGTATTTTTGTTTTAAAAATTCCATTACAATTTTATCATTAAATTTCTGTAATTAAATTAAATAAAAGCTCCTCCAAATATTTTTCCGTTGTTTTGCAACACAAATCCTTTCTGTGTGTTTACTATGAGGCTAGACTATAGTGATGTGACAAGTCTATAAGTATTAGTATTAAGTGAGTTTGTTTTTCGAACAGATATCTTGTATCTTACTCATAATTTTAATTCTTCAGGAATCCTATAACGCGTTTAATTAAAGCTTATGAAATCAGACAGTGATGATGGTAGGAGTATGATGTGCCCCTCCTCATACGTATATGAGGTGTTGCCTAGCTATCAAAAATAAGTCCCGAAGAATAAATTATACCTTTACGTGAAGATAAAGAACGCATTAAGCGAGACTTCCATTTTACAGCGGTAACACGGATTACGTCGCAACTATTGTCATTTGCCTGAGATGATTGATTTCACTACCAAATACGAAGATGCAGGTGTAACGAACACGCCTGATGATACTCCCGTGCCTAATGTGTGTTTCTCTCGAACAGTACCTAATGAACTTATTGTTTTATAATGCATATACATATTAGCTATTACAAGTGCGCACGACTATCCCAATGACCCTTGCGCCCTGCTACCATTGTGAGCCAACTGGACTCAAATTGGCTCACCTTTCACCGATCTTATGTTATACATATTAGTTTCATATTGTTAAGTCCCGTATTGCGTATGAGGAACGTTCTAGTGCAGTTTTTGATCTGTGCTCTGCAACAAGCTTACATTAACTAATGTAGGACTGATGTATTTATTGATGGATTGATGTGAGGTCAGAATTTACTACACATGTATAGGTAACGACCCTAAATGGTTTATATGACTATGCAAATGAGAAATCTGAAAAAAAAAATGAGTTACCGATAGCCTGAATTATTACTTTTTAAGTTATTGTCTGTTCGTAGTTCTGCGTGTGTCTCAATGATTATCATGCTTGTCGCATGCTTAGTGCATAAAATTTTTTATAAATGTGTAAATCATCATCATTATTCATCATCATCAGCCTTATTGGTCCACTGCTGGACATAGGCCTCTTTCAATGAACGTCAAGACGGCCGATCTCCTGCTACTCGTGTCCATTTCGGACCAGCTACTGCACGGAGATCGCCTACCCACCTGGTGAACGGTCGAGAACACTTCGTTTTCCTAAACGCGGCCTCCACCACAGAACGTTAGTGGCCCATCTGCCATCTGATATCATGAGCGTGTGACCAGCCCATTGTCACTTCAGTGAGCTTATTATTCGCGTGATTTCGGCAACTTTAGTTCTGCATTATGACTTCATTACGAATTCCATCGATCACCCAACATCTAACACCCAACATAGTGATAGTGTGTGAGTGAGATCACTCAACCTGACGTTCAGAAGATCGCCTTACAAATATGTCGTGTTAGGCTTGCACGTGAAACCATGTTCATGATATCAGGATGAGGAGAAAAAGCTTCGATCTCATATAAGATCTCAGGCTCAGAAGAAACGATAGCCCCAGAATCAATCCTAACCTTTGTGAGGAAACTTCTTCCCAGCTTCTCCACAGAAACCTTCGTCCCTTTGTTCTTCTCAATCGCTTCGGTAATAGGTAAAATAATAATGTAAAGGTCTCGGTGTGTTAGTTTGCGGATTCGGTTTGAAAGAAGCTCGACATCGACAGACGTAACGTTTTCGTGTGCTCTGCTTTTCCTCATAAATACAAGCGTCCCATCCGAGAGCTTAGCTTTCCTGCTCGTATACGTACTCCTACAATATCATTCACTCTCGTTCCACATGCAACCGATCCTGCCACTCATGTACTCGTCAATTGCCATTGCACCTTCCGACATACCGAGGGCGGCGAACCGGTTTTTTTTGTTCCAGTTGGAATATTTCGGAACCTACCATGGTACGTTGGAAGTTAGGTCGGAGTGTTGACGGTACTAATCGGACACTCGCGTCGAAAAACTTTACCAGTCGGTGATCACTTCCGGTTTTAAACCTGTTGAACACGAAGACTTCCCACAATATACGCCTTCGGTCCGTCATAGCAACGTCAATCTCGTTCCTCGTCACAGTATCGGGGCTCTACCACGTCCACTTCCTATGGGCCTTCTTTTTAAAACAAGAGTTCATTAAGTAGAAGCCCTCTTACTCGAGGAAGTTTATCTGCTGCCTGCCCCCTGCGATTTCGACTTTTCAACTCCATATGGTCGCAGACTAGATTTTGACTTTGGCATTAAAGTCCCCCATAACAACATTAAAATGGGCCCAACAGGTGTATGTAAGACCTTTGAGACATCCTCATAAGTTGCCTCTACGTCGTAATCGGAATGCGCCGAGGTTCGTGCGTATACTTGTATCACTTTAATGCTGTAACGTTATACGTTGCCACGTCGAATCTGTGGCAGCTATCCGTAGCCCGGAGATTCTTAGCACCCCTTGCACCACCGTTACCATGGCCGCTGCCGTAGCCAGGCCTAGTGGAACTACCGTTTTATTTAGTTAATTAGGCCCCTACCTAATTATGCTGTTGTCGTCCATAGAAATTAGATTCGTAATTGCTACACTGAGGCGCCACGGCTGCCTGTCGCCGATTCAATTGATGGTACCGCCAACACTCGGCGCGTCTCCCCGTGTATTTCACTGTCACTATGAAACAGATCGGACACCGAACATCCAGCTCGCTGAGGCCTCTTAGATGTCAAGAGACTTTTACAATACTTTGACGACTTTTACGTCACTTTGGGCCTAGATTAAGGGTGAGGGTATTCTAAGGCCGCCCCACACAGCCACAGCGCCGAATATGTACTAGTAATATATTTTTATAACTATTGTTAGTAACCGAATTCCAAAAAAAAAATAAAAACAAATAATACTCATTTTTTTTCACTATGAAACATATCGGACACCGAACATCCAGCTCGCTAAGGCCTCTTAGATGTCAAGAGACTCTTACAATACTTTGACGACTTTTACGACACTTTGGGCCTAGATTAAGGGTAAGAGTATTCTAAGGCCGCCCCCACACAGCCACAGAGCCAAATATGTACTAGTAATATGTTGTTATAAGCATGTAATAGCATAATAAATTAGACATAAATACATGTTTTAATCAAAAAAATCTACTGAAACCGTAATAACGGTTCATGAAATACAGCCTGGTGACAGACGGACAGCGGAGTCTTAGTAATAGGGTTCTGGTTTTAACCCTCGTGTACGGAACACTAAAAAGGCAAATGTTACATATGTGTCCATTTTGCTATACAATATATTATTATGCCATACAATACATTGGTATCTTTATTTTGAAGTGAATACTATAATAAAAAAAAAAAAGTGAAATATGAAACATAAAATACTAGACGTCATTAGACAAATGAAATTATTCACATTTCCGAACGAGGAGCTAGCTACATTGGCACCCCGCCAACTTGCCCGAGGCGATAGGACCAATTGGCGCGCGTTCTTTATTTAAAAAGAAACTAATGGCACAAATCACAATACATATTTATTATTTTTCTATTCATTTATAATTTCATTGTATTCATTAATTGATCAGTGATTTCGTATTTCACAAAAGGTTTTTACAGGGGTATGGACCTGCTATATAAAGTTGGTTTTGCAGTCAAAGAGTAAACTTTTACACGTGTATGTGTAACATTCCATTTTATCAAAGAAATTAATATGAAAATTAGAAAAAGTGACAATTAGATTATTTGAAATGATCTTTAACTTCCGTTAAAATCATCCGTTTAAATTATTATGATGATGCATACAGCATAATCGTTTTAAGTGATTTTAATATGGCCATACAATCATATAGGGATTGGCAGTTTTGGCGTTTAAATAAAGGAGCCGATGCTTAACAATGGGTGGAAAATACTGATTGTGATAATGATTTTTTTATATTTAAGTCTTTGATACATAAGATCAAGTAATTGTTCAAGTGATACATGGACATCATAAGGATTTTTTTTGTAGTCATATTTCATAATGTTCAAACGACTTGTAACTAGCTCTCTGTATTGATGGTGCCGACATGCTGCCATTTTTACACCAAGAAACCACCATTCTTCGTTTTCTTGCAGAAGTGTTGAGTGGATTCGTTTTGAACTATTAACATTCTGCTTGCAAACAATAAAAAATCCATGTGAGGATGTCTACTCGAGAGTTACAATCGTATACTTATCCCAATAAAACCTCTAAAAAATTTATTGATATATGCGTTTTGTGACGGTATATAACAAAAATGTACCCCTAATAGCCTCAGGCGATGTAAATCCACATAAGGGTGCCTAAATAACGGATATTGAACAAAAGTGAACGAATTAGGAGAAGCAACCGTCCCGTGCGAGGGACAAAAAAGTGTTGCAAGTTCTCAAAAATATTTTAGTAAAATTTTTAAACTTCGGCAAATTCGAGATTTTTTCATTTGCCTCTTTTTTGCGAAATAGATATAACTACATTAAATTGTAGCAATACCAAACAGTTATTGTAATTATAAGACAAGCTGCCATAATGTTACAGATAATAAAACAAACATATTATATTGTTAGTAACCAAATCCCAAAAAAAAAAAAACAAATAATGAGTTACAATATGAATTTCGAAACTAAAGAAAATCTGATTAATTTTTTCTGAGTAATTGTACCTACGACAGATGCGTCGTGGTATCAAGAGTAGGCAGACACTACGATCATGAATGGACCGTCTCCCAATTTCAGCTGTGGTTTCGTACCATTACATTATTAATAATGAAAAATACATGGATTTCCTTAGAATAAAATAAGATAGACCAACTATATTATGTGCATGAAATAAAAACCTATTGTAACTTTTATATAAGTTGTCAAATATATATCGAGATGGAGCTCTTTGATAAATGTCAATAATGTCAAAATATTACAGAAAGTGTTGCATAACGTGACCATATTAAATGAATTCATGGTTTTGACGTACAAAGCTGTCCTATTTAATCTATTTCCTTGATTTTGTGACTAGTACAAGATCAGTCAATCTTGGACCTTTCCTTTATTTATTACTTAGCTTAACCCGGCATACGATGCCATGCACCGTCAATGAAGTATAAAGTAATTAATTTACCTATTCCTTGTATGTAAATAAATCAATCTTTTGCACTGGTAAACCTCAGGGCTGCCCTAGCACCACAAGAGAAATTATCATCACAGTCTGGCCAATGGTATCCATACACATTGAGGACAAACATACAAACATTGATCCCTATATAAAGAGATAACCGAAAAACAACGAACTCCAAGGTTTGTGATAAACAATGGCATAAACTACTCACTCAATTTACGCATTAGCTTATAATACCTATTCATCTTACTTTATCTTAGATCAAAAATTGTGCACCTATGTTGCTTGTAACCCGAGAGAAACATTTTAGATTTATGAGTATACTATATTTATGTTGACAAAAATTCATACAAAATTCAAATGTAATTCAAATGACTACTTTATTTGAAACGTTGAATAATTGTATGATCAGTGAAGTGTGAAACGTCTTTATTGCAGCACATAGTTGCGCGAGTGAGTGATCGCCAATCGGAAAACGCTTACGGTACCTACTAATTAGCAAATGGCCTGGGGTGGGGGTTCACTACTACGCGTACTCGAACGCAAATCGATGGCGACAAATTTGTCACATAATATGGATTTTCTTTGAAGATCTTGTAAATGTTTTTGAAGACCAATACTTATTTTTTAAGAAATGTAAGCAAATATACAGTATAGTCTATATAAATTTTATAATTCCTAGTAAGATTTTACTTTTTTCCAGTATAGGTAACTGTAATTATTGACAATCACTCGAATGCTATACACAACATTTTACTGAATTATGTCACCGGGACTCAAATGAATCTAGCCTAATTTAACATTATAGATCTTCTATTTTATTGCTGTAAAATTTTACAGTAATAAAATAGAAGAACTTTAATGAATGATACCGTAGTTTACTTTCATTCATATAGTATATATAGAAGCAATTATCACGAGCCAATTTGAATAAACCGATATAAAACTGTTTCGAAAACTGCTATTGGAGAACAAAATAAAACCGCCCAATGAAATGACACTTTTATTCGATCAGTCTCAGTGCAATTAGTAGTGGAGTTTTAGGGTCATGGAGCTAGAGTCTAGAGGCCGAGAGCACATACCCCGAGGGAAGCCCGCCCTCCGGCAGTTGACTTTGAACACGCGCCGCGCACGATCGTAAGCGATCGAGCGAAATCTGTATATTAAAAAAAGTGTTTACGATATCTCCTTATTGATATAGGAGTTTTAAAAACTAGATAAAATTTATAAGACTGTCAACTTTGCTTGAAAATCAGTAATACCAATAAAAAAGTTATATTTTTTCCATAAACCATTTTACAACTATCAACTAACTTTGTTAAATTAAAAACTCATATTGCCCACTATACTTAATATATGCAAAACCATTTCGCTATAGAATTATTATTATTCGCGTATTCTCTAATTACTTTTATTGCCCTCCGAGATTCTCCAATGGCCAAACAAAATCGATTTTAAAACGATATTAGCATGCTAAATTGTAATGGTTATCATCTCGTCGTTTAATTTAATTTTTTGAGCATATTATTGCTGTACTCTAAATACAACGGATACAAATATTTGAAAGGATCATAACTGTTAGACAAAAAATATAGAAGGGTATTTGATATTCAAAAAATCCTAAGCAATAACAACTTTGTAAGCTTTAAGAATTGTGATTGATTCCAAAAATATTACCGTATCAACAATAATTAATTTTGAAGTTCTCCTGTGAATTCATATTATGCTAATAAAGATAAAAGTAAATTAAGTGTAAACTGCGCTCGAAAAGTTTATTTTTTATCTGTGACTAAAAAAGTGGCGGTGGCGTACGTAGACCTATCCAGCGTGATTGAGGTGCAGGTGAGATATTGGTTTATAAATCTATAATATTCATATATATTTTCTTATTTCTTTCTTCTCAAGCAACATAAGAATGGACACGGCTCCACAGTGAAAACCCTCCGTGGGTACCATGGCCTAATGTTAAGAAGAACTGCTATTTTAGTGGTAGGCAGGCAGTGGCCAGCCAGCACACACAAAGTGTCTCTGCAGGCTGGTTACAATTTGTAATTTATTATTTTTATTTTTATTCTGACTAAATAAAACATTCAAACTAATCATTGGTAGGTTTGAAACAATTTGAATTAATTAAGATGTTATTGAAGGAATTATGGAATGTGTTATTTTGTACTACAAGTACAAACAAACCTAACAAGAAATAAAAAATAATTTAATACGGATAATCCGTTGACTTCTATACTGAAGAGGATATCTAATCCTATTGACAATAGCCACAGAATGTTTTAAATGGTCTCTAGCCTGTTCATACGTCACTTCATTATCCATATTAATATAAAAAATCGAAAGTTTGTATGTGGATATATTTAATACGCTTTCATACAAAAATACAGACGCTATTTGGATGACATGTGGCATGGATACAGATCACAATCAAGAATACAACGTGTCACACAGTACAATAAAATCATAATATTGTATATATATTAAGGGATAGCGCGAGGAAATATGGCAGTAAAAAACGATCGGAGAAGCAAGAAAATCAGGTGCAGAACTGACGTCTCAACGTGCTCTCCGAAGGACGGGGGTGCCACACTGCCGACTTGGAAACCATAAACAACCAAACATGAGAGCGAAGTTATCAAGGGTCGGACAAAAATTGTTGTCCAGAATTTAAATTTTTAATAACAACCCGAGCAAGGATTACTGTTAGGCCCAGGTATAGAGCGGCTTAATTACATGGACGGAAAATTCTTGGAAATAATGAAATGTTAGTAACAAGAAGAACAAAAATGGAAATCGATCCAAAAAAAGACATGGCAGCATCGAACCTAAATCCGTCGCTGGTCTCAAGGTGGAAAATTTTACAGCGTTACCGCGCCTGTGCCACGTTATGCCGTCGTCGGTCCTGCATCTGATTTCTCTCGGGTCGTCACGGACTACAATCCCATCGGAATAGGAGAATGAGGGAACCGAGATAGCATTTTTGTCTGCACACACACTTGTGCTGATGATATGTATTGGGTAGCTGGCTAGGTTCCATAAGGGTGGCCATCATAGCCGTAATTTGTGTTGGCCGATCGCAATTATTTTAAAGAATTAAAAAGTTAGTTCCCGTTCAGTAGGATTTTTCTAATTTAGTTAATTTATTAAGTTTCTGCAGAGTCAACATAGGCTTGCTACTTCACATTCTAAACTTAACACTTCGCATTTAAGTGAAAATTTATACATAAAGATATACATATAAAATGTATATGAGTTTCCTTTGCATCGTGGTTTCTTATAGTAATTAGGTTTTTACGATTTGTGCAAAATTTATAAGCGATAAGCAAACGCTTTGAGTATGTATATCGTTACACACGTGAAAATAAAATCTGGTGTATAACAGTACAATATTAATAGTCTTTAATCTCTTAACATTCAATTTTGCACGTGCCATAAAACTTAGTTGACTATAATAACTGGTAGCCAAATAGGCTTTCTATGTTAATATTCATACCTTCTGTTGGTATGTTGACATTTTTCATAACATAGAAGGACACAAAACAA
This sequence comes from Eumaeus atala, assembly GCA_017140195.1. Taxonomy (NCBI): domain Eukaryota; kingdom Metazoa; phylum Arthropoda; class Insecta; order Lepidoptera; family Lycaenidae; genus Eumaeus; species Eumaeus atala. The sequence continues at coordinate 102,800 of JAFELO010000903.1, forward strand.
ATCAGAAGGTTTCGGACATTTAAATATCAGCGTATCTCAATACACAACTGTCTATAAAAGAATACGCCATAACATACATGAATCTATTACAAATAATTAATAAATATATTTGTTATTTCTCTCTTTGATAAACCTCACCAGGTCGTACTTTTTTAAGTAGTAGACTAGTATGTAAATATTTACAAAAGATAACTTATATTTTTCACTATACTTGAAATCAAAGTGGGGTTTGCATAAGTAAATACTAATATTACAGGTCGACGTAGATTTGAGAATATATTTTTGAAGTATCCAATTTAGGGCCATTGACGAATCACCCTTGCTCATTTCATCTGTTAATGAGACATATCTATTGATTTACTGATTGATATTGCGTTATAATTGCAATTTACTGAACCCACAACGCATTCCAAAATTGATTGATTGAATATCTTAGCGTTGTTCCATTATATAATAGATTTGTTTGTTAGATTACAAATGTTTTTTGATATTGATGTCTTAATGAGACTTGCAACTTAAAAAAGGTGTCTACTTAAACTAAAATATAAATACAACATTGACATAATATATTGTAAACTTCGTTAACAAATATAAGATAACCATAAACCAAACCTACTTATGCCATTTAGTCTATGGATCCGCTTCAGTAGTTGGCCGTAATTTGTGTAAATGGCAACACTAAAAATTTATTTACAAATATATTTTAATCTGTGTTAGTGATCGCGCCAAATTGTTAAGACATTAGAGAGTTGATATTCGAAAACCAAACCAGCTGGTCTTAAATGTAGATAATACAAGTATGTAAGTGGTGTTTATGGGCTAATAAATAGTGATTTGTAATAAGCACATATGATCATACGAATATATTAGCGATATCGTTCTTATCTCGCGGCAATGTAGGCAAAACCATTAATCTACACAGCCTTGTAGAATATTACGAAACTTAAAATAATTGGAAACTCAATGTAATTTATTGGTTTTCTCGGTACTATTTAATTTCAAATATATTGTTGCACCATATCATAGATAACAAATGACATACTTTTATAAAATTTTCACTGACCGATTTAAACCGTGGAAAAATTAAATATCCGCAATATCCTACCGGTAGGCGGCCGATGACATACGCGGATATTTTGGTTTCAGCCGGTAGATACTAGTCATAAACACACCAACACTATTTGACAAGAGGTAGTGGCCAGCGGCATTGCAGCAGAATGAGGGGGCCTGCCGTTCTCTGGAGTAGTGGAAGGAAGGAAAGTAACACAAATAATTTATCGGATGAGTATGATCTTCAATAGTTCTTAAACACGCTTCGATTACTTGTTTTGCCTCCAATATAAAACCCGAAACCAACGTTATGCCATTAAAGAAGGTATTCTCTATAAAACTATGTCTAACTTTCAAAGCCCCCACGGTTCAACCAGCGTAACTACGGTCCTTTTGGCCGTAGCGTCATAATATATAGCTTTTAGTCTTCCTCACGAATGTAGCTCGCATACACAAAAACAATTTTCAAATCCGGTCTGCACTTCCAGAGATTAGCGCGTTCAAAGAAACAAAACTCTTCAGCTTTATTATATTAGCATAGATATGTTAATATATAATTTATACCGATATTGTTAGGAAATACATAAGTTATTATCTTTCTTAATAATAAATATCTAAGAAACCTATGAACCGATTGCGTCGTATGGAGAGTAATGTTTTTTAAGACATCTTAATTCGCAAATATCAATTTAATTTTTACATAAGAGTACTTTTTACATATTGTATTTTGCAAGACAGCCAGGCATTATGTCTTGGGCACAGCCGGTTCGTGCTCAGTTTGTCAGAATATTTCTCTCGAAATCTGTATGGAAGTGCTTATTCTACTGCGGTATAGCTTGACAGTACAAAAACCTCAAGTCGTATTCGCACCTCAAGAGTGAGGTACTTGACATGACACCGGCCGGCGGCCCCGATAGTAAAAATAAATATGTTTGAAGTATGTACCGTAAGTAGATTTGAATTTAATTAATTCCTTATCTGTATTCAACCGTCTTGTGCTAAGTTACTAATAAAGAGTTTAATTCAATCTATTCATTATGTTGTTCATTTCCTTCATACTAAGGTGCACACGCACATTACGTACTGGAGGGGACAGGATAGAAGGGCAACATATGCATGATGATGATGCGTTCGGCGTCGGTAGTCATCAAAGGGCTCGGATTTCTCGTTTGCTCCCCTATACTATAAAGAGAACCTATGTCGGGCTGCAGCGATATGGGCATATTGAAGCGAGACTCGCTTATAAGTATATTTTTATAAAAAATATTTCCAGCTTACATGGACCAGGAATACTCACAGCCACACTATGGTTCAAGCCCTGTCGTGGCGGTGGGCCTCAGTAGCCTGGGGTAAACCCAGGCGAAGCCGATCGAACCGAGGGGTTATTTGCACCCCTCTTATAAAAAGAGAGGGCTAAAGATCAGGAGGAAGAAGCGCTCTCGGTACCCCTCTTTTATGAAGAGGGGACAAAGGAGCAACAGGAGGAGGCGCTTTTGCGCACGGGGAAGGGGCGACGATGGGAACCTCACCGAATTGCACTGTCCCAAAGTCGGTAGGGTTGTCCTGTAGTACGGGGCAACCCCATTTGTGGAGGTAGAGCCGCCCCCTTAGGAGGCTGACTAGCCATCGAGGTGTTCTGATGATTTGTTGTTCCGGGGCACCTCACAAAGGGCGCCAGTGATGGCGCTCGCGGTGGTTGTTACGCGTATTCGGCACTATCATGTGAGTCCCACACACTACTGGACCCCATCCAGAGCCAGTGGAGGCGCGTAAATGCGTTTTCCCACGTCAACAAAAAAAAAAGGAACACTCACAGCTCACAACCTCCTAACCTCTCTGAGCTGCGGTGCGGCCCGACATAATCTTCGTGCAGCACCAACGCAAAGATGGTCAGTACACAATGTAGACTGACCATATTTGCGTTCTTTGAAAGAGACCAGTAAACCGATAAAAACTCCTGAATTCGATCATTCTTGTCACAACAGAAATGGAGAGCTCGTTAACTAGAAATCAAATAACTCTGATTCCATTTGGTTTCTAAATCATTGTTAGATGTTTTTGCTTAAGTATACAATACTAATTTCCCATACATTTTTATACGCACTATATATCAATAACTAGCAAATATGTAATTTGATTCAATTAATTTTAAATTGGCTCTATATAGAGAGTGCTACTTCTTAAACATCAGATACACCGCATATTTACCACATACGGAGCGAATGCATAAATTAAAAAAAAAACTAGATCCAATGTAATTAGTAGACAAGCGACTCGTGAGGCAATCAAAAAACGTTACATACTCGTTAGGTAAATGCAATATTAGAATATTTTGTTAGAGCTGATCAAACTCGTTTTGATTTATTAAGTTTCAGTGTTGCGTAGCTGTGAAATTGTTATAACGTGATCGTTTCAATGAAACGACCGGTGAAGAATCGATACATATATTGTACATATAGTACCACAGTGGTACATATACGAGTGGTACAAATAGAGACATACAGGAACATGTAGCATCGGACGGCCCCGCTGCGGTGTACCGTAGGACAAACTTGCACAGGTACACCTGTGTTGAGCCTGCTTTTGTTGACGCGGGGAAACGCATTTACGCGTCTTCACGTGTGTGGTGCTCGCGGCACATCATAGTGCCGAATACCCACACAAACCTCCGCGAATGCAATCAGTGCCGCCTTTGGTAAGGTGCCCCGGAACAACAAATCATAAGGGCACCTCGATGGCAAGTGCAAGCAAGGGATCGACTCCACCTCCACGGGTGGAGTTGTCCCGCACCACAGGACAACCCTACCAACTTTGGGACAGTGTAATGGGGTGAAGTTCCCATCCTCGCTCCTTGCCCCGTGCGCAAAAGCGCCGCCTGTTTTTGCTCTTTTTGTCCCCTTTTCTTATAAGAGGGGCAAAAGAGATAATCAATTTAAAACAATGCTAGTTTTCAACGTAGTTTCCCTCTACCTCGATGCATTTAGTCCAGCGCTTCTCCAATGCCATTACACCAGATTGATAAAATGTTTTCTCTAATCCCCTCAAAATACTCGTCCACGGCATCAATGACTTCATCATCTGATGAAAATCTTCGGCCACCTAACCATTTCTTGAGATTTGGGTATAAGTGGAAGTCGCACGGGGCCAGATCTGTGGAATAGGGGGGATGCGGTAACAATTCGAACCGCGATTCATGGAGTTTGTGAAACTGCAACCCTTGACGAGTGCACAGGTGCAGTGTCATGGTGGAATAAAACTTTTTTTGGCTAAACGAGGCAGTTTCTTTCGTATTTCTTCTAATCTACTAATATTCCCTCGACCATACCAAAAAAACTGCCACAAAACCGTTTTTGCTTTCTTCGGCGCAGGTTTCCCGCTCATGTCCACAGCTTAGATTGTTCCTTTGTTTCAAGAGTATAATGATGTATCCATGTTTCATCTACTGTCACAGAACGCCGAAAAACTCGTTCCTCAAGCATCCCAACAGTCGCCATCGCTTTACCGGCCGACAAAACTGTTTTTGCTTCCTTCGGCGCAGGTCTTCCGCTCTCAGTCCACTGCTTAGATTGTTCTTTTATTTCAGGAGCACAATGATGTATCCATGTATCATCTACTGTCACATAACGCAATAAAAAACTCGTTAGTATCACGCTTAAACAGCGCCAAACACTGATGAATCGTCCACTCTACGTTGCTTTTGGTTAACAGTGAGCAAACGCGGCACCCATCGCGCGCAAAGCTTTTTCCTTCGCAAACGTTGGTGTAAAATGTTAAAAACGCATTCATAAAAAATGCTTACCATCTCTGCTATCTTCTGCAACTTTAAGCGCCGATCATTCAAACGATTTTTTAAATATTTTTGATCATGTCCGGATTCAAGACTTCATTTTGACGGCTAAACCTTTTGGCGTCTTCGCAGCTCTGTCTCTCATGTTTGAAATCAGTTACCCAGGTATGAATTATACTCAAAGCAGGAGCAGTATTACCTGAAACACTGTCTAGCTAGATTTTAATCTGAGTTGTCGTTTTCCCTTTTAAAACGTAAAACTTTATCACCGCACGAATTTCGTTTCTTTCTATTGTTGAGAAAATTTACGGCAGAGAAAGATCTAGGTCCCATCACACAAACTCTGTCAGTTCGAATAAATTCAAATATCTTATTTGTAAGTTCGTCGTTTCGACCAGTTATCAATCAGCTTGGTATATAGGCATAGTATTATATATTATATAATCTTCCTGACGAATGTAACTATCATACACAAAAATAAAATGTCTAATTCCACTTGTAGGGTCAAAGATTAGCGCGTTCAAATAAACAAACAAAAAACTCCTCATATTTATTGTATTAGTATACAAACTGCGTAATCTATCCAATGCGTTTATATACATTTGAACGAGACAGTCGATTTCCTTAGAGATAAGTAAATTTTTATATCAAAATATGTTCAGACAGTTTCGCGTAACGCGTGATCAAATACATAACAACGGACAAACAGACAAAAATTCTAAAAAAAGACACCTGAGATTATACATCAGATTTTGATCATTATTTTATTATTTACTTATCACATACTTATATGACGTAGAAAACGTAGACTACTTTCATCGTGCACTCCCATCTCGTTTCACGTAGATCACAACTCAAACTGAAACAAAAGCTAATTTGATTAAAAACATTTCAAGATGGCACGTGGATCAAGTTTCTAATTCAAACATCGCGTGTTCATGTGATCATAAACTCATTATAAGTAGCTCAATCATTTTTACAGCGGTGATTTGACTTTTTTTGTGTTAACTATTGTTCTAGGTAATTTAAATTTAATTCGAATATTCGTGATTAATTTATAAGCGTATACATTAGGAAATTAATGATGTTCTGGCAATATGTAACGTTCAAATTAAAAAGTTTTTATTACACTTGAGACATTATAATTTATGTGGCCAATAATTCGTTTCTATTTTTATAGCATAGACCATAGATATTAGAAGAAGACAGATTTCTACGGCACAGAATGATAGTGATCAGCTTTATTATTGGCATGCAGTGGCCAGGGTGTGTTAAGCCTAAAACTATAGGAACCTAACTGACCTGCGAAAAAAATTTACACAAATGCATTCTCTTTCTCCACTCTCTCAGTAAGCTAAAAATAAGACTGCAAACTGCAATCAAAGGTAACTTATACACGACTGCGTCCGAAGGGTACCTATTGTTTCTCAAGCGTATGTGCGTTTTATACGCATACAATATACATATATACATGCAATGTACAGACATGTAGATTTCTACATGCCCTGCTACAACCAGAAAATTTGACCTGTCGTTAGTTTTGTCTTTATAACGCGAGCAACACTGGGTTCCTACCTACATGAAAGTATGTTCCATGTTAATTAATATTTTTTTAGAGAATCCCATTGACTTTTCTATATTCAAAACGTATTTCCTTTGATTCTCTTTTGATTTCATTCTACGCCACTTCACGCGCTATCGGCGTTCCTGGGCCACTCAATCTGCTGCTGACGTTCCTATTACCACCAGTCCTCATATTGTCTAACCCTTGTACAATTTCGAGTCTGTCGGTGATTAGCTTAATGCCATTAACACCTTCATCACAGCATAATTAATCTTTTTAACGCGTTTATATATCATATAAATTTGTATTCATAAAAGATGCGCAATTAACACTCATTAGTTATTAAAGTTGTAAATCGATTCTTGATAGATATTTGAGATGTACGTGCGGACACAACAAAGCATTGTAATCATATTTTAATGAGGTTATATGATTGGACACATGGAATGTTCGTTTCTGAATATGTCGAGCGTATGTAGCAAACGAATATATGAGCCGTACAGTTTTAGAATGTAAACTACTTAAAATAAACCTATTTTTACGGTATTTATCGCGATTTATTTAATGTTCGTTTATAATAGACATTTCATAAGTTTAACATTAACCACTTTCACGGGTGGACTGAGATGTCTTTATTAGATATACCTTTATTAGAATAACAATTATTTAGTTGTTCATGCTGCCTCGAGTTTAAGTTTTATTTTTGATTTGGTTCTGTTAATCACTGGGTTCCAAGCAGAGGGAAGAACCCAGCCATCTTCTATATTGAAAATAAACCGCAACATTCGCGTAGACTTAAGACATCAATGTGTACACTACAACGTTTTGAGATTTATTGCACAGGCTTAAACTAGCTACGATATGGAACTTTTTTACGTCGATTACATGTGGTCAACGGTTTTATCCCCATTTCGACCCCCATTTCGCCCCCGTAGCGATTAAAATTTTCAAAATCCTTTCAAATAAGAAAGGATATCAACTTTCAACTTGATGGGCCAAATAGTTTGGGGTGCCCATTATTCGAAAAGTTATTAGCCATGTAAAGTTATTTATTAGGTAACTTAATAGGTATAGTTTAAGCGATGTAGAAAATTAGAGCCTAGCTGTCACAAACCACTCAAGTTATTTATTATTAGCCATCAAATCACTAGGTAGCTCTACTCCTGGTGATAACTCGATATAGCTGAAATACAGAAATAGCATATCTCCGGAACTTTGTTTACTAATGTGTGTCTGTTTGTCCCCAGGAGCGCCTCGGCGGCGGCGGGCTAGGGTTGGGCGGCGGCGGGTTCCGCGGCGGCGCGCAGCCCTCGCTCGCCGACTTCCAGGCCACCCCATACTTCCCTCCACCCTTCGCGCCCTCGGCTCACCCCGCCAGCCCTCATCATGTGCAGCAGGTTTGAATTAATGATTGAGTTCGTAAGTTGTCGGGAACCTCAAACTCAAGCAGAGACAGTACCACCATACAACGAAACTCATGAATTACACCAGTACACAACCATTCAAGAACACTTGAACCGATTTTAGTAGATCGTGATAAAATTTGTACGGTTTTGTAGATATTTTAACAATTCTAAAATAATTTACTTACATAAATTCATGAATTTGAATGATTTCAATTTTTTTTTATGAGTGAGGTCAAAGGAGCAGGTAGGTAGTGACTACCGCCGCGCATAGACATCTGTAATTTCGTTTGAGTTTTAACCAGAAAAGATGGATAAGGTCGCAAATCATGAAATCCTGGGTTAGAGTTCCGGTTAGAAATAAAATAAAAGTGTGATTATTATCCAAGAAATCGTTGATGAGAAACATTGGAGAACAGTTGAACAAAGTACTAATACTAATATGAAACTATGACGTTATGTTTAACACACTCACAACATTGCTCATGGGTTGGCCATAGTCGGCGGTCGGCGCAGACCTTTATGAAGTGATGTACCTTTATGAAGTTGATGTACCTTTATGTATGAAGTTATGAAGCATTTGTTTGCTTTATAAGCATTTTGAGTGCAAAGAAGGAAATAATCAACCGCAAGTGCTCACAAATTAGGCCGCAGTTGACTAGTTACTCCACTTATCACAATAATATGTATATGAATAGCTGATGCATTCGATAGCCATTGACGCCACGTGAAATACTAGACTAGAATAGCATGTCCGGTGCACAAATATTCTGACAGTTTAAAATTCGAACATAGTCGATGGGACTGTAATGTTCAATTTGATTCTTTCGTCTCGATGACTCCTCCCAGTCTTGTCCTATCAGCGGGGATCTGTGATTCCGTGGCCCATCACTAGCGCACTTCATATACTGATACCCACAGGGCCATGGCATGGAGTACTCGGGCGGCGGCGGTGGCGAGTACGCGCAGCACTACGCGCCGCAGCAGCTGCTGCCGCGCCATCACCACGAGGCGCACGCCCACCTGCGCCACCACCGCGACAACCACGACGTCATACACTCGCACCACGTAAGGGACACAACACTACTCAATATATTTACATACAACTTTCTGCCTGCGGCTTCATTCGAGTAAAGACAAATCCTAATGGAACTATTTTTTTCGGTCGTATTTGTCTACCCATTCTTGCATGTGCATTGCACAAGGAGAACCGAATTAAAAAAGAGACATAAAAAGTAATCACATTTGTGTTTTTCGGTCTGTCTCTTTCGGTCTCTGTGGACGCGTTCTAGAGCTGGCTCTGGGATAATTACAAGTCGTTCGTGCTGGTGGCCGCACGGGCGACGCAGGGTGGTTGCCAAGTCCTGTCGGTCGTTCTGTACACGTATTCTATATTATCTTTGGTAATATACGAGGGTGGATTGAAAAATCTTCGGCCTAACCAAGAAAATAGACACATACTAGATCAGTTATATTTTTATTTTTCTGCGTCATCACCATCAACTTCGATGCATTTTTGCCATCTCTCACTTAAAGCATTTAGACCGTTGGAAAAAAAATCTTCTGTAGAGCCAAAATATGCGTCTACTGCTGTTGGCCCCGTCGTTTGTCGAAAATCTTTGACCTCCCAAGTGCTTTTTTAGGTTAGGGAACAGAAAGAAGTCTGACTGTGGCAGATGAGGTGAATAAGGCGGGTGCGGTAATAGTTAAATGCTACAATTGTGGATTAAACTACGTATGTCCGATTGCTTTATTAAAATAAAAAATAAAAACACAAATAATTATCGCACTCGTTTCAAACTTCGCACAATTAACTAGTCTAAGCTGAACTAAATAATGTGGGTAGATTTGATTTTTAGAATTGAATGAAGCTGTGTTAGACCGAGTACTTTTCAATCCACCCTCGTATAAAGTATCACAATTGCTACTGTGGCTTAAAAGAACAAATATCATGATTGTTTTCACAACAAATCTTTGGAGCTCCCGGCTTTTTTTACAACAACAACACATCTTCACTCCAGCTCCCTAACGATGTAGGCAGAGAGAACGGATTGCGACAAATCACGATCACTTTTTTTACTAATACTATAAAAACTACGTGCATGTATTACTTAATCTACTGTATAAATTAATTATTTGCAACGAAAATCATTGTGTTCCTATTAAAATTACATACACATTATTACATTACATACATTACATGTACATTGTACATACATTACATGTACATTACATGTACATTACATGTACATTACAGGTACATTTTGCAACATCCTATTTCTCATACCGTCTGGCTAATAATGGTTATAATTTCCGTGTAAACATTTGTTAAGACCCTAAATATCGGTTCAAATCATAACATTGCAACCGTCTTGGGGAAGTATGTGCCCCTTGGAGTATCCCGCCTGGCTGCCCGGCAATCTTCGCATACTTGCTGAACCCTCAGCGGATAATTATGTTATTGAGCGACCCTTCGCAAATTATGAATTGGCCTCATAATGTGAAATAAACCTCATACGTAAAACTTGGGAATTTCATAATATTTTTCTTATTACTAACATTAAATTAATGAAGTCTTCGGTATGTTTACTTCGTATATGGTACAGATTTTGTTATATAGATCAATAGTTCTTCTAGTCCTGCTTCCTACTGATATTATAAACGTGAAGTTTAGATGTATGCTTGTTATTCCCTGACGCAAAAACTACTGAATGGATTTGGATGAAATTTGACACACATATACATTGCAATCTGGTTAAAATAAAAATTCATTTTCATCCCGTAAACTAAATGGACCGTGGGATTTACGCGGGTAGAACCGTGAGACAGCTAGTTGCTTTCAAAATTATAATTTAAACAATTGTAGTATATGAGTTGCATTATTTACATCCATACTAAAATTATAAAGAGGAAATATTTGATTGCATGTATGAATTAAATGGACTACGAAACTACCGGACCGATTTGAAAAATCTTTTACAGTTAGAATCCTACATTATTTCCGATGGACATTGGCTTTATCAAATAGCTGCACAAATTATTGACAACTCATAGTAGGCCCCTCAGAAAAAAATATGTTGACATCGCATAGAACAACTAGCTGTTTCGACAAACGACGTCCTGTCATAAATTGAATTTGTTGTCATGTTAACGTATAATAACGTATAATGTTTACGAGGCCGAATATTTTTTTGTATTGCAGTAATTATCTTGTTTGTAAATCAATGATTTTTTGCCATCGCTTTCACTGAAGAAGGGGTGTCGATCTTAATTATTATTTGTCACCTCTCTTACACAAGTTACAAGTCTACAAAACTTCTTACAGTCCGCTCTAATAGTAAACATCGTAAAGTATTTTAGTATTAGAAACGGCAATAAATATTATCACATTATTACTTTAAGTAAAAAAAGTATAATATGCTGGTGGCACTTTAGAAGATTAGCTGCACATTACGGATGGGCCGTCCCATTCAGAGCCGGCACAAAGAGCTGGCTGAAGACGGGCCTCTACATCGTTGATAAAACTTTATAATGGTGTAATAGCGAATTTTAGTACGTAATAAAAATATGAGAGAGAATAAAATGTATGTTTATTTTTCTAAATAAACATAAAATTCTTTATGATAGTGTATATGAAAAGACCCTCGAGTTATCGGCCGCGGTTGACGATTGGTATTTTAAAGATGGCTCAGACAGAAAAAGAATGGAATTAATTGATTAACGTCGATTGAAAGAAAGTGAATGATGTAAATATTTGTAGTCTTACTATATTATATCTCGCTTATTTAAAGCCGGGTGACTGTTGCATGGCAGCTACCTCAAAATTATAGTATTCATAACAATAGGGAGCTACTATGGTAATAACACATACGCTATAAAGCTTACGTTTTATTCTAGTACATTAGTTACAACATTAATAAGTTTCAACAAAATGCCTTCGGTAGTTTTGGTGTCATTCAGCAACAAACATCCAAAGAAGAGAAACCCAATACAGCTTCATCATTGCTATGAGTGCTCGTCGTGCGACGAGACTAGGTTTGGGGTCCAACCCCCTCTCACCCGCCGATGGGAGAGAATCAGTAGTATGTATTGTTTGCAGTTGTCCCACGGCGGCTTCAGCTATGGCGGCGGTGAGCGGCGCGCGGACTACGGCGCGCGGGACCAGCACGAGCTGGCGCTGCACCACGCTCTGCACACCGACGAGACACAGGTACACAGCTAGTCCCCTGCAGTTTGAAGAGCTCCTGTCATTTATGTGCCGAACGACAGAGAGTAGAAAAAAACGTTATCGACAAACCTATATTATGTCTATTTGACATTAAAAAAGGTTTCATGAGTTTAATTATCAGTTTAATAAACCGGAAAATTTTCGCTGGTGACCCGATATTTCCATTCTAATGCCACTCTTATACCAACAGAGAAATGTGTCGAAGGTGCTAAGCCAGTGATGACAGTGAAGTAGCTAACAACATTCAATAGATAAGGGAAATATGTAGCTTAAAAATAATATTAAATTTTTCCCAACTCTCCGCCTCCGAACAGAAAAATTCTGAAGTATTTCCAATATCTTCAAGGAATTCAATCATCTTATTAATTATTCATTATAACAGCGGAGATCTCCAGCATTGTGTGCAACAGTACATACGAAGTGCCTGTTGTACATGATGTCGGGAATCTCCACTGTTTTATAGTTATTGTATCGAAATTAAGTTGCGAATGAAAGTTTTTCGTACTTTTGCTCGAAAGATAAAGATGCAAAATGCAAAATTCTATTTTTCCAATAAATAAATCCCATGTTGACAGGATGAGTCTGGAAATATGCTCGCCTATTAAACTAGTCTATTTCGAATAAAGTTTCGTTTTGTCCACATTATCAATACTAGCATTTTCCCTCCACGTCGTCGACGTCGACAATGGGTATATGATAGGTAGCTTTACAGCCGCGAGGCTCAAAAGACTACCTGTCGTGTTAAAATGACAAATGCACTAATTTTAATACTAAATCCAGCCAGTTTTATCAGCCAGCATTTCTGAAAAAGATGGATCACAGTTTCATGCTACTCTAAATTGCATGACACTGACTTCTTCAAATAGATAAGGTCATCTCATAGATTGTGCTATCTCCAAATAACTATTTCAGAGAACATAAATGCGAATTTAAATAGAATTTTAAATGCATTTTTATGTTTACGAGCTTTTTATGTGTCAAGTGAATAAATTTAAAGGATGCAAGCGGATGCGATAGCTTATACAGTTCGCGATAACAGCGGGGAACTAACACCAACTGTTAGTTAGTTTTGATATCAAAAATGTAGATATCGATATATAAAGCTACCTTGTTATCATTTTAAGTTTCCCATTTGGTAGCATTTGCAGATTATTATTTACTGTATGGGGGGGGGGGGGGACAAGCAATCTGAACCTTTTTCGGACTACTGATGCCCAAGAACATCCTCGTAGTTACTACGTCAATGCGATGCCCGCTTTTCCTCCGTGTAGGAGAAAAAGCGCCACCCGCCTATTCACAAACCGCACAAAACACGACACGGTGTTATGTGAGCGAGCTGCTCCCCGGTCGTACCGGCTCCATTTTGCTACAATCCAGGATGGCACTACCTCTTACTAAACAGATGGAAGAATCCGTGCTGGATACCAATGAATTAAAGTTGGTCTTATAGTCAACATCCTCAAGGCATGTGATTTCTTAAACATGTTGGTATTAAAAATACAAACTAATTGTTCACACGTGGATTTTATTTTCTTTTTGATTAAAGTATCCTTCCTTGTTATTTCGATTATAACTAGTATTTTGTTTCAGAATACAGGCATGGATGACACGACAGGCTTCATGACAGATCTCCCTTTATTAAAAAGTGAGTATTTAAATATTTTTTTTAATGTTAAACACAAGTAGTCCTATCGAAGTAATGTAATTCGTAGGGCTATACTCTATCTGTACGAATTAATTACAAATAAAAGCAAAAATCAACTGCGTCAATTGTGTTTGTCGACCTAATCGCTACTTTACACTAAACAGTGCTTACTGACTTAAGTCAGTGTCAGTTAAGTGACTGACTAATAAGCCGTGAAATGCTTTTTTTTTTTAAATTATTCTGACGGTTGATCTCTTCAGCGTCTTGACGTCAATTAAAAGGGGAACTGTCCATTAAAAGTAATGAACTAAATAAACAGCTTCAAAGTTGGATTAGGTTTCAAACTATATTAATAGCATAACCATATAACGGGTCCGGACATCCGTCTCTATGTTAAGTAGCCATTATTTATTTTCCCTTGGCGATGACCCAACAGATACCAGATAAGCAGTAATTAGACTTCGTAAAACAGTTATCGAATACGTGTATCGATTTTTTGTCTAATACACCGATATACTATTAAACAAAACTAATTTACCTACGTGATTATTTTTTATGTCATCTGGCAAATTTGTAGGAGGTGCCTCCTGCCTAGGTGCACCTGTCGGTTAGTAACTAAGTTCAGACTGCGAATCCGATGTTCCGTTTATAGTTTGGGTCATACGACATAGATATACAGTGGCAAGGGAAATAAAATATTTGAGCAACATCGTCATTCGCCTGTGCGATATAAGCGACTAGAATAATTGTTACGATTATATTATTATTAATCAACCGTTTAATCATTATCAGCCCTTATCCGTCCTCTACTAGACTTAAGTCCAACAGTGCATAAAGTCTGACGATGAGGTGGTAATATATCTAACAATTAATGATACTGCATCACTCGCTTTTAACCCGGAGCAGCTTAGCTAGTTCCATTAATTTGATAAGTTAGCCTTGAGATTTTCATTATTCTAATTATCTAGGTTACATTTTACATCAATGCCTGTAACTACCTCATTCAATGTCCGTTTAATCGATATAAAAAAAAAAGTTTCGATCAATCATTTGATATTTTAAATAGCGTAGGTAGTAGGTAACGAGATGCGACTCGTTTTAGTGTAACTCGAATATGCTCGTATTGTTGTTTAGCCTACGAGCGGTCGTCCGCTACTTTACACGAAAACACTTTTACATTCTACGTAAAATTCTTCACATATTGTATCTCTTGCTACAAATCAAAATTCTCTATGGCATATAAACATAAAAATCTGTAGGCATAATATTTATTATTGACACAAAATATGATTATGTTAATGTTTCTATTTTAACGTAAATAACTTACGCTTTATAATTACGACCGTATCTTTAGTTGAAAAAAAAACCAGAAAAATAAAAATAGTCTTACGCTATAAAGGTAATTAGCCTCTGCTTTTTTAATGTCCTGCTGATTCTTTATTTAAAGGTGTTAATGTAATACAGCCAGCGTGGCGCTGGCTAATAATACATTGATGTTTATTGTATTAGTGTTGCCATAAAGAAATATTACAATGAGAATAGCTATCACGCTGGGCGAATGTTTGGGGCGTGGCTGCTCGAGAGTCTTTGTTAGTTTTTGAAGCGGAGGATTTTGCAATTACCAGTATTTTTATAAATAAAAGGTGTCGCACGAAACTTTCTTTCCGACTTTTATTATGGCCAACTGTCATAGCGCCATGTATCGAACAATTTTATTGAATACTTGTGAAAGCTCTGGTAGTATATGATATCGGATTCATGGTAGAGTGATTTTCAATAGATCAAAAAAATTACGAAGCCAAATTAAGCACAGGTTCTAAAATGATAATTGATATGTGAAATCAAATACTACGCGGTTATTAATTCCATACCAGTAACCATATTGCGTCAAGTGTGAAACGTGAACTATTCGCTTGTCATATCAACTCATAGAAAACTCTCCGATGACTAGAGCTGGATTTAATTAAAATGAAGCGTTCACACGGATTAAAACTTATGTCCGTTTACTAGAGTCTTAATAAAATTTTGCTACGTTGTCCCATCTCCATAAAAATTAACAAACTGCGCAAAACAATGCTCCTACGTGTGCGCAGTCACTCTAGAGTCTAGAAGCTCATTCTCTTATTTAGATGGAAAGTTAATCCGACTTAATGTAGGACTGACCACGGCCAATTTTCAGGTTGTGACCAGCTATTTAAAAATAAAAAATCCAGTAGATTTTCAGGTCCAACCCTTAAAATGTCATCCTCTGATATGGCAATCTCTGCTGAACGTGAAGATCACTGTTATCACGTGAAAATCACGAACGAGCAGTATAATACTTTCGTCAGGTTCAAAAACTGTCGTGTTTAGCCATGAAAGGTCGCGACGGGCTCGGCGGAAATGGTTCCTGTGCGCCAAACGACGTGTTCTGCTCAGTGCCGGGGAGGCTGTCGCTGCTGTCATCCACCAGCAAGTACAAAGTGACTGTGGCTGAAGTGCAG
Source organism: Eumaeus atala (assembly GCA_017140195.1). Lineage (NCBI taxonomy): Eukaryota > Metazoa > Arthropoda > Insecta > Lepidoptera > Lycaenidae > Eumaeus > Eumaeus atala. The sequence continues at coordinate 118,960 of JAFELO010000903.1, forward strand.
AGGCGGTTGTCACCACCTGAGTGCCTCAACGCGTCGCTGTTGGGAGGAGTTTTAAGAAGGTGAGCATTAATAATATATTATATAGTAACAGTAGTTTATATTATGTACATCCATATTATATTTCATCATTATTTAGCGAGTTATTCATACATCAATAAAAAGTAACCATTAGTATATAATTCTAGGTATTTTTTTATTTAAAATAAAACCCACTGATTTTGACACGTCACAACACGACAACTGGCAACACAGTAATCGTACTAGGGAGCGATCACACAGCTGTTGCTTCAACAAAGTTTCAAATTATTACAAAATGTATTTTACGATACGTTTGTAATGCAGTATCAGGTATACAATCAGTAACAGTAATATGTAATTAAAAGTGGGTATCCTGCTTTGTAAATGAGAATGTCGGTAAATGAGGTTGGCTGCAAAAAGCATAAGACTTGTTTAATTTTTTTTTATTCAAACATAGCAATGGCAAATCTTAATCACACATACAGCAGCACACTCTTTTAAAATGATTAATGTAGTGAATTACAAGATATTTTTTATTACCATAATCAAACTTTTAATTGGTAAGTACATACTTAACATTTTTTGGAACTTTAATTTAGCTTATTATGTTTGACAGCATTTAAGATGTTTGGTTTCTACCAATTATTGCCAAACTAGAAAATAACTATACTTATCGATTCCATAAAATAATTATTAAGTACATTCACAAAGAAACTTTTATTATTGATTGGTAATCGTGCTTTTGTATAAAATTGTGACACCGTTGCGATATAAACGACATTCTCTAGATGAACGTTACACCGACATGGAAAGCTGTAATTGAAAATCATTGTAGTCATAAATTTATATCACAGACATTATCAACCGCTTTTGTTTAAGACGTGGGTCCAAAACTGTCCAATACTATACAATAATAATAATTTTTCAAGACAATTGATCTTTATACATCAATTATTATGAAAATAAACATCTATCTGCTCAAAGAATTACGCAAAGATTTTCGAGTCTTTTGTTTATCGCCATCCTAAACGACGTAACGGATTTTGTTACGGTTTTCACTCTTAGATATAATATAAGGGAGTGTTTACCTCTATGCTACGAGTCTTAAAATCCTTCAACTGTTACTGGATCACTTTATGATAGATATACGCCCTGTTGCTCGGCACACGGTCGATATGCGACTGATATCATCCGATTTTTTAGTGTGCATTATGTAAAATGTCCGTGAATCCCATAGAGTGTAGCATGTGGGATACCAGAAATGAAGGCAATATAAAGCTTCCACGTGAAACCAAAAACCATTTAACGTATTAATTACATGAGCCGACTACTAATTTCCTCATAGGCTATAGATAAAACCTAGCCACAAAAAATCAATTCATGTTTTTGGCTGTGTCGCTCGCTCGTGATTGCTTCATCGTCTCAAATACTCAAAAGATAAATTTCACAATGGTTTTATCACTTGATATTATTGTCTGATATATACTTTGAATTGTTTTCATTAAAATAAAAACTTCCAATAAATTGTCGATGAATTCCTAATGCTGAATTTATATTTAATTAATTAATTCCTAATAATGAATTCCTAATTCCTAAAACCTCGATATACTTACGACAACCTCTATCTGCACTAGAGATAGAGGTTGTAAGTATATTGAGGTTTCTAATTTCCGCTTCACTATAAATAGAAGTCATTAGAGTGTTAAATAGCTTCTGACATTCTAATATAATTTTTAAACAAGTATATTTCAAATTGTTATGGGTATTCCTAATCAAAGCCCTATTAGAATCTTTCATACGGTCAACTAAACTTTAGTTGCATGCATAGGATTTGTAAACCACCCAACGGTATCTTCTTCATCATAATTATCGTTCGGGAATCAAAAACGTATACTTGATTGATAATCTCTTTAATCGGACAGTCGAGTATTCGATATGCGATATCGGATGCCTATTAGGTGTATCCAATGTGTCGATTCATCCGATTTAGTTTTCCATTGATTCCGAATTCAAATATTCGGCTCGTTAGCTATATGATTCTCATTTCTTTTGTTATTGGCTAAGCGTGTGAAAATCAAGTGACCACATAATCATCCATTTGGCAATCAAGTGATGGAGTTTAAACGCGTAATTGATTAAGATAGCTTGCTTTGTGAATGACTAGCGTTCCTGTTCTTTTATATATTTAACAATGTTTATCTTTGCTAAGTAAATTAGCTCGACCATCAGATGTGTTGGAGGTAGCTTTTGGAGAATTTAAAGTTCTTACTGGACATGGTTCGATGGGCTGCGGGACTCGTCCGCTGCTGGACATAGGCCTCTCTCAATGAACGGCAAGACGACCGATCTCCTGCTACTCGCATATGGGTGCGGTATGCAATAGCCGATCCGGGATGGTCCGAACCGGCTACTGCACGGAGATCGTCTTGCCCCGTGGTGAACGTTCGACCAACACTCAATTTTCTTAAACGCGGCCTCCACTCCATAACCTTACTGGCCCGAGGTAGACGTATTCGCCTACGACTTGGAGAATAGCACCATCGACGTTCACCGGCCTAGGGAGAACGTGTTCGTTGAACATGACCTTTGTCTTGTCCAAGTTCATCCTAAGGCCAGTAAGTCGGGAGGATTTAGTCGGCAAGCTTGCCAACAATTCTGCTAACACAACGATTTCGTCGGCGAAACGAAGATGTGAGATGTACTCACCGTTAATATTTATGCCACATTCTGCCTAGTTTAAAGTCTTAAAGACTCCCTCCAAAGCATTACTAAACAGTTTCGGGGAAATAACATCCCCCTGCCACACTCCTCGGTGAATTGAATTGGTCTTATTTGACGTCCCGGAATCAGAACGGTCACAAAAGCAGCGTCATACAATGCTCTCAGTACTTCGACGTATCGCCAATTGACCTGACATCGCTGTAAAGCTTCCAGAACAGCCCAGGTTTCGACAGAGAAAAGCTTTCTCATGGTCCACAAAGGCAAGGCACAGCGGCTGATTGTACTCATGTGTCTTTTGTACAATTGCGTCATGGTGAAAAAGTCGTTTATGATGCTAAATCCTCTGAAAAACCCAGTGCTCTGGTGGCTGGAATTCGTCAAATATTGTGGTGAGACGATTCGTCAAGACTCTTGAGAACAACTTGTAAATAAGGCCAAGAAGTGAAATTGGTCTGTAATTTTGAAGAAGTGATTTGTCACCCCTCTTAAAAAACATAACGTCGCTTCCAAGCCATGCCTTGGGAGGTACGCCACGCTGAAGGACAAAATTAAAAATCATTTTAGCTCCCCCGATCCCCCTTTAAGCTGCGCAAGAGCCAGGCTAACTAGCACTACAAAAATATAAATTAAATGAATTTTATTTTTTTCCTCTTTCTAATTTTTCATTTAGTAAGTAAAATCACATTTTCTTTTCATTTAGAGTATAAGAAGAGAAATCTGCTATTGAATTAGTTTGATTGCACTGATTAGTGTCATATGTATCGCATAAAATAATGTCGATTACGAAACGTACATTCTCCGCTATAATCAAAGTTCTTATCTTCTTTAGCAGTGCACTGACAAAAATGACACAGATTTTTTTGCCTAGCAATACCAACTTGTAATTAAATCTGGATACGACTAAGCCTTGCTGTTCGTTAAAACTTTTATATTTGACGTCCAATTGTGATAATGAGCAAAATTTTCGATATCGCGCATCCCGCTAGCGAGGATGGCGAGGCTGGCGAGGCTTTAGTTGATAAATATGAAATGAATGAAAATGTCGTAGGGAAAACCGTCAGTGGGTGGGGGGCTCCGACTAGTCCTGAGGGATATTCTATATGTGCTACGTATGCGATACCAGAAATAATACATGTATTTGTTTTCGGGAATATTATACGTGTATGAAAAACAGAATAAACATTCCTGTTGCGTGACCATGCAAATTTCACTATTCAAGCAATACCTAAAGTTGTTTGTAACAAATATGTTATGTACATTAATCAAATATTGGTCACTTGTAATTGTAATTAGAATGCTAATCTGTTATATTCCTCTCACATGGACGATATTATTGTTTTCGTTGAATGAGAGTAGCCGTGTATATTAAATACAACCATGGCCGACCGGTTGATGATGACTCAAAAGGACTGTCAAAAACCAAAATAATACTCTATGTTGTCAATGTATATCGGGTAAATATTTAATAAAAAAACAGCTCAATCAAAGTTTTTGTTCAATCAGTTTAATAAGCGAGCACATATTTTTTGAAACTTCATCAGACTTTATTAAAACAATTTCTTTAACGAGCTCCCATTTTTTACTATTAATACTAGTAGCGCATTTTTAAGCATACGATAAATATTATTCATAAATATAATATCAGTTAATTTTAAACTCTATAACTTACTAAATACGGAGCGTCTCGTAATTACGGAGGTAAAAAATTAAACTATCTATCAGACTTTCTATGCGTCAATCACGAATTACTAGTTTGACGGTAATCGATATGTTATCTGTCGCTCGATCTAGCGGTTGGTAGCGGAACTATGGACATGCGACCTGTCAATTCAATATTTTCTTTTTTGTGATCTAAGGAAACTTCCTTTCGGTTTGACATTCGGTTGACTTATTTAAGCCGTTCGTTGGATATATTTTTTGTAGACTGAAAATCCTACTTCTTAAAAAATATATTATTTCCATTTGTACCCTTAAAAAAGTTTAACTAGCTATTACTATGTCCTAGAAAATCTGTATGTCAATATCTTATAAATGGCTATTTTAAATGCTCTAAGACAAAACTTATTACAATTATTAATGAAGTTTGATTCCTATAAACTAGTTGTATATTATTTAAGATACAGGCTCGGCCTAGTTTAAGCGCTAGTACAATCAGTATTAACAGCCATTTTTGTACGTGTGTAGAATAAGTTTATTCTTAGAATTTTAGGATACTTATATTGAAATTGGTTTTAATAAAGAATTTTTATTTATTTATTTATCTGTCATCTTTATGAGAAAAAAATGCTAAATTCAATTCGTCTTTTCAATATTTAAAACACATTGCGGTTTCGTAGTTCATTAGCGTGGGTTGTTGAAATGTTGACGATTTGATTGGTTTCCCGCTAAATCTAATTGACATCTTCATTTTTTGTTATGGCTACAATGGCATTATTCTCCATTCAAACTATTGAGCACGAATGAATGCAATCAAATTAATTTTATTGTTATATGTTTACTGAGTTCGCTCAGTGGACTAAGTAACAATTTCATATTATTTAAAAATCTTTTTGACCTTTAAATAATTAAAGGAATGTCGTGATGAAATCGGGCGGTTGGGTTTTTTCTATACCATATTGACGATAATATAAAGATAGGTACTTAACATTTGGGAGGGCTTATTATAGAATTCTAAGAAAATTAGTATTGCAATGAAAGAAAGAACGACGCTTTCGTCCATAGCAATAACGTAACATAAAAAAGCATAGCAGTAAATTAGTATAAACTTTCCGCAACGTCTCTACTATTACAAGTATAGAGACAATATACCAGATAGAGAAGGGATGCCATAGGCAAGTGGCCGTCTTGGTTGATCAAGAAGGAAGATGGGAACGCATTACTATATTTGCTTATCTAAGCTCGTATGTGCCTTGCGCAGAAAAAAACCAATGGAAAAAGAGACTCAGATAGTAGACCAGATTTGCTTTCTCTTTCGACTAAGACGCCGCGTTTTCGCGCTTCGCTTCTCTATCTATATTATCTCTGTGATTATAAGCCTCAATCGGGTGTTCTCTCGTGATCGACCAGATCAAAAAACAAAAACTGGTTGTCTGGGATGGAAGTAATCAGTAGGGAATACAGTCTTTTGGCACTCTTTAACAGATATATAAAGGCGGAATGATCAATAATAATAAGATAACTATTTTTATTATTTCACAGGGCAAAAAGCAAAAATGGCGGACGGTTACTCCGGGAGAAATTAGAGAAGATTGGTCTCAACCTGCCAGCTGGCCGGCGGAAAGCCGCCAACGTTACATTACTGACGTCACTAGTTGAAGGTATTTTTATCCATAAAACGTATTTAAATATATGAAATAGAAATAAACGAATTCTCACGATGAGGATACAAGTGCCAACAACGCAATTACACTAACGGAGATTTATATGAATATATTCTTCTATTCTATTACTATGAAGTGAAATAAAAATTGCCTACTGAACTATTTAAAAAAATATCATGTCTGTAAATATATTGATCTACACGAGCATAATATTATCAAAAATCTAAATTTTATTTGCCGACTAAAGTTTCGTTTTTCGGCAAATAAATACTACATAATTGTTAAACTGCAGAATTCTGTGGCGTAACATATATTTATTTAGGCTTTGGTGAAGTCATTATCAATGGGCCTTCCATTTCTTCCAAAAATATAACTGTCTACAGTTAGTAACTTAATCAACTATAAATATACTTTAGTATGTTTATGGTAAGTTAAGTGGCCTTCTAATGATCCTCTTAGCGAGAGAGGGAGCTTGGGCAAGGATCCATTTTGCCTGCGCCTGTTATGCAGATCTCTTTACCAATCAGTTTGGTCGAATCTCACTTTATGTTCGTTATCTTACACACCCACCACATAGGCCCCTGTATTCATCCACCTCTCGGTATTCAGGGCGAAATACGGGACTCGGGTGCTCTCTAGCTCTGTTTTGCTGCAACAATTGATTTGCTGCGAATTATTTAAGTCTCCTCTGGGCTGGGGCCTGACATCACAAAGTTAGAAGTTATCATCAACGATCTGTTTAGTTCAGAGTGCATTGTTTATTCGCAGCCGATTGTTCACGATCTGTCCAGTTGGCACTGAGATTATGTATCCATAGCGGAGGCGGTGCACCTGGCGCGCGACTTCGGCTACGTGTGTGAGACGGAGTTCCCGGCGCGCGCGTTGGCCGAGTACCTCGCGCGTCAGTACGCCGAGCACGACGCGCGCCGCCGACGGGATCTGCTGCAGGCCACTAAGCAGGTATTGTGTGAAACATCCAGTTTTATTTTTGAAGTCACCTTTTTTTTGCATTGACTGCCGACCCATGGTCCATATCGAACACTCGGCTGCAGGATAGAGGGAAGATGAAATGCGATCGACAAATCTACCCAAGCTAATAAGGTTGCGCTCGTTGCTCGCTTCGCCTGGCCTTGTATTCTGTATATTTGTGACGTGAAGTTAAACTAAATATTAAGTTTGGTTTGCATTTGTGCTACATAAAACTACACCATTTATTTTAGCATCATTGTACTCTTTATGATAGGAAAAAGAAATACGGTCGCGTCCCTGACATGCGAATATTGGTTACACATAAATTTATAAAACTATTAACACAAGAGATATCGCTGCTTGATAGATGCTACGATCACCCATAGCATTGCTACGCGGCGCTAAGAACGTTACGAAGACCTCCTCTTACTAATTTCTTTCGGCAGTCCTTGTCACAGCCTATTTTAATTCCGGCTGATTTGGTTAGAAACGGGAAAGGACATTGACAAAAAGCAAAGATGTTGTCAAAATGCGTTATCACTCTTAATCTCTTAGTTAGGCCAAAACACGTTATCACCAGTGTTATATTTAAGCTTTTAGTTCAATGAGATGAGAAGTTATTTGAATAAACAAAACAATCATTTGTTTAATATTACTACTTCCAGGTGATAAAAGAGCTAATGGACCTGCTGAACCAGGACCGGTCACCGCTGTGCAACACGCGGCCGCCGCACCTGCTGGAGCCTGCCATACAGCGCCACCTAACGCACTTCTCGCTCATCTCGCACGGCTTCGGTGGGCCCGCCATCGTCGCGGCCCTCACCGCCATACAAGTAGGTCGCACTGCACACCCACAGAACAACACCACGAACTGATTATAGTTCGGAGTTTGGAGCTTGACCTGCACACGTTTCATTTGAGAACCCACTTTATATATTTCTTGATTGATATCATAGAAATTTATGAACTATTATCACTTGTAGGGTTGTAGCGAGTGTTCGCTTAACTCGCAAGTCCCACACAACCATCTATCCTAGTAAAGATGATTAAATAGATCCGTTTCCAAACAGTTGCCAAACAGTTAAATGAGAACTAAGTAGTGGGAAAATTAACTGGGAGAAAAGAAAAGCCTATCACTATTTTTTTACATTTTTCTTTAGAGGTGTTAGTTCTTTAAAATTTAAGTGGTTGGTTTAAATTTGTGATAACCCTCATTTTTTGTCTTTTAGTGCTCTCTGAAGCACATCCACGAGATATCGTTGTCATCTTTGGTCAAAACAAGTCAAGATATTGCTTTCTTAATTGACACTTTTTCTTGTTTCAGAATTTCCTTAACGAATCGCTAAAACACTTAGACAAATTATATCCTCAAAGCGGCATGGTGTCGTCGTCTATGGACAAGACGAAAATGGATCCTGATATTAAAAAGTAACACAAGCGCTACCTCGTTGATATTCCCTTGTAAGATTTGAACTAAGTACAGTATGAAGAAAACATTTCTTTTTTAATATGGCAGTGTAATTTATGTTAGCTAGTTAGTTAGTAAGTACCTAAAATAAATCGTACGTCGTTGTATGAATTTAAAAATTGCTGCTGAATATACATATGTTCAATAATACTATCTTATGAGTTACGTTGGCCTCGCACCATCTAAAAGCGCAGATCGCTCTAATCAACTTCACAAGGATTTAATATTGTGTTGTAGTTTTAATCCTAGATATAGAATGCCAGCCTAAAACGCGTCCGTCTAAATCGAAAGCGAAAACAAATGTAGTTTACTATATGTATCTCTCTTTTCATACATTTTTCTCTGGCAAAGAGCATGCGAGATTATATATACAAAGATAGTAATGCAGAATGCATTCTTCCCGTCTCTATAAATCAACACGGGCACACGCAGTCCCGACTATGACTCTCCTTCTCTATCTATATTATCTATATGGTTTATATTTAACCAGCACAGCGGAGCTTTGATGCTCTAGCAGCTAATGATGTTATCTAATGTATTTTTGTAGTGCGGTGGATGCTAAAATATGTATAAAACTATCATTGGATATTTGACTACGACACGAAGAAGAGTCTTCAATCCAATAACAAGTTCAGTCCAAGGGAAACAAATGAAAACATATCCACAATGTTACTGTCTCTCAGTTGAAGGTGGCAATGTACTTTAAAGAAGGCAGTAAAAATTGTATGGAGCGTAGGTCTGGTCTTGCACTAGTAAAGATTTCAAAGGAATAAAATAAATAAGACAGTTGTGATTATTGAAATCCTTGAATTCATCTTAATTTCTGCGTTAGAATTATTTCATTTTTCCACGATATGTAATAAGTATATATTCCCATAATAAGTATATAAATATATACGTTTCATAAATAAAATGTGTACGAAGTCTTTTGTCAGATATGACATTTAACAACAGCCATCTTCATTCATCTTGTAAGTAGCCATAGACAGAATCTAGATCGAGAAGGGCTACCATAAGGTCCGTGTTGGTTGATAGAGAAGGAAGCTTAGAATGCATTACTATCTTTGTCTGTATAATCTCGCATGCGCATTGCGCATCATGAGAAAATTTTTGTGAAAAAGAGAGCAAGCTATATGCCGTCTCGCGCTTTTTTTAGACGGTGAAGTTTTAGGCTGGCTTCCCTTCTCTATCTATTTTATCTCCATGAATTTAGTTCTTTTAAACTAACTTATTTTATTTGTAATTAATACACAACCGTACAAGACCGCACCTTAAATGGCCCGTCTCCTCTCCGGTATATTAGAACTTATTACAATATACACTGTATATTTAGATTTTTTGCGAATTAATTCGTAAACAAAACGTATGAATGTTGCATTGACTGCCATCGACATGTCATGACGCCGCGGTTTGAGTAGAGGCAAATGGCAATGACTTCGCCTATTTTACTATTAATATAGCTTCTGTTTCAGTAAATTACCTGCCAATAAGAAGGAAAATGTATTGCGTTTTTATTTTTATGATGTTATAATCACATACAAATAAAGTGCAATTATAAAAGATACTCAAGAATGTGAGAGTTTTGTAAATATAGCTATACTTATAGATTAAATAATCAACGTTTTTATAGTACGTACAGCTTTTCACTCATTTTATATTGTCATAATATCTTTTAAAGGCGTTTTTTTTCAACAGTACAATGATCAACCGCAATAAAAAAACATATCAAATATTCAATGTACATAATTTACAAATTCGAAATAATTTTTATTAAAACTTCTTTAGTTGATAATTTATATTTTAGGAATAGTTTTTGCTAGTGACTCTTTGTGAAAGTGTGCCAATTAGTTTAACGATGGGAATAATTTCATCACAACAAATATTTATAGTGTATTTATAATCAACATGTGTAAGAAATGGCACCTGGCAATAAATAGAAAACGTAGGACCGCGTGCATGTAAGAAGTCAGATTTATGAATTTGAAGAATAGTGTTTTTTTTTTCTCTGTGCGCGTTAGAATTTCAGAGTCGTATTATTTGCAGTATGACAATGGAGAAGTCAGCACTATTAGTTTGCTGACAATACAGAAGTCAGCACTGATTGTTGGATGACAGTGTGGAAGTCAGCATTGCTTGTTGGCTGACAATGCGGAAGTCAGCATTCCTTGATGGCTGATAATGTAGGCGTCAGCATTGTTTGTTAGCTGTCAATGCAGAATTCAGCATTGTTTGTTGGCTAGCGATGCAGGAGCCAGCATTGTTTGTTGGATGACATTGCAAAAATCACTATTACTCACAATTAACAAGGGTATTATTGATATATGTCTTATATAATAATCGTTTATTTTCCACTACATACGTACCTATACATGTACTGAAAAACAGTTTATGTATGCACGTGATTCTTAACCTTAATAATTAAAAAAAACATATTGTGAAAATTACCTATACCTACCCACTGTTTTTTTTAAGAGGCAATATTGTACCTGCTACTAACATATATCCTGAATCACTAGTAGACGAGTTAAAAACGGTAAAAATATTGACACTACTCCACAAAAGAGTAATAATTGTGATGGCACATTGATCTACTCTAAAAAATATGTTTATTTAAAAATATAAATTGTAAACAAAGATAACAAAAAATTTAAAGAAATTTTCAAAAAATATTTTTATAGACGAGGTATTCATTGTAATTGGAACGCTGATGAGTGACTAGAGGGATTCCGTCACTCTATATTTTTATTCGGCAATTTTTTTATAATTAGGGATTCACACTATAAAGATTTTATTCTTAGAAAATCTGCCATTGCACACTCTAATAGATGCCTACAAACACTGACGAGAAGTGCCGCTATTATTATTTAACTTTAAATTTGTCGACAAGTGGATACAGTCAATATGATTAGATTATAAAATTAGAAAATAGAAACACTAGTAATTTTTGTCAAACTATTTGTCGTATAAACAAAAATAAGCGCTGGTGCAGAGAGCGAGTTTTTGTTATTAAAGTGCCAAACAAAATTACCTGTCATTTTTACATACGGATTTAATTTTTAAATTATTGTAAACATTTTATGTAAATATGTATGTTAATAAATAATTAAAATATAAATAAACTATGAACTTGACATACTTTGAATTTTATTTGCATGTCAATAGAACAAGAAATCAATACAACAATGTACACAAATTATTTTCTTCATACAAACACGTCGGTTCGATTCACCACCGTCGAACAATACGCGGTCAATCTCATCCAATCCGATCGTGTTTATGTTTGGTTCCTACAGACGTACCACATTTGCAATGTACAGTTAGTATACCAGTTTAACCTGTCCCCGTTACTATAAGTACATATTGCCTTTTACGAGGAGTGATTGCTAAGTATCCGAAACGACAAGGAAAAACTTTAATACTCTATTTAAAACAGTTCTAGTTTTCAACTTAGTTTCCTCCTATCTCGATGTATTTACTATAAGTACATATAGCCCTTTACGAGGGGTGATTGCTTAGGGATCCGAAACGACATGGAAAAACTTTAATACTCTATGTAAAACAGTTCTAGTTTTCAACTTAGTTTCCTTCTATCTCGATGTATTTACTATAAGTACATGTAGCCTTTTACGAGGGGTGATTGCTAAGTATCCGAAACGACAAGGAAAAACTTTAATACTCTATTTAAAACAGTTCTAGTTTTCAAATTAGTTTCCTACTATCTCGATGTATTTAGTCCAGCGCTTCTGCAATGCCGTTACACCAGTTTGATAAAGTGTTTTCCCTAACACCTCAAAATACTCGTCTACGGCGACAGTGACTTCATTATTTAATGAAAATCTTCGGCCACCTAACCATTTCTTGAGATTCGGGAATAAGTGGAAATCGCACGGGGCCAGATCTGTGGAATAGGGGGCATGTGGTAACAATTTGAACTGCAATTCATGGAGTTTGGCAACTGCAACCGTTGACGAGTGCACAGGTGCAGTGTTGTGGTGGAATAAAACTTTATTTTTGGCAAAATTACAAAATTTTTGCAGCAAGCTTGCATAATACTCTCCACTTTTTTCCTTCTTTGCAAATAATACACTAAAATAATCCGTCGAATATACCAAAGAACAGTCGCCATCACTTTGCCGGCCGACAAAACCGTTTTTGCTTCCTTCGGCACAGGTTTGCCGCTCTCAGTCCACTGCTAAGATTGTTCTTTTCTTTCAGGAGTATAATGATGTATCCAAGTTTCATCTACTGTCACGTAACACCGCAAAGACTTGTTAGTATCACGCTTAAACAGCGTCAAACACTCCGTCAAATCGTCCACTCGACGTTGCTTTTGGTTAACAGTGAGCAAAGGCGGCACCCATTGCGCGCAAAGCGTTTTCATTCGCAAATGTTGGTGTAAAATGTTAAAAACGCGTTTAGAAGAAATGCTTGCCATCTCTGCTATCTGCTACAACTTTAAACGCCGAACATTTAAAACGATTTTTTGAATCATTTTTATATGTCCGGAGTCGTAACTTCACTTGGACGGCCAGACCTGTTGGTGTCTTCGCAGCTCTGTCTCCTACATTTAAAATTAGTGACCCAGGTGTGTATTTGTACTCAATGCAGGAGCAGTATTACCTAAAACAGCCTAGCTTGACTTTAATCTGGGTTGCTGTTTTCCCTTTTAAAACGTAAAACTTTGTCACCGCATGGGTTACGTTTCTTTCCATTGCTGAGAAGATTTACGACAGAGAAAGTTCCTCACACAAATTCTAACAGTTCGAATAAACTCAAATTTGTCGTTCTATTTTCGAGAAAGATGATAGAAAGTAATGTAATAAATTTTGTTTGCCTATCTTTTTTTAAGTTCGTTGTTTCGGTCAGTTATAAATCAGCCTGGTATAATACTAATATTCACTATCATCAGAGCCTAACAATATATATATATATATATATATATATATATTTTTTTTTTAAATTACTATTTGTTTTTGAAGTACCTAAAACTTCTTTACACACACTGGACATGGGGAGTAAGGTGGTGAATCTGTAATGATAACGTTTAAAAACGAAGCCAAAGAAAGTGGAGAGAGATATATAAAGGTTAGTGAAGTTAGAAAGAAATACAGGTAATTTAAGAGGTGAGAGAGGAATTTATATCTCAAATCAGTAAAGACAAAAAGAGAGATAATTAAATTTCATTATTTATTAACGCTGTAGACGCAGAGAGAGGGAGAGAAATGTGTCTTGGTTAAGAGGAGGAAGTTATGAGAAGGAAGATGTGAAACACTAAATTATGTTGTTTATCTGATCTCACATGGGCATTGCGCAGAGAGAAATTAATTTAAAAGAATACAGAGAGTAAACAACACTTGCTTTTTTTTTACTAAGACAGACGCGGTTTAGGCTGGCTTCCCGTATGGATCATATAGAAAGAGAGGGCTGAGGGGAAGCTATAGGCACAATACTATCTAAGTATCTAATCTGGCATGCGCATTGGAAGCGAAAAAGTAATGAAGTAAAAATAGAGAGTAAATCACACATCTTGCTTTATATTTTTCCTAAGACAGACGCGTTTTTGGCATAGAGATAATATAGATAGAGAATCGCAAGCAAGCCTAAGACGCAGTCGTTGAAACCGAAAGAGACGGCAAATGTAGTTCGCTCCCATTTGTTCATCTGTGAACAATACACATGCGATATTAGATAGAAAAAGATAGTAATTCATTCCTACTTTCCTCCTCCATTAACCTAGTCGGCCACTCGTCGTCATTTAACTCCCTGTGAATCCCTGCTCTTCATATATATAATATCTTTGGCGACAAAGGACAATTGACATTTGACACTTAACAAAAGAAGAAGGAAGCAAAGCAAAGTGGCGGCATTATTGATTATTCTATGAAAAAGTGTAGACAAAGTAATTCAATTTTTTTTTGCCGAATAGTGTTAATGGATTGTTTAAAGTTTACACTGTGCTTATCTTCAGGCACATATTTAGCAGGCCAGATATCTATTGTTTAAAGGATCTCTCTCCATTGTGAAGGTATTTATAAATAATGGATTTATCAAAAGATCTTAATAAACGTTATTTCAAATTACCACGAGAAGTTATTGAAAACGTAAATATTAAATACCATGATGGTGAGGGAACTAGTACCCATATAGTTGTTTGGAATACTTATCAAATATTTATCTACGATGATTTATCCTTTCAATCTCCAAAAGTATTTATTCCGGAATTTCACATTTCTAACATAATATTATCAAATAATTACCTTATTTGTCTAGATGACAATGGTAATATTCATATGACACCACTAAAATTCAAACATTCCACACAGAAAAAGTTTAAAAGCTGTTTTCAGCCTCGAGAACATGGAATAAAATTTATAGAACATTATACTAATAACAAAACAATTAGTTTGAAGTACATATCAGATACTTTTTATATATGCGTACATAAAATAAACAAAGACTTTGAAATTGAGACAGAAATTAAAATGTTTAATGATATGTCTCCACTGTTACAACAGAAACCATGGATTTTTCATATTTATCTCACAAGCCCTAGTGAATATGATCAAATAAAAGGTCTATATGAACAAGTAGGTACATGGAAGGAGCATGCACTGATATTTATAAGTTTTGATGGAGTGTCTGTATATAGCAGTCTATTCAGTAGTAAAGCTTCAGATGCAACTATAATTACTAAGAAATTGTATACAAGTCCAACAGAAATAGTCAATGTTAATGTTTTAAAAACAGATAACTTAAGTTTACTGTTGAGTCTGGCTATTGGTACTTTAATAAAAGTCCCTCTCGACTATACAGGAAACAATGCAGAAATTGTACATTTAAACACAGCAATTTATAAATTATTCCCTGTTGAAGATAAAATGTTGTATTGTGATGGAAACACTATGTGGCAATCGGAACAAACATTTATGGACTGCATAAAATTCAAAAAGTGTGTTATTAGTCAAGTTAATAACTTTATTCTTATAAGAGATAAATTATTATGTTCAACATTTAGCAACTTTATATATTTACTGGATATTAATGATGCGTTTATAGAGCTGCAAAATGGCACTTACTGTCCAGCTGAAGAAGTGCTTAATAATTCTGATTGTCTTACAAAAATTATGAACGAAGTGGAGAAATGCAATGAAATTACGAAAAAAATTAGAAAAGAGGAAATGCATATAACATTAATATCCCTATCTAACAGATGTGATATTATGGATAAAGTTATTGAATATAAAGCTTGTGTTTATGAAACATTTGATGATGTACCCAAGGAAGATATAACACTAACTAATAACATAGAAGAATATTACATTACGGGCACACTTCTTTTCCTAATAAATGTGAAATCAAAATCTCTTAATGAACTCTTATCAAATATGTTTGGAAATTCAAAGATACATTTAGTTTTTGCCTCAGACTCACATTGTATTCAAACTGTGAGTGTGAATGTGTTAAGAGAGTTTACAAATATGAACATACTTGTGCCAGTAAATGTAAAAATATTAAATTATAGTAAAATTACTGTCGACATAAAACTAATCATTAGTATCAAAGAGGTATTCAGTACAAATGAAAATGTGTTGATAATTTTACATAGCAAGATAATTGGTATCAATTCTGAACACTTTATAAAAACACATGAACCTAATGGTCAAATGCACTATATTAATAGGAGTGAAAATATAAATGACACTATTTATGATACAACTCTTAATCACTTTGGACATTTCTATAGATTTAACAAGTCTACCTGTGAAAAAACGATTTGGTCGTTATATGCAAAACTGAAAGACTGTTTCGAGAAATCTTTTGAAAATGAAATTTATTTACAGAAATGCTTTAGTGCCAGGAAAGCCGCTATTATATTGAAACAAATAACATCTGAGGAGTTTATGAAATCAAAGAATAAAATTGTATTTGAAACTGGTAATGATAAAGTATATCTAGAAATAATAAATGATGGATTTACCAAGCCTATTTTAAGAGTAAGCTGTAGAAATATAGAAAAGGCCTTTTATATTAGGAATTTCCTATCAGATGTAGTATTTAATCATTTCACTGACTTTGAAGCTGGAAACATATTTGTAGATCATGCTCTCTATTCTACTGTAGAGGTAATTAAATTAAAAATTAAACACCATTCTTATTGTTTTATCTCTATAAAGTAAAATAATATATTTAAGTGTGGCCATAGCAAGGTAGGGTTAATCACTGTTGCCACACAGCAAAAAGCTTACCTAGCACCTAAATCCAAATAACTAGTACAACACACTTAGCTAAGACACTGTTTACTAAGATACTTGCTAAATAGTATTCAATCTGCCTGCATATATGTGCCCATATGAATAGTGTTCAATCAAAGTATATATATAAAAAAAAGTGATAATAGTAATTACCATATGCAATATGAGCATGCAGGCCACACTATATATAAACTGCCAATACTTAATCAGGTTCTATGAGATGGCAGCTTAATCCTGAATACTCTTTAATAATAGATTGAGCTTAAAGGAAAATGTTTTTAACTCACAAAACATCTGGTGATGGTGGAATGCAAAAAGCCAGACCCAGAGGTCAGATTCATAAAAGTATTTCATATTTTAAAAGTTCATGAGTTCCCAGTCCCCCATTTATGATGAAGGTATTTCAACTTTATATTAATGAAAGATTTACTGTTGTGAGCCATTATTTTCTGCACCCATAGCTTCTTAGTGTTAGCTTGTTTACTATGAACTAGTTAAGAATTTTTATCCTATCTGGTTTTAAATCAACATTTGTGCACACGTTTTTTGCTTTGTCTTATCGCTTTTTCATTGAGATACCACCACTTTGTTACAGAGATTAGCAAAAACAGTTCAAGACACCATCAATAGACTACCATCTTCAAGAATGGAGTTGATAAAACTATTTGACGAATTTCAAAAAAATATTATTGGAAGATTGCCTCTCTAATTTGATACACAAATATGAGTATACCCAGTAATCTTATATCATATGCATGACATTTAGTTTCGTTTTTATAAAATACACAAAAGTATTCTAAATGAATAACTGGTTTTAATGCACTGAAATTAATAAAATCTGAACTAATCTGGTCAGATCTGAACTAATCTGGTCAGATCTGAAAACATCATTGGAGTATATGGTCTCTCATTAATTAAATTATAAAATCCAAAGGGAATGGTGGATAGAGGCATTAAATAATAAGACCAAAGTTAATATTAAAATCTATATTTTTAGACCATTCGCCTCAATAGCTCATTGATCTTATCCTCACGGTTGCCGAAGTCTCCGCCATCAACATAGTGAATAGTCTTCTTGCGCCAGCCTCCTGTGGGGTTATTTAGCTTGAATGGCCACAGAAAATTGCTTGCATACTGAAAAAGAACATTATAATAAATAACAAACCTGCTCAACATAATATATAAAAATATAGGTCCCTTTTGCACAAATTGTTAAAAAGTCCAGAGATTATTTTTAAACTTAATGTGTAATGGCAATAGTTTATGGCTTTAACTTTTGCCCACATTGTGGGCAAAATATATTGGACGCATTACATTATTTACCTCTGAATTCCAGAATAACATAAAAAAATAAGATTCCTTCAGACTCAAAAACCTCATAAAGATTCTCTACAATAATTTCAGTTTTTTTCAATAGCAGGAAACATCAGTGAACTCATAAAGAATTGAAATAACTTTATTTGTTAATTTCAGTAAATTCTATCCAGTATTCAATGCATCACCATAATCAAATATATCAAGATTTTTTAAATTAACTAAGTTACCTTGAATTTGTCACCAACAGTGAAGATCTCGTGGATGAGGTCCTCAATACAGATGATGTTTGTTTTGCCAAGCTTCTCTTCAATGGTCTTATTTGATTGAATTGGCACCCTCTGTCCACTGACCTTAGCGAAACCACGCTTGTAGATCAACTAAAAACACAACAAACAATTTATTTAGAAACAGTTTGTTTTTTTTATAACTTGTAAAAACTACAATTTATTTAATTATTAAAGTAGCCCAACGTTTCATAAGTTTTACAGCAACCATGGTCACATAAAATCTGTAAAAGTAGTTTTATTGTAATGAGCAACATTTGTGTAAACTTTAGACATCGAAATATTTTAAATAAACAATAATTACCTCGCGCACACTCTTCAAGTTAGGATACCCCCATGTGATGTAGGGTTCTGCAATACGGAGCATGTTGATGGTAGCTTTGTTCAACTTAACAAAGACACCATTGTTAATTTGACGCAGCCTGAAGAGCTGTAAAACTTTGCGAACCTAAAACAATAAAAAGTAGCTGTATTAATTGCTTCAAAATTCTCAGCAATAACAGGAACATCATACATGGAGTCATCTCACAGGCCCAAAAGACATGCATGCACTCCACCAAGTGTATATTTATATAAAATGACACTGGTGGTTAAAAATACTAATTTTTCGACAAAATTTTAATGCTTGTGCAAATTTATACATTTAAATAACTAACCTTAGGTGAGACCTGGTTAATACCACGAATACGGATGACAAAAGCAAGCTTGGCTTCACCAGGAACATAGTAATTACCACGGTTGCGTGCCTGCAAAATTAGAATATATTTCAATAAACAATAAATCATATTTATTAAAATCATAAGAACAAACATTGAAATTAATTTCAACTAGTACTTTAAGAAGGATAAAAAGAACAAATGTCATATCACTTACTTGTCTAACTAGCCTAATCTCATCTCGCTCTTTGATGCGGTACTCCTTAACATACTGTTCAGCCCTCTTGAAGATTTCTTTTCTCTTCTTGACTGCTGTGGAACGCCTCTTGATTGTAACCTATAAAAGTTTATAATTAAAAAGTAGAACAAACATTTGGACACAATATGAATTACTATAAATGTATCAGATACTGAATTTAACATCACATCCATCAGATGAACTATGCCTTTAATTTATTATCATCACTTAACTCACTTTTTACTTTATTTAAATTAATATTGCATTTATAAATAGCCACCACTCGTGAGACGTTTTTGGGTTATTCTGATCTGAGATAAGTCCTACAGTACATTTCATTGCAATATTTCTGTGGGGTCGACACTTTCGCGACGCGGAGAGGCGCAACATCTATTTTAGAAAATATTGCTAACATAAAATTACAATGTTAGGGTATCCCACTCAGCGTCTTGCACGAGATAGATGTCACGACTGTTTTGTAGTAAATGTGACAATTACCATAGTTTATTTACCTGAATACGACGAGCGCGGAGAGCCTCTCTACGTTTGCGGTGCTTGAGCACTGATTCAGGAACAGCAGGCAGCTTCTTGCTGTCCTCTTTGCCCTTTACAACTTTTTTCTCGGCCGGAGCCTTCTTCTCTGTTGTCGCGACCATGGTGCTAAAAATATTCCTTATTTTAAGAAAATAAGCTACACAAAAAAGTTTTATGTGCATTCAATAACATTTTGCCATAATTTATAAGATTTGGTCTATCTATATAGCGTATTGAATGTACACAACATACATGTGAAGAATTATATTAACTACAATAACTTCATTTAATGTAATCTTTGCAAATTTAGATTGTTTATAAATTAATATTTAGGTACTTTACTGAATAGAACGAAATAAAATACTATGGATCCACGAGATGCATGTTGAAGACATGCAAACTATTAGGTTATAACAACTTGTGCTAATATTTTTTTTTATAATATTACTTATATATCGAAGCTTTTATTTATTATATAGTAACAATAGAAGAATTTTATTCAAATGGTAAATATTCCGTTGATATAACAATACGGCAATTCGGATATCATCAACTATGACGGTCAGTCCGCCTCAAAAATATAAACACTTAACACCCAAGTCTTATACAAAGTTAGAAAATAGACACTGTAAACTTAATATTTAATTAATTATCCACCTATTTCGACAAATTCACCAATAATAATTTAATAATTTTATTAACCTGCGGGACAAAACTCCACGCGGCACGTGTGTCAAATTCTAAAAAGAAGGAAAGAAACCATAGTCTTCCGGTAATCACCATAGCTAACATTTCGTATATGGCAACCACACAAAAAAATAAAATTACATAATTCT
Source organism: Eumaeus atala (assembly GCA_017140195.1). Taxonomy (NCBI): domain Eukaryota; kingdom Metazoa; phylum Arthropoda; class Insecta; order Lepidoptera; family Lycaenidae; genus Eumaeus; species Eumaeus atala. Next base: position 139,573 of record JAFELO010000903.1, read on the forward strand.
AAAAAATAAATAATATATATTTTATTCATTTAATATATAAAGCTATTGTAAGCTTTATAATTATTATAACGTAAGATATTTTAAGTTTTTGATATACTTCCTTATCTACAAAAGATTATGGTTAGGTTTTTAGATCTTATATTAGTTCAAGTGACACAAAAATGAAAAAGAGAAAAATCAACCCAACCCAATTCTGCAGTCTGCATTGTTAATACACACATGTTTATTTTCATAATTTGTATGTATGTAAATAAACTCATATAGACGTCAACTTATAATATCAAGTAACCCATGTAGGTAGGTACATCCAATTTTAATCGTAGAGGATATTGACTTTTACGAGAACGGACAATGTAAGATCATCGCTCATCAATTTTATTGTTTCCATAGTTACGACAATCGTTAAGTCAATATAAATTTATTTATGAACTTGATAGGAACTCAAAATATAATTAGTAATAACCAAAAGTATGGAAAAGGAATCTCAACTCAGTGCACTTGAAATAGGCGAGCTAGAGTTATTTGTACAAAGCATGGAACCAGGGCACATTGAAGCAATTGGCAATCAAGCGTAAGTCAGTACTTACATTTATCGATGCAACTGAAATATGTCTAACTGTCAAGCTATTTGGCAACCAATGCAAATACTATTAGCAAATCCGCAGTTCAGTAGGCAACCGATGCCGCCGATCGCCAATACGCTTTCTTTTATGAGGTACTTTTTTTCGTTTATAGTCAAATAAAGCCAAATAAAGGGCCAATCGAGATATCGACCCTTATGATGGCTATCCACGTCCATAGACAATCGCTCAATTGCCATGTAGATGCGTTGCTTCCTTTCCTACTTTGAGGGTTCCAGACGCTCAATTGGGCCAAGGGAAACTTACAAACGGCATGGACCCTGATTGCATAGAATTATGATCTCACGACGGTATCATGTGCGCGAAAGCCCAACAACAAAGTCATGCTAACTCAGACCGTATCCGCGTGAACTGATCCACCAAGCGGAGTAGGGACTACGTGTCCGACGATCCGGACGAGGATCACACATGCACATGCATAACACATCCAAATCACTACTCACCAACAGTCACAACACACAGGCCCTAAACAGGCCTAGATTCACCCCCAACCCCCTCTTTTCTGACCCCATGATCCACGATGGCAAACCCGCAAAATGCGGCCCCGCTACTGAAGGGATAGTTATCCCCTCGCGACCCAACCCGGGATATGAGGTTCGCCTCGGTGCTTATAGCCCTCGCAGATCATCTGCGAAGATGACCAGGAGTAGTAGTAGTAGCCAACTCAAATCGGCTGCAAATTTTGTGAGATTACCTCTTACTGAAAGTGGAAATCTTGAGGTATTTAATTTAAGTCTATGTTTTTTTGTATCAATTCGGTAATCCATAGAGATTGACATTATGCATTAGATAATTTAATACAAAGGCGTTGAAGACCTACATATTTACACATGAGTGTCATCAGCCAGACGTAGGTTTGCAATTCAAATATATTCTTGTCTTATTTCTTATAGTTGGGTAGACTGGCATATACGGCTACAAAAGCTCAATCAACAAGCCGTTTTAGAAGCTTCGTCTATGCAAGAGGAACTTACTAAGGAAACTCTAATTTCTTATGGAAAAGTGAGTATGGGCTGTTCCAAACAGAACGGGGATAACAATACAACAATAATTTATAATACCATTACAATAAATGTGTTGGAGGGCCTATTTTAAAACTGTTATATATAAGTTTTAAAACATAAAAAAAAATGTCGAAGTCAAAAAATATTTATTGTGATGAAATTGTTATCACACTCTTACCTACACCACTGTAATATAACGTTACCTTGACTAGACCGGGCGGCCGTCATTCGCCCGTGCAGCTGGCCCGGTGTCTTTGAGGTTGGGCGTGCCAGTTTGTATGTATATAATACAACAATAACTTGTATCGGTGAACTTTACTAGTTTTATTGGTTACGGACTGTGCACTGAAATATATTATACAGTGTTTAACAAATCAATTTGTATAGTTTCTTATCCTGATCCTAGCCACAAGCGACATAAAACCTAGATCAAATCTATCTAAATCTAGATATTGTAAATGATACAGATACTAAAATATTATATAATATATCGTTAAGTGTCATACTATTGGAAATGTCTCAAGAATTTTGTTAACTGATAATGATTATATTTTTCAGTTGCCGATTTTAGTATATGAAGCTATATGTATTCAAGTATGGCGTTTAAAAATTTACCCTCGGATTAAGAAACAGGAACTACCGCTCTTTAATACCTTTGGCGTCTATATGGTTGTATGTTTTTCATTTATTTATGTATCTATAGGAGGATGTGCAAGTTTTATTAGAAGCAGATTATATGCCATTCTAGCCTAGTGTAATGCGAAGGTGTGAGATCAGAATAAATTGAAGCGACAGACGCATCCAAATGTAAGATAACAACACGTTACATTACTAAGTACAAACCTTCCGAGCGGTAATCATAGAGTAGGGACTCATCCCAATACGTTCCACTATTAGCCAGGCTAGGTATTCTGAATTCTTTTCCACCTACAAAATGATTAGGTATTCTGAACTCTTTTCCACCTACAAAAGGTGATGGGGCGACGAGGGTCGTGATTGGTGGATAACTGATGAACATGACAGGACGTATCATTGATGAATGTCGAACGATTGCCGCAATGGTAACTAAGTGCGTCGCAAGTTCGAATCCGGCTTAGGTCAATTTACCTACCTATGCATTTTTATTATTTCTATAGTAAAAATAGTAAATAAAGTTTTTAAACTGACAAAAAGAGATTATTATTAAATATATATCCACGGAATCGTACCTTTAATGTAGTCCATAAGATTAATTGAGGTAAACTTTTGGAACGTATTATAGGTATGTGCTAAGGACACAAGAAGTGTGATAAGTCCATAAATGTTATTCTCGTCAGCGCCGTTGCTCTCGCACGCTCTTTTTCCCGTCATGGGATGAGAGACCCCGCGGTCCTTCCGTCCATGACAATAATAGTTAAATTAGATTTTATAACTCATATCGGGGTACATTCCTCCCTCCTGCGAGGGAGCGCTCTCGTTCTGTTTCTCACAGCATTAGTTCAGGTCCGCAGAAAAAGCTTTCGACTGCTTGTTTACTATAAAAAAAGCTTAAGCCAAGAAGGATAGTTATATTACATATATTTTGTGAAATTCCTTATATATTGCGAAGATAAAATTATATATCTGCATGGGCAACTGATCTTTATATATAGTCTAATCCAAATATTTAATAGGTATATAAGTAAATATATATTTTTTTCTTTACTCAGTTGTACCACGAGGCGGCAGCTGTTGGTCTTCTAGAAACCGTTCTATTTCACGAAGACGGAGCCCAGTGTGTCGCCGAGGTGGCTGTTGATCTGTTACAATATTCTATTGAACAATTAACTTCGCTTGTTGTCATTTTAAAGTAAGTTTTCGCAGCCAGATTTAGTTCATAAAAGAATTTAATTTTTTCACACACCTAGGGCACATATTTAGGGTCTTTTTGGAAAATACTTATAAATGTAGATTTATAAGTAAACCAAATTTTAAAAAGACTTCTTAAGTAAATAGTGAAAAAAATTAAATAAATTTTCTTGTAAACATCGTCAATGACAATTTCAGCGTTCTTATACTCTTTATATCTGGGAGCCTGAGAACTGAATGCCCTTACGATAAAGACGGAACAGGTTGTTAATATAAACATATTCTAATCGACATAACCTTACTTTGTTTTTTTTTAGTGATGGGTATCTAAAGTCATTTCCTACGAAGGACTTGGAAGGAGAAACTGTTCTTGAAGAGTTAGAACGTCAAAAACGCGATCTTCAGTTCGACATAAGCATGAGATGTATTTCTATTGTACGGTAATAATCCACAGATATTTCATTTCACAGATTTGTCTTATTTCCTGATATGATTTACACATACAGTAGTAGGATGCAATGCCATAGCTGTATTGCAGCCGAATCTCAACCGGTGTGTATTATTGCTATCACATTGCAAAGTATAAAAGTAAATAATTGTGTTAATACATTGCGATATTAGAATGGTATTCTGCTGTCGTCTAAAAGTAGATAAAATTAAAATGTGTGCTGTGACACATAATAGAAGTAAAGATTCAACGCAAAAGTTTCTCTAGCGATGCATCGCTTACGCCCTCCATGCGGCCGTTACGTTTTTGCATGACAGAAAAAACGTAATAACCGCCGTTAAGTAAAGTTTTGTTGTTTGTGTTGGTACTAGACTAGCCCAAACATTCCCATATACCTCTCAATTTTATCGTATATTTTTACTGACACCTGTTAGCAAATCATTGAACCTGTAGAAAATTACCTGATTGGATTCCCATCATTAAGTTAAAACGTACTGTTTTAATTCTTATGCCAAATCAAAATATATAATTGCATCGTTGTTTAATAAATCCACTAGCTCTTTTCAGATAGTGACATATAGTTAGTCAATTTAGGGAACAGATGTCTATATTTGTTGCATCTACCTACATGTTAAAAGCAATATTCCTTTTTTTTATTTTATTTGATATCCTTCTTTGATAACCTTCTAAGTTCGAATTTTATTCAGTTACCTGTCTGAGCATATGGAGACAATAGGAGTTGGCGCATCTTTATCAACTTACCTGTACAAAAGCTACGACGTGCCTTCGCTGCTTTGTCACTTGATACAGTTGGAGCCGTGGAGGAAAGTCGATCACAAAGGAAACCTACTAATATTTAACTGTAAGATAGAATCTTGATCGATTGTTCATAAGTTTAGGTAATGTAATAAAATACTACGTTTATTTGTTATCCGGGTCTAAATATAAATAAGTAGCGCCGACTGCGTGTACGAAAAGTATCCGACAACAACATTACCCTTCTTCTGGGACAGGCGGGTAAAAAGTATTAAACAGATGGCGCCACTGCTCCTTAATGTTAAATTTTATTTGGTTTAATTAACTGCATCATTTTGATTGGTATAAACGCAAAATTTATGTTTATCCATATCTCCATCAACAATTCTTCTCAAAATCAATATTCACGAGGTTAAAAGTCAGCCGCTATATTGAAGAACGTCTCGCAATGGCTACCGATAGCCCGCCACAAAACGGCCGTTTTTGAAAATGGCTAGCCGTAATGTTATACGGTGATTTGTACAACACGACCACGACTATCTATATCTTCACACTGTATCCAAAAAAATGCCATTGTGGGCACATTTGGTACTAGCTTCTTAGTACACTAATAATTTTAATTTATTTATGGTGTTTTTTTTTTCGATATTATATCTTCATTGTATACTATTAAATGTTATAATATTCTGAATAATCAACATATAAGAAGGACGTCTAACATCCGAAATGTTGTGTACCTACGTATTACAGACGGTCGCTGGTCGCAAGCTAGTCCCGAAGACTTGTCCCAGCTACATCGCAGCGAGGCGCAGTTGTGGTTGTGTCTGCGACAGTTGCTGCTGGAGCCCCGCCTGCTGCATCACTACACTATCGATGAATGTCGACGAGCTGCTTTTTGTAATGTGAGACATTAAAAGATAATAATTCCGTAATTTTTTAGTGAGATGTACATTAATTGTATATGTTCGGCATGGAAGTGATTTTTTTTCGGACTTGAACTTATGCTATGGAAGTGAAGAAAGGCAATACAGCTTCATCGTGTCGTGTGTTGTCGAGTGCTCGTAGGGTGCAGTTCGGTGGCCTTGGCGTTCATTAACAGAGGTCCATTATCATAATATAGATGACAAAATGAGTGAGAGAATTATTGTAAGCATAATTGTTTCGAGACATGCTTTTTTTTAGAAATATGATACACACACACATCTTGTAATTGAACAGCTACTTAATTTTGTTTGTAGCTACAAGCAAAGCTTTTTGATGCCATATTGGACCAGATTCCTCCATTGGGAGATCTAAAGATGTTTTTATGTAGACTGGCGGTGGGAGATTATTCAAGTCTACACAATCGTACTAATGGAACTAAAAATCACGGATGTACATTGATAGAGGTGGTTCCACAGGTAAGGCTTGTGTCAACATAATTATCAGTATAACAACTCACAAAACGGTCGAGTATATCAGTGTTAATCAATACGTGAATGATGAAGGTACACTTGGAACGCATGCATCCATCTCTACGTATAACGCCATCTCCTGCCGAGAAGCTTCGGTATAGATGACACGTGCAGTCATGGTTAAACATAGCCATGGTAACACTGTAAAGAAAAATATAAAAAGATATCTGTACGCATCTCTCGAGTGTTACGATAGTGGGAGCGAGCCAGCTGGCGGCCCCGCACGGCGTCCCGGGTCGTGGTACAGGGGCCCGGCCTGCCGCCGGGGGCTCCACTCCGAGCCTCCCGACAGTAGATCACAATGCGCAAGTATCAGGGTACTGAGCCTGGGTTGACTCCTGCTTCATCGCCCAAACGCCAAAAAAAATGAAATGTATCTTATCTGTATGAATCAGAATCAGTGGACTGACGACTTGGTTTTAAGGTGGCGGGGAGCTGCTGGACAAAATTGGCACGTGGTCGGTCACGACATCTGTCTCGGGACATGTATGTCCAGCAGTGGACTACGTCAGGCTGATGATGATACACCCAACAATTACATTTTGAATCCTATTTCAAACTGCATATGAGTCGCTATTTTATACCTATTAGCACCGTATGTTGTGTATTTCGTCATAACCTTAACCCATTCATTGCTACTTAAATTTTAAAAACATCACTTGTGTGTCACATAATATTTTTGTATTTTACAATATGGAAGTCGTATTATATTGTTTTTTATTTAATATAAACCATTGAAAAACAAACGCACTGTGTGCGTTGGTGGCACTGCTAATAAACATTTAATCACAGGTGCCACTCAACATTCCGTTTACGTTGACGGTTAAATGGTATTATGCAATAAATGTTAAGTTATATTTTATTAATATTTAGGTAATGGAGCTCTTGCCGGGGGTACATCAATGTCAAATCGATTTTGTGACCCACATGTGTCAAATCGAATCTGTGTTCACGTGTAATTTTTATCGAAATCGTTAGACCACTTCCGAAGCCGAAAAGGGGTTACTGATTTTGAATGCAAGTCCACAATCGTAGGGAGTGAATAATAATGACCAAGTAGTAAAAATGAACCAATATTTATTATTATACACCGCTCGAGCGATGAAACCTTACATATAGTGACACAGTTATAACACATATGACTGACAGAATGACAAACTCATACACCGCTTACGGAAATGAGCCCGGGTTCGAATCCGTAAGTGGAGAACTTAGATTTATAGAGATAAAATAACGCGACTTTACAGAGCTCTAACAATAATAAATAAATCATGAATACGGCTTTTTGCTGATATGTAGCGCAAATCAACCCCTCCCATATGAGAGGGGGGGGGGTGAGGAGACCAGCTTCCTCAGATAAGCCAAACATTAAACGAGCTCAATTATCCTTATCCACGAGACCGTAACTTAAACGGCATCGTGCGCGCGCCATTCCACTAGAGTGGGGAGGGGGAACGCTTTCCCCTTTTCGGTCCCAAAAATAGTTACTATAGGGTACGCCCACTATCAACCCGGTTTATCTCTTCCCATCAGCGGGCAAAGAGGGGGGGTCTGCCCTGCCTATCGTCTCCATAAACCTGAAGACACGAAAGTCTTCGCTAGTCAGTCGAACTGTTGAGGCCGGACAAGCGCCGCCAACCAGTGTTAGGTCCCTCCGAAAAAAAAATAAAAAAAACTTAAGATTATTACTTACCTTTATCGCCCAATTAACGTAACGAATGCTCAATAAAATTCAGTTATTCCGCAATTAAAACAGAACTTTTCGGCACCCACAGCTTTTTAACAGAACAAGACTGACACAACCGAAAACCATCAGTCATAATGCCAAGTAATGAAATAAATTTAAGTGAATAGGTCACTCAACGCACATGGTGTGTTGGTGACATATTGTAATCGCTGCAATCAACGCACCATTTGCGTTGGTGGCAATGGGTTAAAAGAATATCGTGCCTACATAAAAATTAATTACTTGAGTAGACTAAATTTTTTAGATAAAGGACCAATACATGAAGGAAGTATGTAAACGATCAAAAGAATTATCAAAAAGACAAATGAAGTACTTTCAAATGGATGGTTCAGATGAGTCGCGAAATATTGCGAAGAAACTTCTAGAGTCGTACACTAGCGACACCGCGTTAGCGTTAGATAGCGGAGGCGCGAAATGTGCTAAATGTGGTGATAGAGCTAGCAAGAAATGTTCCAGATGCAAAACGGAGTGGTACTGTGGAAGGTATTTATTTCTATGATTCCCCACTAGTACGTACTACACGTTAATGTTTGAATGCACATTCATTTAGTCATTTCCTGGCGGGGGACAAGGAAAGCATATCCGCATACACTGCTAGTGCTTTGATCGATAGCCTATACAATGGACGTGCACGAACTTATCAGCTTGAGAACCAAATCTAGCTGGCAATTAAAATGTTGCGCTAAAAGCGTTTGTAGGATAAAATTATTTAAAACAGTAGCATCTTTAGCTCGTGGCTTTCATTTGCCTGTGCGTAGCACCTCCTCTGAGACAGTAAACCTAAGTGAATGGTTTAATTTAATGTAGCGACTTACACCAAATTAGTTTTATCCACACACCATTCCAAGAACTTTAGTGGTTTTGAATTGACAATGAATAATGTTTGAATTCACTTTTATTACAGAGAATGTCAGGTACAACAGTGGCCAAGACATAAAGATATTTGTGATCAGTTTGCTAAGTTATGCATCTAATAACCCATTTATCTCTCTTTATCTAAATGTACTATATGCTATAAAATAAAAATGCCTTAACATTCTTTTTTTGGGTTTTATTGTTTCTTACATTTACACCTAAGAATTAGCTTGATGACTTAAGGTAGTCCTTTAGCACATCCAAGGCTGGGGTCTCTTCACCGAAATCCTGAAAGAAAGTTTTCTTTAATATATAGCAAGTAATGAAAAACTTTACAAGGACCTGAAAATAGTAACATCAGCCAAGTTATGGTAAAAAAAGGAAAATGAAATTATGAATTACACACACTTGTCTTGTAACAAGTGTTTAAAAAACTATTAATAGTAGTTATTCAAATAGGCCCCACACAAATTATCTCGTGCAAGGGAGAGGTATTTACACCCTTACGTGGGATAGGTTCTACAACCCCCATAAACAGGTGACAATTTTAAATTTTCTTGTCACATTAAAATAAAATTTTATACACAAAAAATGATTGTATGCAAATTGTTATAAAATAGCCCCATTGGGCTCCATCAAGTGAAACCGACCGACTTGTTACACTCTCACACGCATTCGGAACATTTCTATGACGTCATACGTTTTAGTGATGCAGCAAGCATTGACAATTTACAAGACATTGTCACATCAAAAGTACTAAAATATGAAATGTCACAATCATATTAGTTAGTGTACAAAATAATACAAATGTTAAACAGTAAATGTAATGTATGAGTGATAGGAAAGTTGCCTGTGCAAGTGGCACAACACCATAGGGTCACTCAGATTTGTTATAGCGCAGAAATATTCACCAACAGCACAATTAAATTACTGATAGTGTTCGTGCTAGCGCATTGTAGATATAAACAAAATGTACAGCTACACTTGGGTCCTACATTTTTTTATAACTAAACACTACCTGACACTAACAAGAGTGTCTGATGCATTTAGTTAGCTGTTAGAAAAGAGCTACTTCTTCAGAAGAGCAACCCCAATTAAGCCACAATACAACAGTAGCATTCTTGCAGATTATATTTATTGAACATCTTACTACATAACACCCAATACTATATTTTAACACAAAGCAAATATACTTACTTTGATGACAACACATGAGCACCCCACAATTTTTCTTGCCTTGCCGTCTTTATCAATTTTACATAGTCCAGCCCACTCTCCCAATTTCTTGTTGTTGTCAACCTGTAGTTGGTACAGTTTATGGCAATGTGATTAGATGCTAACTTATTTTACTATAAGTAATATTTTGTATGTAAGTTGTATGTGTTTATGTAGCACACATACAACTTATAGCAATCTTATCTTATGGTGTTTTTCCAGATCATGTATGTTATATGTATATACATATATATAGTAAAAAGCTTTAATAAATTTATGTTGCCTACATTGAATTGAAAATTTCTACTATTTACATGTCTATGACACTTGTAAAATTGGTGAATGTTTCAATGTACAATATGTTGCATATAATCAAAGGTTTGATATAAACTTCAAATGTTTGGATGCTAGGAAAGTTGACTCACCTTGATGTGAGGCACCATAGGGGCACACATATTATTTTACGCTCATAATGTGTCTCCCTTGCTATGATAACAAAAGGACTCGTGCAGAGCAATTTCAATCATGTTACAATTATAATCATTAATTTCTTATAGTTAACGTTTAGAAATTCCAATAAGTGAGATCAAGGCAACACACATTTTGTGCCTTATTTTTTTTTACTACATCAGACTCAAGATGATTGTTAGTGACAATGCACAATATTTAATGTACAAATTTTCATTACCTTAACAAGTGGGATCCTATGTTCATTGCATAGAGCTTGAACTAATTTTTTGTATCCGACTTCATCACAGTTCTCAGCAAGTACACAGAGTACAGCTTGCCTTCTGCAAATAATAAATTTATCTGTTTTATTTACTATAGATACAGGAGGATACGTCCATATATAAAATGCTTGTCATTTTTAAAGTTCAATATATAAAATGACAAGTAGCATAACATAGCTAAGAAACTACATTTCATTTCTTAGGGGGTTCTATAGGTATGAATTATGCAGGAATTACAGCTAGTATTCAGATATACCAAAATCCGAAAAATCATTGTTATTTATGTACATACATAGATAAATCCTGCTAATATTAAAAACATGAAAATTTGTAAGAATGGATGGATGTTTGTTACTCATTCACATAAAACTACTCAATGGATTTCAATGAAACTACAATGATATATCTAATACATCAGAATAACACCAACTGTTAGAAATAATAACTTATGCATGTGGTCAACTAAAGTCAATGCTGACAACATCACAGATAATGTGTTTTAAATTTAAAACTACAAATAACAAAACCCATTGTGACCAATATTTCCATACATATTATATCATTTATTTCTGTTGCACACTTGGGAGGCCACAACCTTCAGAACAAAGAAGTGGTACTATGTGTGTGCATATATTATTGGCTACAATGATGATCACACTCTATTTTCACTAGAATAGATATTTCCATAAGATATTTAACTAGAACAGCCAAACCTCTTATGAATATTGGTTCAGAATCATAGCCTGTTTCAATAAGTAGTATTCTGTAACTACCTCTTGTAACAACATTTTAATAAAGTAATATTACATATACAAGCATATTTTTAGTATCTTAACTAAAGGTACTGGTTCTGGACCATCTGACCATAATTTATTACCCATCTCCTAGGTTCACGAATGCCTCTCCTACTTCAATTAACTGTCTAGCAAACATGTCTTTAGCTACTAATGTATGCATAACACTAGTACATGTGTTATAGGTCGAAAAAAGTAATAGTCATATAATATAAAGTCTTAATTTTTCTTTCAGAAGGTATAAAAGCATTGAAATGATAACTACATGGGCGACACTATTTCTAAGGGAGATATTATAATGTAATAAATATCATTAAAATGTCCATATACTTACTTGTCTAGCGCTTTGGCAGCTTCGTGGAGGCCATGCACTAATCCACCATGGATAAGAGCAGTTTTCAACACTTCTTGCAAAGCTGTGTTGGCGTCCATAGCACCACCGCTCAAGACGGGGTTGTTGGGTACTTCACTGATTAAAAAATTAAAATTTTAATAACACTGAACACAATACCACAAATCAGACGCTAACAAAATACTAAGAATTTAATCGCGAAAACCATGCTGTGTAAATAGGAAATCTTCACAAACGCTTGTAATAATTATATAAACCTTAACTTATAGGCCATTTAAGAGGTTATATTGACATGTTTTACCAGTAAAAAAAATGATAATAAATGAAAATAAACCACTGGCATATAATATTAATCAAATGAAATATAGTATTATAGCTAACTTTAAACATAAACGACACGTTTTATAAAAAATAAATAAGGAAAAAACATTACTTACACTTCGACATCAGCCATGGTTTTTTAAGTTTATTACACCTGAAATACGCAAATAATCTGATTATTTTTATTTCGAACATTCTGAAAATGTGTTCCAAAGGCATTTATTCAAAAAGATGTTAGAGATAAATGGGGATTCTCAAAATTATTACACGAACACTTTGACACTTTACCTTGCGTCTCCAAAAAAGACTTTGGTTGCCATTTTGACGGATGACAGTCAAATAATGTTGACTTTTTTTTTTAGAGGGACCTACTACTGGTTGGCGGTGCTTGTCCAGCCTCAACAGTTCGACTGACTAGCGAAGTTTATATCTTCAGGATTAGGGAGACGATAGGGGGACAGACCCCCCTCTTTTCCAGCAGATGGGAAGAGGTGTCCCGGGTTGATTGTGGGCGTACCCTATAGTAACTATTTTTGGGACCGACAAGGGGGAAATTGACACGCTCGAAACTCGATATATACTCAATAAAGTTGCCATTATATAATACATTGATATATATTCAAGTTCCAAGTATATAATTTAATTTGAAGAGGTAGTGCAATGCATCGTGCATGACACTACATCCTCCTATGCAACGGAATTGGGCCGGCACGACGGGGAAGTACCTCTCGCTCATTTGATACGGTTTGTGAGTATCCGGTAGCCCATTGGGGGAGGGGGAGGTGATAGGAGGATAATGCATCTGCGTAGCAATCAGGCGAATGTTCAGGGTCGTCGGTAGTCATCAAGAGGCTCCGGTTGCTCGTATGCCCCCTTATGCTATAAAAAAAATTAATTAGATTTATGAACAAAAAACTAAGTGGAGCAGACTTTTGTTGTTTTGTTCACAAAATACAAGATTTCATACTGAACTGTCATCGTAAAGCATCGAGGATTGTATATAAACATATATCTTTGCAAAATTACACTTTATTACGAATGGTTTTGAGATACTTAACATTAATGTTATAGGAAGAAGAAGCTGGGAAGAGGATCACCGTGCAGTAGCCGGACCGGGATGGATGTGAGTAGCTGGAGATCGGTCGTCTTGGCGTTCATTGAAAGAGGCCTCTGTCAGCAGTGGACCGACAAGGGCTGATAATGATGACGATGATGAATGTTATAAAATATATATAACTACTAAGGGATATGAAATTTGACTTAGTGACGACATTAGTGTGGCATATGATGAAATATTCGTCATGAGTGTTGTATATATTATGTACCTCATCAAATATATCAAAATATTTACATAATAAAAAGATCTATCAATATGGCATGCAATAATCAATATGGCGTTTTCTGCCGGAGATACGCAAAAATGGCTACGTAAACAAGAGGGTAAAGTTGAAAGGATACCTATCGTATAATATATCTAGTTATTAATTGTATGTAGATATTAATAGGACGTTCTTATTAATACCTACATACAAGTAATATCTACATAAAGTAAATAGTTTACTGACTATAGTTGTAAGACGTTGAGTGAGTAAACACGCCATCGCGACTGCCGTGACATTCAATTTGAAGGGGTACATAATGTAACTTTGAGCCGCCCTTACATTTTAACGTTACGCCCGGAACAAATGAACCGCCTCTTGTATGTAATTCTCGACACTAATAAGATTACATTTGTTAATGGCTTGGCATAGAGTACTTGTCGATTATTAAATTTCTACTCTGTTGGTGACTTTGATCAAATTTATAAAAACCACTTTATCATCCTTCCAACATTCATATGTATCTCATGATAGAGAACCTTCTCTATCACAACTATCTCTCAAGGCCCTCTTGTCTGTCTTGGTGAATTCTATATTTTTCTATTTAATCTCTTATGCAAATTCTGCAGGGAGGAATGAGACACAAAGAGTGTATGTATTACATTTGTTGTCTCTTTCTACTTAGATGGCCGCATTTTAGGCTGGCTGCACTTCTCTTTATTATATTATATATATGGTGAAGTCACGTTACCTTGAACCTATAACGTTTTGTTCTACATTTTTGAATTTGGCGCGCAAATTTTGGCCTTTTATATATCCACTTCAGTGTTTAAAAAATAATTTAGGTTTAAGTATAATTTTACGTGGTAATGGAATAAGGAAAAATTTGAACCTAATTTTAAGCTTAAAAATATGCATATTTGTTAATACTAGACATCATTGGCAAAAAGTGTATCTAAAAATTTACCACAAAAAGAATCATACGATTTACTAAGAAGAAGTACAGCATAGTGTAACCGAAGTTGTTTACATTTTGGAATTGAAAATAATAGTTACTATTTCATTTTATTAATATGTATATAAAATATAGGAATTCTATATAATCACTGTTATACAAATATAAAAATATCAACCTCAAGTAATTCTTACTTTGATGAATTGTAAGTTCCCACCATGTCTGATGCTTGGGAAGAAATTCAAGCAGTAAAAAGCAAACGAAACAGTTTGAGGGAGAAATTAGAAAAAAGGAAAAAAGAGAGGCAAAACATTCTTGGTACAACTGTACCTGTTAGCGATAAAATAGAAGGATCTCCATCAAGCAAAGAAAAGTTTCTTGGAAACTCCTTGCCCCAAAGAAATGAATGTAAGATTGTGAATATTTTTGTTCTTGTTTTGATATGGTGTTTATTCACTGGTTACTATTTCTAAATAGCAGTGACATATCCTATGAGTAAAAAGTGAAAGCATTTCATCCATCTGCTTGATAAATTTCATCAGTGTTTAGTATTTTAAATTCTAACCTATGTAGCTCAGCACATTATGATATTATGTGTTATTAAAGCTCGAATGGTTTATACATGCAGTGTAGAAATCATGTAATCCAATGTGTGAATTTTCTGTCAAGTGGTGGATAATTGCCACCTAGTGGTGTAACTGGTGGCAGGATGGCAAACTGTCACAGGTCATGGCTGGGAATCTTGAGCTGTCTTTTAGAGATCATATTAATAAAATTTGTAAAAAAAATTCATATAGAGGCACAATTAAAGCCGTATATAAGGCATAAGTGAGAAGTTAGTTACAGTGCAATACTGTCATCTGCTTACCTTACAAAATTAAATACGCACATTAAAACAACATTTAAATAAGTAAATAAATTATTCAAACATGTAAATCAATAATACTATAGTTGCTCACAACTTATTGTGAAATAAAGAAATTGAAAAAAATCTTTATGCCTGTTCCCTATTGAGGTAGGCATTATATTCATACCACTGCCTAATAATGATCATCAATATCTGTTGAAGTGTGTGGCAAAATATAAAACAACATTTCTTTTATTTTTTTAGCAACAGTAGATAAAGTAAAACCAGTACCATCAGCATCGTTGGAAGTGAGACTGTTGCAAGTTCTATCAGACATGCAGCTGCAACTGCCGGCTACAGCCAGTGCCTTGATGCCGGGACTGGGTGATGTAGATGCAGAAATTGTAGCTAGCTTGTTGCAGAAATTCGCTACTCAGAAACTAATTAAGTAAGATTATTATCAAATAATATTGATATTCATTATTATGTACTTGTAATTGTCTCACTATAAATAGTTTTTACAGCTTCATATTTTATACACCACATTTTAATAATGTTTATTAAAATATTGACAATTTATTTAAAACATGGGCTTAAATTCTATTTATAATATCTTAGAGACATTTAACACAACATATATAACACAGAACAAAACTAGAGCTACAAAAACTGTTACTATTCTGAATTAAAGTTTTGTTGTAATCAATCCTTAAAAGGTTTGTCACTTGTTATGTTTCAGTATTAAAGAACGCACAGAGAGTACCACAGATGCTAGTATAGAGGTAGTGAGTGCTGAGTCAGTGAGGCTAGCTTCTGTGTTAGCAGCTATAATGGAAGAGCATTCAACATGCTCCAGTAATAAAAGAAAAGGTAAATTGAAATGTTTATTGCTAAGTTAATGTAATGTATTATCTGACTAGGAGGGACCTCTCCGACCCTCTGGCCATAATACTTATAGATAAAATAGCTATAAAAAAGTCTCATATTCAGATACATCATTCCCATCTGCAGGAGAGAGGGTGGTCGCTCCCTCTTTTGTTCCCAAAACTAGTGTTGTCACCAGACAAGCACTCATAGCAATCCTGAAGCTGTATTGGGCTTCTCTTCATTTCCATGGTATATGTTCAGGTGTATAAATAAATAACATCTGTTATCCTAGCTTATTGGGAATTTTTATTTTTGATGATAAAGTTAGGGGGGCAGTGGCAGTACTAGTGGCAGTACTAGTGGCATGTAGGGGTTGATCACCTTCAGATGAAATTCTGATGATATGCTGATTGTAATGATGTTGATTTTGGTGTTTATTGATTGATACAGTGCATATAACTGCAGCATGACTTTTTCCTTATTTTCATTATTTCAGGAGATGTTGTTAAAGAGGAAGGATCAAACACCAAAGTATCCAAATCAATTGTGGAAGAGAAGAAAACAGCAAAAAGTGATACTGATATAATGGTAACAGTTAAATTCAATTGTTATAATTACATAGTCATTCTCAACAAATTGAGGAAATGAAATGAAATTATTGTAAGAGTCCAAGAAACTTGCAAGAGAATGATTGGAGAAGTAGGTTATGACTACAAACAGAGAAATGTGCAGCAAAACAACACCATTTCATTTACTTAATTCCTCATTGGAAATTAAGGAATTATAATATATCTTGATACTTGTTTCAATGTCTATAGGCAAAAACAAGACACACTGATCACACAGTAGATGTTGATGTGTGTTGTTATGAGTACTTATTTAATTGATTTCCTGCATTTTAATATTTTTTTAGTCTTTATTAGCAATGCCTTCAAGTCGAGAAAAAGCAGTAAAAAGAGTGGGGGAAGAGATAATGGATCTTCTGAGTAAACCTACAGCTAAGGAAAAGTCTTTAGCAGACAAGTTTAAAAGTCAAGGCGGTAAGTGTTCTAAGTA